>WBMZ01014503.1:0-171394 GCA_013400975.1 Atrichornis clamosus
TCGGGCGCGGAGCGGCGCCCCCCGCTCGGCGATGGTTCCGCCCGCCGTGCGCGGTCATGTGCGCGGGCCCGGCCCTCCGAGCGCGGCTGGGCGGCCTCGCACAGCGCCGCGTCCCGGGCCTCCGGCGGACAAAAGGGCGCAGGGTAGCGAGACCTCCGGAAGGCGAGGGCAGGCGGCGTCGGTGGTGAACGTTTTCTGATTTTTCCAGAAATCAAGCAGAAGACTGAGCTGCTGATGTCAGTTAACTCTGAGAAGTCGTCCTCTCCAGAAAGGTACGGCCGCATCCCCGTCCGCATGAACGCAGGGCTTCTCCCTCTGCCTCCGCCGGGCTGCTGGCATTGTCCGCGTGCTGCATGCTGGTTCTCGCACCGTGCCCACCCAGCCTCTCCTTTTGGTCGAGCTTTGTGCGTTTTTGCCGAGGTTCACGGGTCCCACCCCTGTTCCCCGGAGCCCGGCGGCTGCAGCATGCGGATCCCGGCGGGGCGGGCTGGGCTGGCTGGTGCAGACCCCGCGCCCGCGCCTGTCACGCGAACGGCATCGCAGAGACCCCGCGGTTCTGCCGCGCTCCGCGGGCTCTTGCCGGTTTAGATGGGTAGGAAATAGAACTTGGTGAAGCGTTTCGTGCTCTGTTATGTGGAAAAGGGAGTGTCCTTTGGAAAGTAGCTCAGGAATCGCAAATCCCCCTATTAGTCACATTCTGTAAGAGAGATGTGATTCCTGTTCAAGTCTGTGCTAGGAAATGGAGCAGTCGCTGCATGCAGTAATGGTTCATGCCTGCAGGTAAGGACAAAATGACTCAGAAGTGTTTTTAAAGCAATTATTTTATCTGTCAATCAGATTAGTGGTATTTCCAGGAGCTGTTTAATTTTAAAATAAATACTTTAAGGTACTAAATGCACATTTAAGTTTTCTGATGTGAAATACACTCCTGATGATTATTGTGTTGATTTTAAATGATCAAGCCCTGCTCACTTCTGTTGTGCTTGCAACTAAATTTTAGGGCATTTTTATTTTTGAAACTGCTTCAGTCTGGAGAAACATAATACCATTTCCTCTCCATTATATACAGTAATAATTTTGGCTGTATGCAAAAGACCCTCTTAAGGTTCTATTTCACCATTTTAATATTGGGTGTTGGCAAAATCACCCCAAACTATTCATTTTAAGTACTCAAACTGTGTGTTAGGCTGAAACTATGATCTACAGTATATTTTATTGAATGGCTCAGCATAGAGAGACATGATAAGGCACAGAATGCTATCTTAAGGAAACAGGCTAAGAGACGTCTTTCAAAATGAACAAGTGCTGTGTGGCATGGGTGCTTTTAAAAACCAGAATGAGCAATTTGATTTGATTTATTAATATGTAAGATACGTAGAAGCAAACTGCATTGCCTTTCACCAGCTGTACTTATAACAAAATATCAGCAATGAGAGATACAGAAAATGGTGGGGGGGAATGGGATGTTAAGTCACCTTTCCAAAATGGAGAAATATAAGAAGAGCTTTGAGAGAGATCTTAGTATTTAGTTGTTCAAAATGAGGAATGAGGAGGGAAAATGCAGATGTTTATTTTTTAACCTTTGTCCCACCCTTATGCCTAAAATTTTTAAATACAAGGCTCATAAAATGGTGGTGGTAACAGAGAGGATGATGGAGTGAAAATAGTAAAGGAAACAGGTGTTAACTCGATTATTGGAAAGACTTTTGTTGGCATTGCTGTGTGGGAATTTGGTATATAATACAGATATTTATGTTATCAAAATAAATGTTATGCAGCACCCTCCAACTGATCAGTGTGGTTTTGAGCAGAACATGCTCCTGGGTTGAACTAATGGTAGTCCTAGGTGAAGAGGTGGTTTTAAAGGATCATAACACACAATTAGAAAAATATACATTTGTCTGAGATTTATTTGAATGCCATTCGTTAAAAAGTAAGATTTTTTTGGACAGCTTGATGTGTTACCATGCAATAAAGATTAAAATATGTTTCTTGTATATGCACATAGATTTCTTTTGAAGATTTAAATATGTGGTACTCTTCACCTGGAGATTGATTTGACATATTAGCTACATGGTCAGTTATAAATGAAAACAACTTTACATGTTACCGGAGATTTTTTTTTAAAATAACCACATTCTTTTCACCTATCTAAAAATAGACTGAATTTTTTTGCAAGCTGTTATGAAACAGTGCTGTCTATCCTGTTAGCTGCCAGTTCCTTTCAAGGCTCTTTGAAAATTAATATAGAAGATTTTTTGTTTTTTAAATTATAATGTTGAGTGTCTGAACTGCTAAACTGTCCTTAATCTGCTCGGTAGAAAAATTGCAGTGTGTGTTTATGCCACACAGACATGAGAATATGCATATTTTTGAAAAACACAGAAAGAGAATGAATTCTCACATATTTCTTTATTGCCAGTTTTTACCCTTGCTCCCAGTGGTTGGACTTTTTGAGAAGCTTCAGTTCCGCGTGTGGGAATGCTGTGTGGAAGATCTGAAAGAGTCCATGGCTTGTTTCTTGTTTTCCACGCTAGCAGAGGCTGCTAGACAGCGCTTGCATTGCCAGAGGGGAGGGGAAAGGAGGTGCTCTGTGCATTTACAGAGACTGATGAAATGGGACTAGAGAAGGAATTAGAGAGAAGCCCATTTCTTGCCTCCTTCTTTGGTTGGTCTTTGTTTTTACAAGACGGTTTAGTGTTTGTAGGTTTTCCTGCTCATTTGGCAAGTTCAACATGCTGTCACATCTTACTGATGAGAAGAAAGCTGGAATGTAATGGATGGTTTGGCTGTTATGGAGGCTCAGCATTTCAGAAATCTTGCATCGTTCTCTTAGGGTAGTTGTTTGTTAGGTTTTTAAGAGCCTTTTAGGAGACATTAGCAAGAAAGATGAACCTTTTTGTTGAGGAACCTCTGAGATCTTTAGGACACTGGCAGCCTTGAAAAGTAAATTAATACAAACCTGAGACATTTTTCATAGATTCATCCTTCCTTTCCCCTTACCTTCTCAATAGGAAAAACTGTAATTGCTGATGTGAGGGGATAAGACTAAGATACTTAAGTTTTGGTGTGCTATGGGATATTTCATTAGCAGACACAATCAGACAGCATCTCCATGTCCTAAATTTCCGAGTAGTTAATGCTGCCCTGGGACAGAGTCCTTGTTGATAAGGTAACCCCGGTAACTGCAGATGCATGTGGGCACCTGGGCTGTCGGGGATCAGGTAACCGACTGCAGCCTGTGTCGCTGAATTGATTTGTTTGGATCTCTGAGCCTTAAGTAGACCATGGATACGTTTTCCTACAGTGTGCTTATGAGGTGGCACACACCTGAATTCTTTATCTAATAACCAGTAATTTAACTACCATGTACTCCCGTGTTCTTTATGTTTCACTGGAGGCTATGTGAGGTTACTGGTCCAAGACTTGCAAATGTCTTGAGGAGGCACGTAGCAGCATAGATAGATGGAGAAGGATGGTCTTTCAGGAGCCCTCCAAGAAGGCAAAAATACTTTAATTTGTGTTGTATGAGTTATGCACTCTTCTCATCTACAGTATGGTGAACCCTTTGAGCTGCACAGATTTTTTTTTTTTTGCTTTTTGTGTGGAGCGCTGGGCAAGTTTCTGTTTCATTTTGAAAAAAGTTAATTCTTTCACATGGATCACTTTCTACTCTTAAGACTGCAAACCGAATGTATGTAGTAGTTTGCTTTTTCACATTTTAGGACAAAGAACTTGTTATTTCTTTAGCTCTGATTTTGGATTTGTGTCATTTTAGCAATGCAGTTTGACCATGGGGCATTTTCTGATAAAAGTTACTAACAAGACTGATTAGGCTGAAGTGTTTGTTCTGCTCTTTTTCCCTCTTTCTGCAAAGGCTGCATATGCATGTTTCTTTGAAATGAGTTCCTGCTTCAGTGTTTTTTAAAAAAAATTAATAGCAGCCACTCGTGAGCAGTCTTGAAGTAGGTAACTGGTATGTATATACTTCAATTTTCATGATTTTTAGGGGTTTGATGAATAACAGTAGAGGAAAGATACTTTCAAATGACAGGTTTGTGTTAATGTGTAGAAGTATTTGAGGTCAGGTGGTGCAGGCAAGGTTTAAGGAATACTAGTGGTTTTGGTTTGGCTTTTTGGTTTTGATTTTTTTAGCCTTGGGCTATGTATACCCCTCTATCTTTGTAATTGATCTTTGCAGAGCAAATTAATGTATTTCTCAGTGCTTTTACATGGTTTCTTCATCACGTCATGCTGAGGAGGCAGTCAGGGATAAAGTAAAGGAGGAAAAAAGATGGAGACTGAGTACTGTCTGCTGCCTTTTCTGAGAGACCTAATGTTAGTTGTTAGAAGAGGCATTGTGAAACAAGTTATGATGTTGAAAGATGCCTTCAGGTTTTGAAACATAAGGGAATATTTTTGTTCTGGTTTTGTGTCTGTGTTTTTCTTTTTTAAGTTTAATTATGGATGCACTACTTCTAAGACAAAAGTGTAACTTGTAGTAAATACAGAAATAATGTTTAAGAGTAGAAGAACCATTAGCTCACAACACTGAGTATAAGCTGATATGGCTGTGTGTCAGATAAATGGTTTGGAATAATTATTAGATAATAGGGCATTATAAGATAATGATTCTATTATTTATGTAACTAGCACGGAAAGAGAAAAACAGTTGCAGAATCATGCAACTATTTCATCAGTTCCAGTAATTTTTAAACCCGTTTTCAAAATGCCATATTTTCTTCAGCTTTTTCTCTGCTTTACTTGTTCTTTTTTTATAGGATAAAAGAAATATTGCATAACTTCAATTTCAGGACAGTTCACATGAATGTTTAGTAGTCATATAACTGTAACTTTTCTGTTTTGTTTAATATATGATAACAGTGAACAGTATCTATTTTTCCTTCCCCCCCCCCCCCCAGATTACAAGCTAATACTATTTGTATGATTTTTGTCTCAGAAGTAGAAAGAAAGTCGTGCTATCTTAATGTGGGCCCTAAGTTGTTTATCCAGGGAGGCACTTTATTGCAGCCCTGGCTCTGTTGGGTGACAGTGTAGCTGTATATCTCTCTTAGACTAGATGCTTAGTTTTAGATTACCAGTTCTTAACCAAAATAAATCCTATATTTTGTGTGGTTTTCATATTAAAGGTTTCACAGTCTCACTTGTTTTAGCATGCAAGGCTTATAAGTGAAGTATGAAAGGGATGTAGAGGCAAAGAATGTTGCAACATGCCACTGTCCTTGTGTAGGAAAAAAATGGAAATAGCCTATATAGAAGCAGCCACTTGTGGAGCATGTTTTTCACTTGAGGTGGTATTTTTAGGAGATAGTGCACTCTTTTTTAGAGCTGGTGGTGCCTCTATCAATTTATCAGTAGGCTTTGAAAATATTGAGAATTTGAAGTGTATTTTCGTTTTCAGTGATAGACTTTGTTTATTTCTGTGTCTGTCTGGAACTTCTGCTGTAGGTAAAAAATTATGTACTTTGATATTTACTAGCAACTGAAATGTATCACTAGTATCCCTATCACTCAGATGATTTGTGCACTACTTAATTTTTCTTTTTTTTTTATTATGAAGAACTTTTCATCATGCAGGTATTTGTGAGGTATTTATTACAGGGAAATTTCTAATACACTTCTTGAAAACTAAAATCTCAGGTTTTGTCACTTCCTGTTAGAATTAAAATTAGAGAATTTTGAGAAGGGAAGAGATTGAAGGTTTTGGGGGTTTATGTGAGATTTTCCTGCATGAGAACTGCTCACTGGAAACTAACTCAAGCAGTCCAGTGTTGGTTTGAACACAGTTATTTAATGGCTGAAAAGAAGTATGTAAAACATTTGAAAACTATGATTTGCACAATGTACTTTATAAGGTATTCCAATTCCATCTCAGAGTAAAATATCTGGAAAAAAGTAACAGATCATTTTAAGCAAAGCCTTTTGTATTACAGATGTATATGTTTCATGACTTGAAACATTTTGCCTAATCACTGTCTTAGTCATGCCTTCACTAAAATATCCGCTTCAGGCTCCTAGATGGATAGTAAAGGGATGTTACCTGATAGATTGCGTAAAACAACGTGTACCTGTGCCCCATGTTTGCATTCCCATTGTTGCTGTACTGTCTTACAGGATGAATTAATTTGTGGTTTTCTGTATCTTCACATTATATACATATTCATATTATATACTTACAAGTCAGTAATAAAATATTTAGACATTCATATAGTTCAGTAAATTAGCTGTGTTGTGATACGTATATTTTCATTGATCCGCAATTGATGTAGTTACCAAGGGATGCTAGCAACAGATTAAGCAAACGTATGCAAGTTTAAGTATTCCATTTTGTTGCATATTTTGTGTTATAAGCGTATTATGTGGAAATTGTGCCGTCTCTCAGCTTCTGACTTGATGAATCCTACCATACAGTTTGGAAGATTACTAAACTTTCCAGTTTACTGACAAATACCTTTTCTGTCCAAAAGATGTTCTGACCAGAGGGTTTTTTACTAGTTCTGTATTCAGGAATTTTGTACTCCTGAGCCAGTATCCACCTTAGGTGATTCGGTATGTTCTTCAAAACTCACCTATAGTCTTGAGTAAACTCTAAACAGTCACTGTTACCTTAAAAACAAATCTGAAATTTGCCTCATCTAGGATGCCCACCAAAGTCATGCAGATGGTTGTGGCTAGATGGATAGTGAATTGCATTTTCCTTTCTTTTGCTTTTTCTCTCTTTTTATTCTTTAAAGCTCCAGTTACAAAACAAACGTGTGCAGCTCCAAGCTCTGCCTGTTATATGTGCTACAAATGAAGGAGTGTTATTTCTTTACGAAGTTTATCTAAACAGCTTTATTTGTCTGATTATAGCTTTAGGTCAGTGAGGCCGGTTGATTGCCTCTCTTTCATGACTGGACAATGTTCAAAACCAGAACCACATCCCATGCAGATGTTGTATTTGTATGAAGTTTTGGCCATTGTGTTTAATCGGATGTTCAGAAGGCATGTCAAATAACCTCTCTGTACTGATAAAGGTGTCCTAATTCTGTCTTGATATCTGCTAAGATAGATGGCCATAAATTGGTGATACTCTCATTTACTAAAAAACTGTATTTTCTTTTTTTCCAAAACTTGGAGCATCGTAATTCCATGGAAAGGAGGAGAATTTCATAAACCTACTTCCTATTTGGTAAAATGTCATTGGAGTAAAGTGAAACCTTCTACGAATTCAGTGCCTTGTTTTCATGAAGCAACTTCCTATGCCCCAGATCTGCTGGGATGTTCACAGCCTTCCTAAGAAGGCAAGGACGCGTCCATACTTCTGTTGCTCAGTACTACTGTGCATGGCTATGCTGTATATCTTTTCTGGGGGCAAAGAAGGTCATATTAGTGCAGCAGAAAACCCTGTTAAACTACGTGTCTGTTCTGTGTTGTCAAAGCTTAACTTACAGTAGTTCTGGCAGAAACCGAGAGAACTGTTTGTCATGAATACTACTAGAGAGAGACAGTGTTACTTTCTCTTGTAACCCCTGTGTCAGAATATCCAGCAATGATTTTTCTTTTCTATGGAGATGGAAAGATGGTTTGAAATTTTTGTGTATTTCAGTGGACATTTGTTCTGTTTATCAGCATCCAACATCAGGAGCTGCAGATTCTTGTTGTCTGTTGTCTTCAGCTGCTGTGGCCACTGTCCATGGAAGCATTTAGTTCCTGCTATGCCCAAATACCAGACAGACGTATCCACCTCTGTTTATATCATGCCATGAACTAGAATGGAAGATGTTTGGAAATAGCTTTGCTCTTTATGAATCCTTCTATAAAAGGATTACCTTACCCTTAGGAGACCACGTGTGGTGGTTTCCTCTGAGTGGTGCTTTGTCATCCCCAGTATGACAGTGCAAAGCCTTTCTGACAGCTCCTGTTGCATATGTGACAAGAATCAGGAATTTCCACTGCTGCTTGGTGTCTTAGCTATGAGAAGTGCCAGCTTCCAAGAAGACTAATACAGCTTTGGACCAAGACTTCCCTAAGGTATGAAAAAGATAATCAACTATAGTGATTCTGAAGTACATTTTTATCAATTGAAACCTTTCATTCTGTTATAAATAAGAGTACAAACAGTCTTAATGGACTTAGAAATCTCACTTGGCTCCCTTCCAGGTAATTAACGTTTCAGAGTATTAGTTTTGAAAGCCAAATAAAGAAAGATACAACCTTCCTCAGAACGCTTATGTTTCACAACAGAAGTGAAAGAATGAGCTTGCAAAGAAGTTATTGGTAATCACAAAAAAATTCTTCCTCTTTTTCACAAGAACCCTATATATCTGTGGGTGGATTACTGAGATGATGAATTAGCTTAGACCCCATTCCTTGGGCACCTCAACTGTAGTATCCCACCAGAGAATGCATGATTCTTTTTGTGCAGATGATTAATATTTAAAAGTGGTGTTGCTCTTCATGGAAATCTGCTTACAGGTTTTTCCAAGGCAAACTTCTTTATTCCTGTAATTTAATTTAGATATACTTTGTTTCACATGTATTTTTGCTTTTTTTATGTTACTTTTCTGTTATCATGGTGTGCAGTTGAATCCTGGCTTGAAAAGAAAACACAGGAAAAAACTGGTCAAGATTCTTTTCAAACGTGTTTAGCACGTAGGAATTTCAAGGGCTATTAAAAGAACCAGAAGTCATCCTGTTGTAGCAGAACGGTGTCCAAGAATGCCAATACATTTTTTTACTATAGTTTAAATACTCTGTGCTTTACAAAATGCCTTAGCAAAACTGCATGGAGTGTGTTCCAGTAGATGCCAGGACAGCTTAAGCAGTTTACTAAAAGTCTTAAAGACTACCCCAAAACTTAAATCTAAGGCAGATTTAGACACTTCACCTTCGAAGTGTTACTGATAGCATTGCTAAAAAACTTGCTAAAGGTATGTGTCCTTTTAGCGATGCCAGTTGTTAGAGGTAGCCAAACATGGAGGGCTCTGGGTCCCAGGGGCAATATCTCGTGTCGTAGCTAAATAGGTAGGTGCAAGGCTGCTGTGTCCCCAGGGCCAGCCCGTGAGGGACACATATTCCCCGTAGGTGCGTGTACATGCGCGCGCTCACGTACGGAAAATGCAGCCGCAGCTGGCCAGGCAGTTCAGCAGAGACTCAAACCAGGGCTTTGATTGGCACCCACGTAAGCACACATGCACAAAGCATTCAAGCAAGAACTGTGTGGACAATGCTGTACTTTTCCTCCTTTCGAGCTCCTCACTGTGGAAGTCCACTAGTGGAATTTTCTCAGAAACTCACACACATGCTCCGAGTGCTGCCCCAGCCAATTTTAAATGGTATATGTAGCTTTTGACACTTAAACCCATGAGCCCCCGAGATCTGTTTTCACTCCAGTTGCTGGCACTTGGACTGTATCTGCTTGCTGGCCAGTCTGGCTTGAAGTTGGCTTGAGTTCACACATACACACTCAAAATAGGAAGTGCATCCTAAAAGAAGACAGGTACAGGGTTTAATGACAATATAGGATAGACTGTCACGATCAAGGGCAGGGTTTAGTCAGACAAGTGCACTGACCAGATGCTCATTTGCACCGGACTTGCCCCATTTATCCTTCTTCCTTGCTACTTTCCCATACTTCTCTCTTACCATGTTGTATACTGGTCTTTCTCCGCATCTAATGCCTTCCCCTCAACATTTCATAACGTCTTACATGTTCTCACAGTGCCGTGGTAAGTTTTACACAATCCCAAAATGTTCTTCCTCCCTATATCCCATAATAAGTCCCATTCCCCTTAAGACAATAACCTTTAGTTTTCAAGGTGTTTTCTGGGGAGAGAGTTGCTTCTTTGACTCATCTTGGTGGGTTTCACACTGGCGGAATATGGTCTAATTGACAGTTGTAGGAGTAGATGATTCACATGCTCCATTTTCACTGTTGAGGTTGTTAGGGTTGACCTATTGTTTTGCTGCTGATCCTCGCTGGGTCTATTTCTCGTATGATTAGCTTTTAATGAGATAACCTAACGCTGGTCTTACAGTGGCCTAGTAGCACCTGTCAGTACTGGATCTCGGTCTGTTTGGATTTTTGGCCACCTGATATGGGCATCCAAAAGATTGAAATAATCTGAGGATACAAAATGCACAAGTGCTTTGCTACTACTTCTCAGTCTCCTGGAAGTTTAGTATTGCAGAGTTTTGTCTACTGCTCAACTCCTGTTCGATTTCTAGATCTATATTTCTGGAGAGGAAAAGTGATGTATCTTCTTACCGTATGTTAGATACAAACTCTGTGCTTCAGACTTAAACTGCTGGATGTGTCAGACTCACACATCTAATGAAGTCGAAGCTCACCCATGACACCAACCAAGCAGTGCTACTTACTCTGCTGAACTGGTATCTGTGCTCGTTGCAGAATCCATTTGAGGTAACACAGCACAGAGATGCGTAATAACAGTAAACAGCTCTGGAGCATAAACCGTGTCAGACTGGACATCCTGCCTCTCTGTGTTCTGGTCCAGAAAAGAGCCATCTGATAATAGCAGTCAAAAAGTGCCAGTTTGAAAAAGGCAAAAAGAATCCTCTTACTCTGATTCTAAACAAGGCTATGTCTCCAGGGTAGACTGGAAGACCAGTTGTTAATTTGAGCTGCAAGCATCAAGAGATTGCTCAATTCCTTTGCAAGGTAGCTGAGTAGGCAAAAGACACAGAGCCACAATGTGTGTTAGCCAAAATCTGGGTATCTGACATAGGTATTCAGAAAACCTGGCATGTATTTTTTCTACTCTCAGAGCCCAGTAGGTAGCTAATACTTGAGACTTTGCCAAGTGTTTCTTCTCAGGAAGAAAAATAGAATATATGATTTGAAGGTTGTGAGATATTATGTGTGTGTGTATGTTCAGTCCTGTTTATTTACACAAAACATGTAAACAGAGGTCTGTTTGCTTGAGCAGAGTAGAAACAAAGTGCAACAAGCAGCTATTTTGCTGATGTTTTCAAGTTTGCCTGTCTAGCAAGTACTGTACTAAAAAAAAAAAAACCTTTAAATTTCAGAAAAACACCACCCAAAAAACCCCATGCAGCTCTCTGCTGGAATCACAGGCATAGCATTTTTTTGCTGTCTTTTTTTTCCCCTGCTTTTTCAGCTGTTGTGTAAAAGACCTAATGTTCCTTTTCTGCTGAGACTGAAAGAAGGGTATTCAGCCCAACCCTGAGCCTTGATTGCAGCCAAATCCTGACTGCTTTGGAGAGTAGCTAAATCTCAGACATTAATTTTTTAGGATAAAAATGCCATACCTAAAACACAACTTTAAAAAAATGTCTTTTATGTGCACTATAATATCTTTATTAACTTTCTGAGCACTGCAGTTTGTTCCCAGGTCACGTTATATGGCATCTGAGGACTCCTGCCCTGTACTGCAAATAGTTCTTGTCAGATCTTTCCCATGGACAGGTGTGAGCTGCTTTAAGATCTGTCTTTCAAGGTTTCTGCCAGGTTTATGCTGGATTTCTTTGGGGCAGGAGTGTTTAGATTTAGTCCATCCTGGGTTTTGTTTGTAGCTTTTTTCCTCCCCTTCTCAATGATTGCTTTTTTTCCTGTAGAAAGCCTGACTAGGTTTTCGTGTGGTGCTTCATCACCCTGCTGCATTGGTCTAAGCCTGTATGAGTCAGCTGGAGCTGACAAACATATTATCTTCCTTAACTCCTGAAAGCTTCTAAAACCAACAATTTCTTGGCTCTTTAAACTACTTCTAAGACCTTGTTTTGTCCACAACTAGCAGTTCATGTGTGTACTGTTGCCTGCAAAAAGTAATTTGAGATTGAATTGCATTGGAGTTTTATATGCAAATAATACAAAGGGAGATTTATCCTAGAGCTTTCCCTTTACTTCCCCCCCCAGTCTTCTTTCTTCTTGTCACTCTTTTTGTTTAGGTGCCATCTGCTCACAGTCCTCTGTTATCAGTTTGTTTTGTTAGCTCATACCTTTGATTTTGTGCTAATTATTTGACCATTTATCTTAAAGTATTGATGCATTGAAAGACGCAGAATATATGAAGTGAAAGTCAAGGACATGAAAATATGACAGGACTTCACTTCTGTGTATATATATGCTTGATAAGTCAGTTATCAGCTTTAATGACTAGAGTTCACAAGAGAAGTAATAGAATTTATTGTCATACAGCAAAAAAAAATGGTCAAAGTATATACTGAAGTATATACTCTGTGCCCCTGATCACAACTCTCTGCCATTCAGCCAGTTCTCAGTCCGCCTCACTGTCCACTCATCTAACCCGCACTTCCTGAGCTTTCTTATGAGGATGTGACGGGATTCAGTGTCAAAAGCCTTGCAGAAGTCAAGGTAGACAACATCCACTGCTCTGTCCCCATCAACCCAAGCCAGGCATGCCATTGTAGCAGGGTATCAGATCGGTCATGCATGATTTCCCCTTGGTGAATCCATGTTCATTTTTCCTGATAACCTTCTTTTCCTTTCCATGCTTAGAGATGCTTTAGATACCAGTGCAGGATTTACATGTAAAATACATAGCACTGTGTTTTTTTAGGATAGGCATATTATAATAATTAGTGGGCTACAGCTATTTCTGTTGAAATGTAAACCTCAATGATTTATAGTGTGCTTATTGCCATATGTAGATGAATTGTTGTGAGTAGTTTAATTGACTGGAGGAGGAATGTATTACCATAGAAAATGCTGAGTTGGAAGGGACCCATCAGGATCATTGAGTCCAACTCCTGGTCCTGTACAGGGCATCCCAAGAGTCACACCATGTGCCTGAGAGCATTGTTCAAACACTGCCTGAGCTCTGTGAGGCCAGTGCTGTGACCACGTTCACAGTGGAGCCTGCTCCAGTGCCCATCCACCCTCTGGGTGAAGAACCTTTTTCTGATATCCCGCCTAAACCTCCCCTGACACAGCTTCATGCCATTCCCTTGAGCCCTGTCACTGATCATGAGAGTGAAGAAATTGATACCTGCCCCTCCAGTTTCCCTCGTGAGGATGTTGAAAACCACAGTGAGGACTCCCCTCAGTCTCCTCTTCTCCACGCTGAACAAAACAAGTGACCTCAGCCCCTCCTCATGGCTTCCCCTCCAGACCCTTCTCCATCCTCGTGGTCCTCCTTTGGAGTTGTCCAAGGCCATTCCACACAGGGCCCATAGCAATCCCACCCAGTTGAAGGTGCCCCCAGCCATGGCAGGGAAGTGGAACTGGATGAGCTTTAAGGCGCCTTCCAACCCGAACAATTCTGTGATTCTATGATTCTGTCAAGTGCAGCAAATGTAAGACATTACAGGCAGCTACTATTTATTTACACAGTATTTTATACGTGGAATTGGTTAAGAGCGTAGTTAACCTTTTGTCTCAAAACCATGAGCGTGATAGATCAAATTTTATCTTTTGTTCCCAAGTAATTTAGTGCTTTTTTAATTGAGTCTTCTGGTGTTGAAAATCAGAGTTTTGTGGTTTAAAATAGAAGAGAAGATTGGGAGTTTTCAAGTTTCTTTCTAGTTATTTTTTGGCATGTTTGTTTCTGCTGTTAGCATTCAATCCTGTAATTCCATAGCAATGCAAAAGTCTGCTTTCAATAAGAATGTTATTTCATGGAATGTAATAGAAATTGTTAAAACCTTTTGCTGAAATAAAGACTGGATTCCTTATGCCAGATTGGGCGATTTAAATTGCTGTTGTGTAGAGGTGTGGGTGATGTCAAAAAAATGTCAGTGGAGGTGATTTGTTGGGAGTGAATCACTAATTGAATAAGAAGATACAAACTTGAGAGTTTGTAAGTCATCTTATTTTGTATGTTGATTTGACTTCAAAATGCAAATAACTAGGAACCATGAAATGTACTATTTATTTTACTGAGGGGAAAAATGAAATGTAAGGGAGAGTAATGTTTCATGGAATCATAAAATGCTTTGGATTGGAAGCGACCTTCAAGTCCATCTAGTTCCAACCCTTCTAACCATGGGCAGGGACACCTTTCACTAGACCAGGTTGCTCCAAGCCCCATCTAACCTGGCCTTGAACACTTCCACAGATGGGGCATCCACAGCTTCTCTGGGCAACCTGTTCCAGTGTCTCACCATCCTCATGGTAAAGAATTTCTTCCTAGTCTAAACTTGTCCTCTTTCAGTTTGAAGCCATTCCCCCTTGTCCTGTCACTACATGCCCTTGTAAAAAGTCCCTCACCAGCTTTCCTGTAGCTCCCTTTAGGTACTCCCTTTAGGTGCTGTAAGGTCTCCCCAGAGCCTTCTCTTCTCCAGGCTGAACCACTCCAACCCTCTAGGCCTGTCTTCATAGCAGAGGTGCTCCAGTCCTCTGATCATCCTGGTGGCCTACTCTGGACTCCTTCCAGCAGGTCCACATCCTTCTTGATGTTGAGGGCACCAGATCTGGATGCACTACTCCAGGTGGAGTAGAGTAGTGGAGTAGAGGGGGAGAATCACTTTCCTTGACCTGCTGGCCATGCTGCTTTGGATGCAGCTCAGGATACAATTGGCTTTCTGAGCTGCAGGCACACGTTGCTGGGTCGTGCCAAGCTTCTCATTCACCAACACCCCCAAATCCTTGTCTTCAGGGCTGCATTCTCCACCCAGGCTATGTTTGTGCTTCAGACTGCCCTGACACAGGTGCAGCACCTTGCACTTGGCTGTGTTGAACTTCATGAGGCTCACACAGGCCCACCTCTCAGGCCTGTCCAAGTCCCTGTGGGTGACATCCCTGCCCTCCAGAGTGCTGACAGCAGCACACAGCTCGGTGTTGTCGGCCAGCGTGCCGAGGGCGCACTCGATCCGCGTCAGCGACAAAGGCGTTAAACTGCACCGGTCCAGTGCCCACCCCTGAGGGGCACCAGTGCCCACTGCTCTCCTCTGGGACACCGAGCTGTTGATCACAACTCTTTGCATCCAGCCAGCAAGTTCCTCACCCACAAGTCCATCCATCTGTCAAATTCTCGTCCCTCTAGTTTAAAGACAAGGATGTTATGTGGGACAGTGTCAAGGGCTTTGTGTGAGTCATCATACTATTGCAGTAAATACTTCATTTGTCAGTATAGTTCTTCTAGTTTTATGGGCTTCCTGCTAGTTAGGTTTGGCAAATATGTCTAGATATTACTAATTACTGTTCCAGTGTTGCTGACGTGACTAGTTTAATTTTTCCAAAGTCAGTGGAATATACTGTGTTTTGCCTAAATCATGTTGTGCGTTGCGTAGGGTTTCTTTTTATCTTGTGGGGTTTTTAAAAAAAGTTTTAGTCAATTGTACATTGTGGTATATACTTCAGAACAGTATACTGCATATACTTCAGAACAGTCCAAGCTCTTGTTGAACTGGAATCCATAAACATAATTAGGATGATGGTGGTGTTATGGTGTAATTAGGTTCATTAAGAATATAAACACAAAGGGAGTGTTTTATTCACAGGAGATCTAATATGTCTTTAATTGTATGATTGTGATTTGTCTATTTAAAAGTTTTCTTTCAAGTGATTTGATTTTTCTTAAAGACTGGGATTCTTAGTCTGAAAGATGTGTATATATATGTTTCTTCCACACAAAGATGGGGAAACATGGTATGTATACTCTCGGAAGAGAATTTTTTTTGTTTCCCAGTTTTTGCTTTTTAGAAGGAATAATATTTCTAAACTGAAATTGTTTAATGGGTTTCTGGAAAACATAAGTATAAAGGCACATGTAAATGCAATTTATCTTTGAAATTTTGTTACATGTTTAACTTGGTTTAGTATCTCTTGCTTTTTTTTAACAAAATGAAAAAATTCACCTGCTCTTCTCTTGCTCTTGTTTTAAGTCAGTCTTAACACCTCAGCATTGTTTTGTTGACTCCTTATCTTGTCCCCACTGTTGTTACACTTGCAGTTTGCAAACAGAAAGAGAAGCTAAAAGAAACAGGTACTAACAGAGGGTGGTCAAACTCTGCTTTCAATGAGCAGCATTAATTTATGCCCACATTGATTGAAAGCACCTATCTCTGTCTTACACTCCAGTTTCTAGCTTGCTTTTACCAGGTTGATGATTAGCACATCCTTGCCTGAGGAAGGCTTGATGTATCTCCCTCCAGGGCTCATCAATAACTGTATTTGGATAGTCCTTAGGGTTTTAAGCAGAGCACCAAAAGTCATTACTATCCCTCAGGATTTAATTGTGCTGTGGCTGAAATGATGCCAGCCTGTGACAGTCAAAGCAGAAGGCTTGTGTTTGGTTATCAAATGCTGTTGCATTCATTCTGCTTTAACTTCTAGGCCATTTTGATTATTCTTGCAACCGTTCTTATTGTCATTTTTATTTCTCCATGTTGTGGATGTGGTTATGGATCAGCTAGGAATTAAGACATGGTTGTGATGATTCTTTACTGATTTTAACATACTTTGATTTACCTTTTGATGAAGCTCGTGCTTTTTTTGGAATTTTTTGATGTTACAACAGGAAACAGCAGTCAATGTGGCTGTGCTGCTGCCCCGCTTGGATCCATGTAGGCTTGTTAGGGAATCAGTATTCGGTAGTATTGGGATTAATGATGAATGAATTATGGGTATCACATTAGTTCCCTTTTCTGTTTGCTTTCCTACAGGAAGGCTGATGTCTGGCACAGAAACAAGTATCTAGAGAGCTGGTGGTATCTTACACTGTCCCAGCTGTCTTTGAGGTGGATAGTGGCTGGATTTCCAGTTGGCAAATCCTGTAGCAGGGTTTTGGTACTGATGACGTGACAGGCTTACCCAGGTTCCTTATGCTTCTCACTGAACTACAAGGGATAAATACCTATTGTGTGTGGTTCCGTGAGAAGGGCTGACCTCAGCCTAATGGTTTTGCAGCTGAAGTGAGTGGTCCTGACACAGCTTTCCTCACTAGGACCAGTCTTCCTGAAGTCCCCTCTGCCCCCACAAGTTTTCCACCACAATGAGCTGAGTTAGTTCACTGGGGCATCAGGTAAGTGCCAGAGCCTGAATCCTGGATGGAAGCATAACATTCATGTTTAGGTATCTTTATCTGGGATTCTGTTGTGACTGTTCTATGTCAGCCTTAGCACTTCACCATTATTTTGTGGCTTTTTGATTGTAGTCCTCACCACTGAGGACCATTGCATCGCCAACTGCAGTTGGCAAACATTAAAACATTAGCTAAAAGAAAATGTTGCAATTGAAATTTTAAGGATTTTACAGAAATTCTGGCGGAACATAATCCGATGATCTAGATAAAAGCTCATTTGTATTAGGTAAGAATATGGAATGTATTTCAGCATATTGAGTAATCAAATGCCTAATAAAGTTTTTGCATAGTTCCACATAACTGGGTTATTTAGTAATCCTTCAATGTCTACCTGCTACGTAGGCAGACATTTCTTTCATCTTAATGATTAGATAGTGAGATTTTCACCTTAGCATACTGCGTGGGTATTTTGGGTTTAATGTACATTAAAATGAAAGAGCAGTACAGAAAACTATGAAATATTCTTGGGTATATGGTTCCCACTCAAGAATTGGAAAGTCAGCCACTACATGAAGGCTGATGTGGTAAAAGAGCTCACCTGCAAAACACAGGCTCATTTGGTCTTAGAGAGCCTTATCACCCAATTCCTTCCAATTTGGGGGGATGAAAGTTGAGACTTTCTTGGGTATTTTTTCTGGATCCTGCTTATCTGATAGGAACATCATGAGCATGAAATTTTACCACTTCTCTCCAAAAGTGTCTGGGATAACTGGCTGTCCTTGCATTTTGATGGTTTCTGTTTTACCATTTCTTTTCAGCATTAATTAATCCAGCGTCTTCTAATTCACAGATCAACAGCAACTGTTAATCTGTGTGATAAAAGGCATTTAATTTCTTGTCTCAGCAGTTTTTACTAGCAGCAGTGGAACTGTTAGACTTTTAAGGCATTCTGTTTCTGTTTGACAAAGTTTTGACACTGTACACATTGATATTTAAGAGAGAAATGTGTAACATCTACAAAGATTGCATGTTCAGCACATGGGTGATGCATCATCTCTGTATATCTGAAAAATGAAAATGCTGCTAAGCAAGGCATTGGCAATCCTGTTAGAATTCATATCAAGTAATGATGGGTTCACAGTGTAACATCATCCTGAATGTATCATGCATGGCAACAAATAGTTATTTGTGGAATGAGAAAAGGTGTTCTCATCTGTAATCAATACTACAGCTTTTTTAGACCAGTCTTGGAACAAAAAATTTTTCTAAGTTCTAACCCTAGTTCAACAGTAACACTTTAAGAGAAGTTTTCTGATTTGTAAGAGAAAACCCCACCAAAATACCCCAGAGAATTATCATACATGTGTTTTTGTCTGTTTCAGTGATCTGGGTACATCAGCCAGAATCTTGAGATCTATAAGCTGTCAGAGACTCATTCGAAACATGAAAGTTCCTGTTACGAACCATAAAAATTGTTTGAAGTTCACCGTGTCCAAAATGTTATGTTTTTGTTACAGGAAAGATGTTTAAGCTTTAAGCTAGTATGAAAAGACATTTGATCCAAGGTTTAGTAACGCCAGGAGACAGGGCTGCCTTGTTGATTGTCCTGTATGGAGGTAGAAGAAGAATATTTGCAAGTCACTGAGCCTGTGACAAGGTGACTTAGGGAGGGTGATGGCATTTGCTCTCTCTGGAGCAGTTTAAAAGGAGGGACCTTCAAATACCAGTGACTAAAAATATTGCATGATTCAGTTTCATTCTGAGAAGAAAGCAACACCTGGCAAAGGAACCCTGTTAATACAGTAAAACGTAACTGCTTTTTACCTCTAGTAAATGTCTCAGCTCAAATACATACAATTCCTATCATTATAAAATATTAACTCACGTATATACTCTTGACATTATTCAAATCAGTATCTGTTCAAAAATGCTTTGTTTCTTCTTTATCATAATTTATAATACAGAATGTTGAATTAATCAGATCAGTAAGGCTTAGTTAAGATGATGCTGAAGTCTACACAGAATGCTAATGATTTTTCAATACAAGGTCATACTCCACAGATCAAGAGTATGAGAAGATTTGTGTGTATATATATTTGTTTCAGTATTGTTGCAGGAGAAATGGTGGGGTGAATCATCCAGCTGACCTCAGTTTAGTTCTTTGTGAATCCATAATGAACTACGTGTATTTACCCTTTAAGCCATTTGCACTGTATGTTACTGCATAGTTTTTAAGGTTCTGTGGAGAATTTCACAGAGAAGATATTTCGTATTGAAAATACACAACAAGGCTGCAGTTTTGCAGTTGGCTTAAGCCTACATTTAAAGTCTTATGTTATCATCAGCACTTGCTTCATCTGTTCATCTTTAGTGCTGGCACTGGTGCTTTTGATGTAGTCAGTTGGATCAAGGCTTGATGAGCCTGAAAATTGCCACAGAGGATGGGAGCAGGTTTTCATCTGGATTAGGGAGCTACATGGCATAGTGGTGTGAACACAAAATTAACACTGTTATAAATAAATTTCTCTTCTTATTTTTAGAATGAGAGTAAAAATTGTTGACCCCTACAACAAAATAGTGTCTCGAACACAAACACAGGCAGAGAAAGTGCCTGGAAATAAGAAGAAGACAGGAAAGTCTCTCTCATTGGAAGGATCAAGTTGGATTCAAGTGACCTGTGCAGATTCTAAAGCAATAATTCTAATAAATGTCACTCAGAAGATACACTGTACCAGCAAATCCAAGAGCTCATTACCATTGAAATAACTGATCCATCCTCTGTGCAGTGTTGTCCACATCATCTTATCTCTGCATTTGCACTTACTTTGCAACTTGCCTGTTATGTTTCAGCTTGTTGAAAGAACTTCCAAAAGACATGAATAAATGAGTGCTAGAGCTGGTGCAGAGGGCAGGGCTATGTGCCCATGACTGCGAGAGAGGGGAGCAAATTGCCTCTTTCACAGCAACACCGAGTTCAGGTTGACCTTGTACGTATGACTGAAGCACAGATCCACTCTCAGCTGCTGGAAAGGAAGAGGGGAGATCAGTTCCCTACCAACAAAAGTGGGAAGGAAGGGAATGTGATGATTTATTCCTTCTTCTGGTGTTGTTTATTCTGTGCCCTGTCTTGCTTCAGCTGTATCACTTGTGGCTCTTCTGTTCACTGCATTTAACTAGTGAGACAGAAAAGCTTGCCAGTTGCTTTTGCTTTGGGGATTTTTTTGTGGATTTAGCAGGAGAGGAGGCAGGTGAAAAAAACTGGAGTAGCAGTGCATGACCGTAAGACTGATAGACTTGATGTGTTCTTTGCCACAGTCTTCATCAGCCGTTCTCAGGCCTCTGTGCTTGGTGAAGGGATTCAAGGAGACAGGGAGAAATTGATCCAGGCAAGTCCCTTGGACCCAATGGGCTAAATCCACAGGTGCTGAGAGAGCAGATGAACCCCTTGCAAATATTCTATCATCTCTGAAAGACCATGGATATTGGGAGAGGTCCCCAAAGGCTGGAGAAAGACAAATGTCAGAGCCACCTTCAGAAAAGGTCAAAATTATGATCTGAGTAACCATGGGCTACTCAACCTCCCTTCAGTAACTGGAAAAATAATGGAATGAAAATGAAACCTATTGGAGCACGTGCAAGAACATGCTACAAGAGAGAAATAATATGCATGTAAGTGTAAGAAATGTAAAATGAAGTTCATGGGGAGAAAACCCTTTACATCTACTGATGGGATCTGGTGCAGTTATTATCAGTATTCAAGGAAAGCTGGGTGCAGAGAAGTCACAGCTCAGTGCTGTAAAAGAACTGTAAGGAGGATGTTAGAGATTGTCAGAAAAGGAAAGAGTGAGTAAGCACTGTCTCATGCCTTAAATACGGTTCTCATCTCAGAAAGAATAAAATGATTGAGAGAAATTACATGGAAAATATAAAATGGTGAGGGAAATGAATAGAGTAAATAAGAAATATTTTTTCACTGTTTCTTCCCATAGAGGAAGCTTGCATGCAGTTTCTGAACAAACAAAAAGGAAATTATTCTTCAGATATGGGCAGTTATGTGTGTAGAAGTTCTTGCCACAGGATGTTAATGTTAAACTTCTATTAGTTCAAGGGGTGACTGAGCAGGTTTTAGAAAAATGCTTCACTGAAGACTGAAAAATACAAAGATTTTTATCTGCGGCCCCCATAGCAAACACTTTCAGACTGGGCTGGTGTTCAGCTGTTGTTTTATCATTCCTGTACTCTTCCCAAGATGTCCACTTCCAGCCACTGTCAGGAATAGGATAATGGACAAGATAGATGCAACTTTGATGTGACTGAGTGTAACTGTTCTTCTACTAGCAGAACTCAAAGTAGCTGCATGGATTGTCAAGATAAGATTTGTTTCGGAGAAGATTAAGTTAAAATGTGAAAATGGCTCAAGTAAATCTAGACTTTTTCTTACCGAGCATTAATGGACCACACTTTGCACTGATAATTTTTGAACTCTTCAGATAAGAAAAAAATGTTTTTGAAGGTAAAAATATGCAACTATTGACTATTAAATCTCTACAGCTAGAATAACAGTTGTGCTGTTTTATATTAAAATCATAAAACATAGGTTAAATCACATATGCAAAGTGATTGATATACTCGATGCACAAAGTATTGAGTGTTGCAAATTCATGTAAAGTTTTTAAAGACCTTGCTCAGTATAGATCCCTGAATAAATTTTCATGTCTGTAGATAAGAAAAAATTAATACATGTGAGTTTGGAAGTGATCAGTAGTATATAGTAAAAATCACAAACTTGGTGTTCTTTTTCTAGAAAATACTTCTGTATTACACCTTCATTGTGCTGCAAGTGATGCAATGGTGAACAGTAAGTTGTTGAGGCCATCTCAGGTGCTAAGCAAAAGGCCATAACTATTCTCTCCTGAATTATTATTCACTTGAACATGCCATGTCCAGAATAAAGAAGAAATAAACTTGGACCTTATTTTTGAAATGTATACAGAAGTTATGAAGGTGTTCTGAAATGTTCTCCTCCTACTCTCAGAAATGGTTTTGATACTCATCCAGATCTTTACATCTTTTAAATAAAATTTCTAGTCTGGTATATTCTCTGTTTTGCATGACTCAGATGTGCATTAGTAGTTCTCACTGTTTTAATTAAAGTGGCAGAGTTGTTGAATCCTTATCAAGGCAGACTGAGGTGGAGGGGACAAAACAGAATAAAACCTCACATCTCATCTTGCTTCTTAGGTTAATCATACAGAGTGTTTCTAAAGTCATAATCACATAATTCTTTTAACAACCTACAGAATCTTCTAACATAGATGGTAGTTTTGTGCAGAAAGTAAGAACAAGGAAGAAAAATACTTACATTCCAAAAGGAAAATGTACAGGCTTTCAAGCTTCATAAGGAACTTGTAGAAGGAGGGTATGTAATCCTACATCTTTCTGTATTCTGAAGTCGTTCTTTTTTAGGGGGAATGTGGTTTTCTTTAAAGTAAAAATCTGATAAGTGGGTACAAGATAATTTTTGGTTATGGTAGCAATATAACTACAGTATATGTGAGACAGATGCAAGGTCATGGGGTTCACACAAAACTGGACAAATCTTTTCAGTACTTACCTGTTGTTGAGCTTACTTTATGTGTCTGTGGTATACATCTTATATGTATTTTTGTAGAAGTAGAAGGACTGGAAGTACATATAGAATTAGTGAAGTCATGACAGTGTTTTGGAGTTCTCCTGTAAGAGAGCCAAAGCCAGAATTTTTTTGTTGAGAGAAGAATATTAGTTCTTGGAAAATTTCTGTTGTGTTGTCTTTCAAATTTGAACAGTTACTGAATTAACCTCAGGGTTTAATGGCTTCAGGTTGCGATCCTGATTTTACGTTGGCTTAAAAACTAAAGACTTTTAAAGTTCTCTTCTAGTTCTAATTCTAGCTTTTGCTTCTGTCACAGTTGAGAAATTTCTAGCTACCTTATAGCCTGTTCCTACAGATGAATGGGGTCCATTTAAAATCTAAATAGATTCAACTGTTGCTTTCATGTTTTCATAACTGGTGTACAAATTCCATTCTCCGATTCTTGCATATGGTAGCTGACATCACATTCATCTTGTCACTTGTATGTGCTTCAGATCTCTGTTTTGATTTCCCAGTTTAGTTTTAATCTCTTTCACAGAAATGTGACTACAATCTTGCGAGTTAACTTCAGTCTTCGTTTGCCATAGTACTGTCATAAAATTTCTGATTGAACCACTCTATTTACTGAAAGCTACAAGCCATTTTCAGAGATGCTGTGTTTGTCCAGAGCTTTAGCAATGCTTTAAAATGCTGAAAACCACCTTTGTATAAAAATATGTTACATCTCTGCCTTTTTTGTAGCAAAATGAGAAGGCATTTTTATAAGCTTAGTTGTGAAGGTTTTTATAGATGTTAATAGTGCCTTATCTACTGCTAAGTGGAGTTCCCTTTCATCACTGTGTATGTGTAGCACATGCTGCCTGAGTATTACGCCCACTTGTCCGTATTTTTTATTTTGTTAAATCTGAATGACAGTTCATGAGCAGTGCTGAAGAGTAAGATTGTACTCAGCCAGACCCATTTGCAATTTTGAAGGCAGGTGGTGTGACTTTGGATTTAGGGTACTTTATAAGTTGTGTGACTCTGAACTTCAGTTTCTTCTTTCTACAGGAAGAGAGAAAAAAATCCTCATAAAAATACAGTTAATTCTTTCTCTTTCGCTAGATTCTTTTTCTCACAAAATTCAAGGTTATCTTTAGCTTGGTTTTTACACAGACTGTTCTACAGTGTTGTTACAAAGAGCCTTCTTTCTTAATCAGCCTGTAGACTGTCAGGCCCCTGCAAGTGATGCTCAGTTTTATTTAAAAAGAATGCCTTTGATTTTGGAGAGAGTGTAATATTGGCAAGTGGCTTAAACTCCAGGCTTTGTCTTGATATTAGCGTACATTCAGTAATTGTACCTGTGTCCAGAAAGTGCAATGATCCTGTTTCTTATGAGAATATTTTTTCAGTCTGAGAGCCTGGCTTGGATGCCTTCACATTATATTTCTTTGCTACAGCAGTTTCTCTCCCCTCATATCTTAATGTAACAGGGCAAAGAACCCATGATGCGAGCAGTGCTAGGTCCTTCAAAAGCACTCAGCTTTTTATGCTCAAAGGTTGCATCTCCACTTTTCTGCTAAGGCTCCCTGGTTGTGCTGATAAGGGTGCCATTATCTGCAGTCTGACCTTACTGTGTGGGTAGGGGGGTAATGACAAGACTTCAGGGGGTCTCTGGAGAGCAGTGAGCCAAGCGCCCCTTACTGTGCCTGTGGAGTGCAGCCCAGGGAGGCTGAGCCTGGGAAAGCTGTGCCTGGAGCTGGCAGTGCTCATCAGAGTGTACCTGCTCAGGCACTTCTCACACTTACCGTGCTCTTCCCAGATTCCTGGGACCCAGTGCCAGAGAGGAGTGTGGGGATCTCACCCTGTGGAGAGCTGGTGGCTGTGCTGGGGAGCAGGACATGGAGCTGAGCCCAAGGGCCTGACGGCCAGCCTGCTGGAGAGGTCTTGCTGTAGTGAACACGGAGGTGTTGTTCTGGAGCAGCTAACCCTGAGGAAGTGCTGAAAGGCACCTCCTGGAGAAATGGAGATGAAGTCAAATCTGTGCGCCTTTATCTGAAAGGTCCCTGCGTTGTGTGTGTGCAGAATGATCATTGTTAGAACTAACGTAACTGCTTAGCCCTTGATCTGGATGGTTACGGGATTATCAAGACAGTGTTTTTTTGAAATAACTTCGCAGTGCGAACTGTTACTATTACAGAATACCTTATACTTCTGTTAGATCAAATTACTTGGAAAAAGTGAATGTGTCTTTGGGCTTAGAGCTTTTTCCTCAGCTGTACAAGGAACCAATTCATTGTCACTCTTGTTAAATAACTCTGAGCCTGAATGCTAGCATGCTTTTCATTCCCAGTATCAAGAACTGTTTATTAATAAAGATTGTTGCTGTTCTTATCTTTAGACTTTTACAGTTTTAACACCACCATGGTGCAGGTGCAGGCTGAGTCCTGTAGCAAATGCTGGGTAGCTTTATTTTGCATTTTGATGTTTCACTGTCCTTTTAAAATTTTCATAAAATGTTTCTTTATCCTACCATTCAGGATAACTTGTCCTTTTTTAATTATCTAATTATTTGCAATGTTTCCAAATTATTATAGATTAGGTGTGAGGAGTAAAAGAAATAACAGTTCAAGAGCTGTTTGTGTTACCAGTTAGATGTAAGTCTTTTTGAGGTATGGCCTATCATTGCTTTTGAAGTTAAGCTGGCAGAAGAGTGTGCTCACATCTATAAGCTTTCGGTGTGGATTAGACCCTGTATTCAGACATGTTTTGATTTAACTACAGGCCCTGTCCTGGGAGAATTGGGGGCAGATTCTCCTGTTTTGAAAGCAGACTTTCAAAACTGTCACTTGCTGTTCTATTCATACACACTTGCAGCAGTAGTTTTTGAACTTTGCTGTCCTTTTTGCATGTTTATTTTAGGAGGCTGGTTCTGCAAAATATGCCCTCCTTTGGTTTGAACTGGTTATTGAGCTAAAAAATGGGATCTGCAGTAGCGTATTTCTAAGACAATTTATTTTTAAAATTAGTTGCTATTTTTGATTTTTTTTCATTATTTTGATTTAGAGGAAAAATATGGAAGAACATATTGTTCATAACCACATTCTCTCTTTTTAACCTTAAGCATGTAACTTCTTGCAGAGGAGTTTGTCCAGTTGTTGTAGTCACTAGTGCAGCAACATACTTAACAACAGAATCATTATGTGTCCTTTTCATTTAATTTACAGTAATTTTTAGCTCGTAGAAGGTGTGAAATTGCCAGTTTTATTGAAGCTCATGCAATTTTACAGTAAAGAAAAAAATTCTGTGAAGTTTTAAGTTTAGCAAATTATTGTGGGTCATTTGCCTCCTAACCAGCAGGCAGAGTAACTGTTACTTTATTTTCAGCCAAAAGGTAAATAAAAACTAGTGTGTTTCAAATACGGTGCTTTTCAGGTAGGTTTCTTGGTAAATCTGGTGATTTTAACAAGGATTTTAGGCAGTCTGTTCATTTTTAGAATTGATCTTTTCCAGGAGCAAATTACGTCCCATTAGTGAGTTCCTTCCAATGTCTTTCAAAGAGCAATGTAATCTAAGTTAAAAATCCAAAATGTCAGAGTACTGCAGGCTTTGTAGGGATTTCTCCAAAGTCTATATCCATAAACCTTTTTTAGGCATGGAATCATATACTTGGTTATTTAGCCTTGGAGAACTGTCAGAAGCTGAGAAAAACACAGTGTAGCAACTCATTTCATGCATGTTGCCACATCAATATTCTCCATTAAAAAAAAGTATGGCTTTGCAGGCCTTACCCCTTCCCTTGTTTCTGTCCCAGCTCCTCCACCACAGGGAATGCAGACAGGGCAGTCTGCAGCTGCCTTTCAGGTGATTAACTCCGTTTACAGTGCATATATGAGTAGAATGGTGTAGTCTGAGCTCTCTCTGAGGTGTTGTCACATGTAACACTAAGAGTACGTGCATCCAGGCTCTGATTTTCTCTAAAAGAATTTTTAAAAACCCCAACTCTAAAAGAAGTAATTAAACAACAGTAAGTAGAGCATGGGAAGTAACAGTGCAACAAACAAGTTATGTTTTCCAGTATTTCTACCTTTTCCTAAAGAGCCATTCCTGTACAAACATGGAGCCTCACTGCTTTGAGTTTTAAAAGAAAATCCTTCTTAAGTGGATAGGTATATACAAATAAGAAATAATCTAAAGAAAATTGAAAGCTTTGTGTTTTCCTCAAAACTGGTTTCAGATATTTTTCTGTGCTTCTTAGAGGTCATCTGGAATAATGTGTATCAAATATGTTTTTTGAAAAGGTAAAAATACGCTCAAAATTATGTAGCTCTTGAAGAATCTGTGTTGGTGTCACGTGTGCATGTTCCTTTGCTTGTATACGTGTGTATTCTTGACATTTTCATTTCATTGCAGTCCCCAGAGTGATAGGGCATTCTGATCCTTCTTTACATATCAGGGTTGAGGGCTTTAAGAACCATGTTTTGCAAATTACCTTGTCATAGGCCCTTAACAAGCCTATACCTTGCAAAAGGAGAGGGAGTGCTTAATTTTTGTCTGCTCTTGACGTTTTGTGAGGAAGATTGTGGTTTACTTTCATGGGGATAGTGTATCACTTAACTAAGTATTAAACACTTACCATAGATAAATACCTGAAATAAATGGCAAAAAAGGAAAGGTAGAGGCTGAAGGGGCAGAACAGTGTAGGGTTTTTTTGCCTCTCAACTGAAGTAAAATCTTTGTACTTATTCCTTCTGCTGTGATCTCCACTCTTGAACCAAAGCCTTTCTTTTGATGGAGGCCCTGCCAGCTGCAGTTCTCAGTCACAGCTCAAAACCAGGCAAGAGCTAGGTCACATTTCTGGCGTCTGTTTTAGTTTAATTGATCTAAACAGTTAGCAGAGTCAGAAATGTACAGGAAATAAATGAATGTATCTTCCTGTTTATATCTTATGACTGTTTTTTGCTCTTGCTGGGCTGGTTCAGCTGAAAGGTCTGTGTGGAGAGGCAGGAGAGAGCAAAGCCTTGAAGATAAACAGGAAAGGTATTCCTTCCCTTCACCAGTGTTTGTCCTAGCTTAGCTGTACAAATTGAAAAGGCCAAACAAACATCAAATACCCACAGAGCTTAAAACCCACTTTATAATAACAATTTTGCTTCTGGTTATTGATTATTAGGCAATATCCTTTGAAACCATTTCACCTACATGTAATTGTGTGTTAGCACATAAGGTAGTGTGGTGCTTTTTTCAGTGGGATCTGACAGTAAAAAAAATAATTATTAGAGCAAAGTCTGAGCAAATTTCCTGAGGTTTACCATGAAATTTAAGTGCAAACTAGTATTTTATATTTAAAAGGCAGTTTTCACATAAGGATTCATTCCTATTCATTTAGTTTTATTTATAACAGTGATTTTTAACCTTTTGCCTAGTTGATCTTAAAATTCCTAACAGTATTGAGAAGTGTGGCATTGTTTCTGTGCAGTGGAAGGTACACCTTTTGTGGAAGGTACAGCTGAGAATTCTGCTGAATGTCAGACTATGAACAAAGATCACTCTAGTACTAGAGTTCGCTTCTGCACAAAGGAGCAGCTGCTTTCAAACTAGAATTGTTTCATTATTCATTTTTATAGATCTTAATGATTCATAAAGATTTTTCACTATTTAATGGTAGACATAGGTAAATAAGAGGCATCTCTGAGAATAGTAGTTTGCACAGAAATAGCTGAAGGGAAAATTGGGGAATTTTTTTTTAATGTTACTGGATTAAGTTGCAACTTGCTACTATTTTGTAGGATCTTTATTTAAATATATTCCGATCAGCTGAAAAATAATAAATAACATTATAAAGTCCAGGTCTCCTTGCAATCTTAATAATGAAATGAAAATGAAACATACTGCACTGCAAAACTTAATAAACTTTTCAGTATATTGCCTTGATAGAAACATGAGGAAGGCTTCTACTAATTTATAAATTGCCTGAAGAAACTGTTATCTTCTCTAGACTGCTTAGCCAAAATCTGCTTTAAGCTTGGAGCTGTCTGGCCTACACTGATTCTAGGCTTCTGCAAATAGCTAACAACAAAGCCCATGCGATTGATTTTAAAGTTGTTCTCAATTATCTTTACCTATTGCCACTAGGGTATTTTTAGTGCAGCTGTTCTCAGAGAAGTGTTGTTTTTCTGATCAAAACTTAATTTTGTAACATTTGGTTAATTTTATTCAGGTTCTGGGCATGTAAACAGTTAACACTGAAATGTAAGTAGCCCTGTCTCTCAATTGTTATCCCCCTTTAAAAAAGCAAAATAATTTTAAAGAAAGTTTATTCATTCATTAATACAGCACTCATCATTCATTTGAAATTAAATACTTATTTTTACTACTTGCCTAATGGGTGAATTGCCCCTTTTTTCTGCCGTTGTTGTAGACAGTTGAAGTCAACTAGGTAGGTACCTAAATTAGGTGGGTACATTTTATTTTCTGGCATGTGGCTTCAGAATTGCAGTGATGAACACTATTCTCTTTTAATTTAGTCTGTAGTACCCAGTATTTTCATGCTGATACTTTCTTACTGTCAGTGACAATTGTTGCTTCTTTAAACTTGACTTTCTATGGATTTGATGACTATTTTGAAATCCGAGGTTTTATTATAAATTGCATATGTTCTTTTCAAGAGGGATGACACCTGAGTAGTATCTTTGAGCCAAAGATAAAATTATCTTAGAGAATATGTCTTCCCTGCATTATTTTGCAAAGTATGTGTTTTGTGGGGCTATCTGATGTTAACTAAAGCAGAGCAGGAGTCTTTGTGTATGACTTTGGTAAATATTTTTAATTTTTGGTCTCTTTACAATTCTAGAATCTTATTTACTTAAAATTCATGAGATACACAATTAGTTCTATGCAAAAGGATATTTTAAAAGGAAATGTCATTTCCTTTTAGAACTACTGATTAATCTACTTCTATTTAAAGATCTAATAACTCATACCGTAATCACACTCTCATTAGAAAATAATTAGACAGTTCTGGGGAGTCACAGTTGTATCAGCTAGTCATAAACCTAGGATGTTAAAAACAAACAAAAAACCTACAATCAAATCTTTGTTTTCCAGAAGATAAAAGGAAACTTTTTTTGATTATACTATGTGACGGAAGTATATGCATTTCTTCTTTTTCTTGGTTATCTTGGTGGATCTTGGTCAAAAAACTACATAAAGCCCAGTTCATACTCACACCAGCATTTTGAATGTCAAAGTGGCAAGCAAAGTTCAGCCTAGATAAATGTTGAAGCAATGCACATTGAAAAATAATCATAACTTTCCAAATAAAATAAAGGATTCTGAGGTGATAATCATTATTTAGGGAACTACTCTTGATGTAGGTGTTTCATAAAAGCATCGACTAGTGATAAAAAGAGACAAATACATGATTAGAAACAAAGGAGGAGACAAAATGGTAGAAAATGTCATTATACCAAAATATACACCCTTCACACGTTGCCTGTGGAATGTTGCGTATGAAGAGTACAGCACGACAGGGTTCAGGGAAGAGTGAAGGGTAGGATCTTCAATTGTAGAGCAGCTTTTCTGTGAGGAAAGACAAAATTGAGTAGGACTTTTCAAGGCTGACAAACAGATGGCAGAGGGTGTACAGTAGATGTCTCTAAAACTGTGTGCCAAGAAGAAGGTGACTGCAGAATGAGTGTTCACAGGCTTTCAGGACAAGAATCAAAGGATGTCGGTTGAAGCTGTGAGATGGCAGATACAGAACGAACATGAGATGGTGATCTTCTGAAGAAGGTGTAAGTATGCTCTGGAATTTCGTGCCATACTAGATGGTTGTTAGAAGTTTCTATTTGCTCAAAGGGGAATGGGGTAGATTTGTGAAATAAACATCAGGTGGGAGTTACTAAATACACAGGAATCCCATCTGGTGGCTGGCATTTGTTGGAGACCGGGGAACTGCTTAAAGGAGGAAGGATCCCTGTGTGCCTAGCTTGCCCTTACACTTTTCCTTTGACGTCTGTACGTGGCTGTTTTTCTAAATACAGGTCATTGGTCTCTATGGATCTTTGACCTGACCTAGAATAGCCCTTCTAAGATCATTGTGCTCAAGTTCTTGGGTCTGCTCCTTTTTCATGGGATTTCTGTCCTCAAGATAATTCATTCCAGTTAATGTTTGCAACTTTAAAGCATTTATTTGGAACAAAGTCTATATAGGTGAGAAAAAGGGTAAGACTTGACTCTAGTAATAGATTTTGGGTATTGGCTTTATGACATAGGAAAGATCTAGCTACTTCAAGTAAAAATTATGTTTCTGATCGTGCAGATCAAGGATTTAAATCAGTCTTTGAGTCTTCCTCAGTCTGTCTCCATGTGCAGAAAGTGTATATGCCTCTGTTTCCCACTCTTATATTTCTAGTCAGAAATTCTTCCAGACCAAAGGAAAAAAATAAATTGCTTAAGACCAGTAGTTCTTTTCAAAACATGTTACCTTCAAAAAAGTGTTCAGAGAAAGTCTGAGAGGTGAGGGAAATTAGACTTAGGGTTTTTTCTTCTACATGTAAGAGTTTCTCCAGCACTTGCCATCCCTTTAAGTAGGCTTGAAAGGTATTTTCTGTTCTGTCATTTTACAGTAAGCTGCCTAATAAAGTTGTTTTGGTATTGAAAATGTCTTTTGGGCATCAGCCAGTGGGTTGTTTGCTGTTTAGAAGTTTGAATGTTTCTCCTGATCTCATGCCTGGTGTTGAAAGTTGAGCATCAGCACGGCTTGGTTGCCCATGAGAGAGGTGGTAGAGTCTTCATCCTTGGAGATATTCCAACTACGCCATCTGGACATGGTTTTGGGCAGCTGACACTAGGTGCTTCTGCTGGAGCAGCAAGGATGTTGGACCAGATGACCTCCAGAGGTCCCTTCTGTCATTGTGGGCATACACAGCTTGTATTCAAGGTAAAAAACCCACCTCAAACCCTCACCAGAATTGTGGGGCAGTGTTTTTACAGCAATATTTTGACAGGAAAGTTTTTTAAAGGGGGTAAGGGTAAAGAGAAGAAAGACATGCCACCCTATTAAAAGAAGGGGAATACTGAAGGTTAGGTTGCCTTTCCTTTGTTTCAGATTGTGTTACAAAAAATAGCCTTCATATTCGTCTATCCTGCCTTTTTGAGAGTAAGGCAAAGGGGTTGTCTTGCTCTTAAAGGAATAAATTAACTTCTAGTTTCTTCACAGGACAATTCAAGAACACTTGATTTTATGTACTTATGAAGTATGGAGCTCGTCTGTCTTTTTGACTGAAAACAAGGAGAAAGGAATATACTGAATTCCACATATATGTGCATTTCCTATGCTATGCTGTTGAGGCTAGTAATAAAAATATACTTTGAATGTCTGATAGAAACAGTCTGAGAATACCTAAAGCTGCTTCAGCCAGTCTGGAGGCCTCCAGTGCAATCTTAAATGTTGTATATATGTTCTCTGTTGCATATTATATAAATATTACTTAAGCTCATTTCCTGCTTACATGGAACCTATGTTGGCAGTAGAAATCGGGTCCAGTTTCCATGGCAACGTGGTGGCACTGGGAGAAAGGCTGATGCTGTGCTGTGGTTGGTATTTTTATGCAAGGGAAGAGATGCAGACCTACATTTTTAGACAGGAAATATATTTCAAGGCACAAAAACATTTAGCAATTTTTATAAATTTGTTGGAAAAGTAGATACATCTAACAATAGCAATTGAAACCTATTGTTTGCTGTTTGCAATAGAAAAATTAACTTTTAGTTTTATCTAAAATTACAGAAAACCACTGCTAAATATATACACAATTATAACTGCTATGTTTGCATGGAAATAGCAAGGAGGCTTATGTACTGAGGACAAAGGAAGTTTTGTATTGAGGCAAAACGGGGACAAAATAGACTGAGGCTTAGTCTCCTGGCCTTTTTTATTTTAGTTTTCACCTTCTGAACTCTTTTAAAATAATTTTTACAAAGCTCTTTGAGGACTTAAAGAAAAATGTGGTTTGTTTTTTTTAATGGCAATCCTGTTGCTCTGATTTTCCTTATTTTCTCTGGATTTCCAAAAGATGATCCCTGCTTGTTTGTTCTTTCAACCCTCTGGTATCCTTCAGTGGTACTTAGTACTAGGAGTCATTAAGGGGAGGGATTTCTTAAGCCTGCAGTTTTGATGTGACTGGGGTGAAACTTTGCTCATCTTGAGCGTTGAGTGGGTGGTTGAGTCACCAACCCTGGAGGTGTTTAAATGATGTGTAGATGTGGCACTTAGGGACATTAGTTAGTGATGCAGTTGACAGTGCTGGGTTAATGGTTGGACTTGATGACCTTAAAGGTCTTTTCTGACCTGGATGATTCTGTGATCTTTTTGCATTTCCGTATGCCTCCTACACACAAAGTACTTGCTCCACGTCGGTGAAGTGGGATGTTCTGAGAAGTCAAACCTTCTGAGAGGATGAACCAAGCTGGAAGCAGTATTCTTTAGAAGTGTGAAGGGCTCTGTTCATCCCAATGAATCATCATCTTTCTTTCCCAACCCTGGCACTATACAGTTAGTCTGTGTCTGATGTTGCCTAGCAGCAATTCATCAAATGTCTAAAAGGAGCTGATTTATCCTAGCTGGGACTCTTGTAGAAATCCAAGTAGATAAAATGTTCATGGGGGAATATTAGCCTCTTCCTATGTCTGGCACCCACACTATCAATCAGGATTAAGCTCGAAGGCATTTTACAGCTGTCCAAGGCTTGGCTGCCTTGTCATGCTGATGATTTAAGGATGTCTCATTTTATAGTGGAATATCTCCATCCCATCCTGCAATCAGCGTGTGCTTCAGCTATCATGTTTTCAGAGGTTTAGCAAATAAAAACTCCTAGTGATAGCCTGTGTGCACAGTGGCACTGACTGCAGATACACATCTCCTTTCAGGAGGAGAAAACCAACCTTGCCTCTGTGGTAACTAGAGGTACACAAGGTGAGATGAGCCTTCGGTGCTTTCCGTTCTTCTCAGCTTCATGTCTTGAAACACAATGGTTCTGAGTTTCTTTCTCTTTTTCTCTCTCTCATTCATTATTACTGAGAATCTCCATAGCTTGAAGACCTCTCTGAGGCTTGTCACATTACTGAGCCAGTGGCAGACCAGACTTTAGCTGCCTTTGACACTGTCTCAGTGAAAGTCTTGGCAGTACATTGCAAACATAGGTAATGTGTCAGAGTTTTAGCACCAGTCAGATCAGAAGCTTTGTCGCCAACATAACACCTTAACATTTACATTTTCAGCAGCAGTAAACTTGCCATGTTCCTTGGACCTCAGTTTCAGCTTGTAATATATCACAGGTTTGAAGTCATGATATCACCATTCTTTACTGCCATTGGGACTCAGCACCACAGTGTTTCTGATCTTTATTGTGCCGTGCCAATTATCATGGTCATTTGACTTTTGAAACTTGGAATAGGAAAGTTGTTCAGTTTTTCAGACAGCTCTGTGTGGTAGTCAGGCGCAGCAGACACCATTGTCATTCCCTGAGAAACCCTGGAAAAGGGATGAACTGGAGGCTGTAGCCTCATGGAAGTAACAGTTGCTGTCCATTTCCTGTTGTAAACTGGGTCCAGAATTTACCTTAACAAGATGGGCTTCCTTTCCTGAGCTGTACAGCTTACTGGCCTGGTAGAGGAAGCTTCGGTCACAGCTTGGTTCTGGTAGCAAGACATAGGATATGGAAAAATCGTGCTCCAGAAGGCAGGTGCCTTTTGAACAGTTGCATCTTCTCTACAAGGAAGACAGTTCATCTGGGATATCATGACAGCTGGGATTCCTTGAATGCTTTTCCACCATGGACGACACTCTCTCTTGCTGTTGGATGGGAATATTCCAGTAAGTGAGTCATCCAGCATCCGTGCTGTGAAGTAAAGCATTCCAAGGCTGGGATGAGTCAGATGGTCCGATAACCCTTATTCTCAGACTTGCTGACACAAAATAGATTCTGAAAATCTCAACAGGAATTGTCACAGTATTTAGTATCCAAAACTGCCTCATTCAAGCCAGCTGGATAGTGCTGCATAATACTGGAGTGACTTTCCTAACTCTCTGGAAATGGCTACTTGCTTGTTGAAAATGAAAAATCCTTCACCTGCAAGGTCCAAAAATAATGGAAAGCTCCAAAATGGGCTCTACAGCCCACAAGACAAATGGTTGATGGGAATAAGAGATGGAAAGGCATTTCCCTGGAAACATCTGGAAGGTCAAAGGGCACATAGAGGAGTCTTATACACTGAGAATTATGACCTTTTCATTGAGGAAACGTGTGACAGGAGAGCATGTGGAATGCAATGGCTTTTGGAAACAACATCTGCATAAATAAAATAGGCCGTATTCTAGAAGGCTGTTGGGCAAGAGATAAACTGTAAGTTTTGCATTAAGAAGGCTGAAAAAGTAAACTGGAAAAAAAAATTCATAGATCTAGGCAGTTTAAAAAAGATACTTTTTAACCCAAGGAACTTAGGGTACTGTTTTCTTCAAAATCAGTTTAAAAGTAAAGGGTCATGAAGCTACCAGCTGCTTGTTATTTATCTGTATTTGGGTGAGAATGAGTTTTTGTGAAAAACACAGATCTGTGATTTTTCCATTTGTTTGCTTTTGACTGCAGCTGGACTTGGCAGTCTTCTTCCTGCTTTCACTTCCGTTAGGAAAATCAATGCTTAAATTAACACGAACGAGCAATATACAGAGAGAAACTTAAAGCAGACATTTCATATATTGTACTTATGGCCACATATACCCCAAATGAAAGAATTTTACTGACTATTGAACACTAGCAAAAAGTTTTTCAGTGATTTCAATGATAAATTTTGCAACTTATGTCTAATAATTAAGTTTAAAAGTTTTGAGTTGCTTGTTTAGCTTGTTTTTATTGGTTTTACTGATACTGCAGTGCAAGCATGGATACTTTCATAAAATGCTAGTAGGTATTGTGAAGAGATTTATTAAAACTCAAATGTTACTGGCATTTGGAAGTTTGGGAGGGGAGTTGTGTGTGTTTAGAAGGGTTGAGATCAATTCTTTATTTTGAAAGATCCTGTTAGTGACAAGGAGTTACGGTTGTTAATGTAAAGGGTCTGTGTAAAATGGTTGTTTCAGCTTCTTGAAACCAAGGTTAACGAGGTATCAATAGACTTCCAACTGGTGGATTCAGAATTTATCACTGCAGCGAATGTTTGTATTTGCTGCAGACAGAGGGGCTCTTCTAATTGCTGACTTAATCATGCAACCTTGTTCTTTCAGGCTCTGTTTTTTTCACCTGCCAGTTAAGTCCCTTGGTATTTGTCCAATCCAAAATGCCTGTCTGCTTACCCTTTTCTCATTGCCTGAAGAATTGAGTTCCCAGATATAATCCAGAGCCTGGTGATGCATTTGCACTAACAGGATGAATGGGTCTTCTAAACATTAACTAAACATGGACATGAAAAACGCATTTTTGCACTGAGTTGCTCACATGAAGTTAGGATTACATTTTAACAGGGTGCTTTTGGGATTAAAAGAAAAAAGCAAGAAGTACTCTGCTGCTTGACTGCATTTGATACTAAGTGAAGAGTTACAATTTCGCAGGTCCTATGAAATCTTTTCTACTAGGCTGTTAAATAGATAAAAAGGGGTGTGAAATACTGCATTTGTTGGTTTACTTAAGTTCATTTTGCTTCAGTTGTCTTCAGTTGTCTTCCTAGCAGGAGTTACTGTCTTGGGATAAAGTCTAAATCCCCTATTTTGTAATTTAGTTACGAATTCATATTTGAGTCCATATTTGACCTCAAAAGGTCAGTGACTTAAGTGGTTTTGGTGCCAAATCAAGTTAAATCTGGTAACTTTTCCAGGGTCAGATAGGACTGTTGTAGGGCAGAGGGTGCTTCTTCCCTCTCTCCTTCAAAACTTGCAAATTTGTTGCTAGTGGCAACTCTAGGATACTGAAGCAACAACAGCACCTTTTCTGAATATATCTTTTTAATAGAAAGAGTAGAGACACTATAATTTAACATGCCAAAGAGAAAGGCAGAAATTAAATACTACAATGTAACATGCCAAAAAGAAAGTCAAAAATTAATTTCCGTTTATACACTTGTGACTCGTTCTGTTAAAAGTAATCCATCACTCGGCCATAGTGAGAGGAAGAAGAAGTCAAAATAGTGGCCATTTCTGTTACCATCTGCCAGTATTTTCTGTCAGGTCATCTGACCAGCCAGAAATGGAGGTGCCTGCACACAGACAGAGGAAGGAGCTGTGCCGCATGAGAAGGGTCTCTTGTTGAAAGAGGATTTGAAGAAGGTGAAACTTCATGTGTGGTTTATGAGACTAGCTTATTTCTTAACTAGTTTTTTAATCAGTGCATTGGAGTGATATTTCTTACCTGAAGTGCTTCAGGTGGAGGTTTCATTTTGACATGTTAGGATGCATATATAGGAAACTGTATTCTCCATTGATCGGTACATAGTCCATGGGTTTATGACAGTTGTGTGTCTCCTCTTTGGCTCTTTAAAAGTCTTAATTTTTTGTAGCCAAAAGTTCTTTTGGGACCTACTGATGAGGCTTGGATGTTGCCAGAGCAGCAGTGGGAGATTGAAACTCAGTGTAACCACCCCCATGCCTACGAAATATAGCCCCTAGCCAGTGCAAGCAACCACGGCAGGCAAATAGGGCATGAGGAAAGGCTCCTTTTCTAGGAGGCCATTCCGCTGGCTGAGTGGTAGAATGAAGTACATGCAACCCAGGAATTGGGCACCAGTCCGTGACGTCTGGGAACAGGTAACAGAGGCAATGGACAGACTCAGTATTTGGTGCAGAAGGGCACAAAGAGGCTCCTTCGTCCCGCATCTCAGTAGTGAACACTGTCAGTCTCACTTCAGTGAGTGGTAAAGTTATGGAGATGATTCTGGGAGTTACTGAAAAGAACCTGAAAGTCAATGCAGTCATCGGTCACAGCCAGCATGACAACTGAGGGGAAAGTCCTGCTTACTTCCTTTTATGACAAGGCAACCCACCTAGCTGATCAAGGGAAGCCAGTTAATGTAATCTTTTGCATTTCAGTAAAGCTTTTGGTACTGTCTCACACAGGATCCTTCTGGACAAAATGTCCAGCACGCAGCTGTATAAACACATCACACGATGGGTGAGCAATGGGCTCGTGGGTCAGGCACAAAGGGTTGTGGTGAATGGGGTGACATCAGCCTGGCAACCAAGGGGTTACCAGTGGGGTTCCCCAGGGCTCCATCTCAGGCCTTGTGCCCTTCAACATCTTTGTAAGCAACCTGGACACAGGACTCAGAGGAATACTAAATTTGCCAATGATACTAAACTGGGAGGAGCTGCTGACTCCCTTGAAGGCAGGGAGGCCCTGCAGAGACCTTGACAAATTAGAGGTCTGGGCAATCACCAACCATACGGAGTTCAGCAAGGGAAGGTGCTGGATTCTGCACCTGGGATGGGGCAACCCTGGATGTATGGACAGACTGGGGAAGGAGATGCTGGAAAGCAGTGCCACAGAGNTGGGGGTCCTATGGCTGGTTGAACGTGAGTCAGCAGTGGCAGCCAGGAGGGCCCAGCGTGTCCTGGGGGCACCAGGCCCAGCATCGCCAGCCGGGCAAGGGAGGGGATTGTCCTGCTCTGCTCTGCTCTGCACTGGGGCAGCCTCACCTTGAGGCCACTGGGGGCAGTTTTGGGCACTAAGATATAAGAAAGTTAGTAAACTATTAGAGAGTGTCCAGAGGAGGGCCATGAGGATGGTGATGGGTCTGGAGGGGCAGGTGTATGAGGAGCATCTGAGGTCACTTGCTCTGTTTAGCCTGGAGGAAGCTGAGGGGAGACCTCATTGTGGTCTTCCAACATTCTCATGAGGAGAAGCAGAGGGGGAGGTACCGATCTCTTAATGCTTGTGACGAGTAACCGGACTCGAGGAACTGGCCTGAAGCTGAGTCAGGGAAGGTTTAGGTTGGATATTAGGAAAAGGCTCTTCACCCAGAGGGTGGTTGGGCATTGGAGCCCCAGGGAAATGGTCACAGCACCAAGCCTGACAGAGTCAAGAAGTGTTTGGACAACGCTCTCAGGCACATGGTGTGATTTCTGGGGCTGTCCTGTGCAGGGCCAGGAGGTGGACTCGATGATGCTGACTGGTCCCTTCCAACTCAGGATATTCTATGATTTTAACATTCTCAGCATTTACAACACTTTACTGGTGACTAGAAATACAGGTAAGGTGCTAGCTGCTGAGTGTATACCTACATATTTTCATTTTGTGTCACCAAGTGGGTCTGTTTTTTTTTTAACTGTTGACTTTTTTCCCTTTGCAAGTCTGTAATGGATGACTTGGCTGGAAAATACAACTCTACAAGAAAAACAGTATTTGAGCAAGAAAACATACTATCTTTGCAAGTTCAGTTAAGATCGATGCTTTCTGGATAGATTTGGCTTCTGGTTTACTGTCTTAAGAACATTTTAACAGAATTGCATGTGTTTGAGAACAAAATTTCACCTAGGACTGACTTTCAGAGCTTGAAACCAGTTACTTCTGGGAACTTGGTGTAACTCTGTGTCAGAGAAGGGCCATGAGAGCTGCCTCCTAAACCTGGCAGACTTTACTGCGTCATCCTGGATGTGATTTGATATAATGGTAGGCTGCTACTGTGTCCCCTCAACTCTGCCCGTGGCGATGTGCTCTTCCTGTGATGCTGGGCTGGGGCAATGGCGTGATAAGACTGCAGTACTTGCTGCGTGAAATGGCATTTATTTATAGTAGCTGTCGTTTTAAACGGAAGAAGGCACTGTTCCTTGGCATTTCACTTGGACTTTGAGCTTGCATTCAAGCCCAAGGTGGCCTCCAAAAGACTAGTAAGCAATGGGAATGAAAAATTCATTCTCTGTGTTGCTATTGAGGTTACAAAAGCCACCATGTCTCAGCCTGCTCCCTTTCAGGAGGGATTTTTACTGGTGCTTCTATTAATGTTTGATGGTAGGTGGTGTCTTTTGAAGGGATATTAACAGTCCCAGGAGGAATGGTAATTTAAAAAAAAAAATTAAAATGACCAGATGTAAAAACTGTTTCATGCATGTGACATGCCAGCACTCTCTCTTTTTATGCATACATTTTATAGAATTGGAGATTGTAGTACAGTTTTGCATTACAATAAGAACACAAATAGTGCTTTTCATGTAAAGCAAAGCTGTCCCTGGAAGTTTGCATTAACAATTTCTTGGAGTTAGTTAAAAATGTGTCTCCTTACACTCTTCCTTCTGGATTTATGGACTTGGTTTCTGAAACAGTAAGATGACCTCTGGCATAATTAAAAATAATGATCAAATTACAAATAATTTATCATATCTATTTAAAATTATTGAAAATCATAACCCATTAAAAATCTTACTTGAAATATGCAACATCATTTTGTTCCTTGAGTGAGAACGTCAGAGTTATTTTGATCTTTTTTGTGTTTTTTGTTGTTTGTTTTATGTGTGTGGATTTATTTAGAAAGCCTCCATTTAAGGCTGCCTCTGTTCAAAGAGCTCACTGTTAGAAGGCACCTGTCTAATTAAGCTAAATTTACATTTGGAAAAAAAGAGCAGGCAGGAGTTCAGCTCGTAAAGCAGACACCATTTGAACAAACGAGAAAGAGATCCAAATAACTGAGTCTTTAAGCAGTTAATAACAGCTGGAAGAAATTTGTGTATAGAGGTTTCAGACTTTTACCTCTACAGCACCTTGAGAGTCTTCCCAGGAGCACGAAAGATTTTGCCTTCTGGAGCTGGACAGAAGCATAGCTGGAGCTCCTTCTGGATGGATCCACACCCACTAGTAGATTTCGTAAAGCTCACATCTCTTAGGAGGCTTACAGCATTATTCTTCTGATGCTCACTCTCCCCCTTGCTTCTTGTTTTTACTCTTCAAATTGAAATTCCCTGAAGAACCTCTATGGAAATGTCAGGAGCTTCATAACATCGTTAGAATATAGTTTCTTCCATATTTTATCTTATTAGATATATGAAGAAGTCATTTAACCTGATTTTAATTGCATTTTCTGTTAGCCAAAAAAACGTCTCTGGTTGTGTTCATCTGAAAATTTGAAGGGGGGGTTTGTTTTCCCTTCAGATTGAGGCAGTTCTTAGCTTAATTTGACCAATTTCTGTCTCTCTCCCAATTTTTTTTTTTGTTTTGTTTGACACAGTCTGTTTTCCTTCTGAGACAATGCTTTCCTAAAGCTAGGAGTATCAGGTGCAGGTTTTAGCTACTTTCAAGGTAAAGCTCTGTTCATGTATAAGTAGTCACTGTGTGTGCAGTACAGTAATCATAGACAAGGACTTTGCTGTTACATGCCTCTTCCCTGTGGGAACATGAGCATTTCTTCAGGTAATCTTGTTCTGTAGCAATCTTGTCTGCAAGACATTCTTATCCATTACTTGATAATAAAAACATATTTTTTGTCTATGAGGGCTTCGGATAAAGAGGCCTGAAGTCTGCTTTGGTTTTTAGTAATGGAAATCATTCACTTGTAGAGGAAAGGAGAGGAATGTCCAAAGATGAAATGACTGCATGAGGACAGGCCCAAGGTGCATCTACACTGCCTCTGTCCAGGTGCAGTGGCCCAGGGAAGAGCGCAGGGTTGGGCCCCAACGTGCTGAATACAGTTCCAAATGCAGCGGTCTCAGGCTGTTGGGCTTCACGAGTCAAAGGTGCTTTGGGGTTAGCCATAGGTCAGATTTTCTTCCATGAGTTTTTTTGAGCCCTACTGGAACGTGACCAACTTCTCTTATCCATAATATCCGAGGAAAAAAGTTGGCTTTAATTTTTAACATCATATTGCATAAGTAATTTTTTTTTTCCTTTGGATTTTCTGTCAACTTGGCTCAGTTTGTGTGGGATGAGGCAGTGGACAACCATTTCCTATTTGCTTTCCCTGTATCTCTCAAGATTTTGTAGCTCTCTACTGTCTCGTTTTCCTGGCTGAGTAGTTCTGGTATGTTCAGATGCTTCCCATAGGGAAGGCATTTTGTGATTTTAATCACCCTCACTGCTCTTGTTGTACCTTTTCCAGAACAGAAGAATAGCAAATGACCCCACAACATCAACAACAAAAAAAATGAACGGTTCTTCGAATTTCTCATGGTATAATTTTCCCTGCATTTTCAGGTTTTAATGTTAATTGCTTTTACTTTTGGTGGTTCCCCAGTGGGAACATGGAGCAACATGTCCATGAGGGAGAACAGTAGAATTAAGTTGTCAGAAATTTTGTATTTCATAACAGTGGGCAGCTGATTTTTTGTAAGACTCCATGCAGAGTTTTGACGTATTTTGCTTCAAGTTCACTGTAGAGGAGAAATGCTTCAGCTTTTCTTTTGTCTTTTACTAAACGTTTCCTCTAAGAGCAGCTTAAAAATAGGATTTAATTATATTTTGATTGGACTTTGCTGTAAATTTATTTTTGTCCATTGAAAAGGCAGTAATTAAAAGACAAAACATGCTGGCTAGTGTTTGTAGTTTGTAGTTTGTAATGTTTCATTCAATACAATTAGAAGGTTTGTTATTGTAGCCTGTGGAGGTGGTCAGTTCTCTGCATACCTGCTGATGGAATACTGAGAGTCCAGAAATGGTGTGTCATCTTCTTCTATTAATTAAGTGTTTATGCTTGGATGGTGATGAACAACTTAATAGTGGTAGACCACAGAGCACCAAGTGATTACTTCAGAAAAAAGAAAAACAGGTTTAATATTTGTCTCTGCATGCATGTTGCCTAGCATACGTTTACATAAAAACATCTTAGGAATAAGAAAGCATAATTAATTGAAATAATGGTTGTTAAATAGCTTTTTATGTTTATGATAGTATTTGACAGTTACATTTCTGAAAAGGAAGTAGAGATTATGGACATGTTTGTTACTCACATCTTTCTTAATGGCTGGATTTTTTTAATGCCAACGTTGTTTTAAAGTCCACTTAAAAGAAAAAATAATTTACATTTTAGCAGACTTTACTGGGAAAAATGGAATCTAAGCTGAATAAAGTGTGTACTTCAGCATAAATCACAAATTAAGATGTGGAAGCATTCATCATAGCTTATCTTTGCAATTCAATAAAAGGGCTACTAAGAAATAGCAAAACTGGAGTTCTCTCACGGATGTCCTCCTTAACACTGTGAAACTATGTGTTGTTGAAAAGCAGAAGAGCAATATTGCTGACACCAGCATGAGTTATTCAACTTGTAGGCAGAATTTAAGCAGTCAAGTGCTGAAGACTTGATCTTTACATATACCCCAGAAAAGTAAGTGAACAAAACCAAAGAACAATAAGAATCTCCTGCTAAGAATTTTAAACTGAGGGAAAGAATTGCCAAGAAAGCAGAATTAGTTGTCAGACTGATGTAACTCAGCAGCATTTCTTTCCCTCACTCATCTTTCAGTACTAATATTTGATTGCTCCAGAACGTTCAAGCAAAGCTAAAAGGACAAATCAAAGATCTTCCTCAGTTCAAAGCAGTGTTTTGTTATTTGCAAATAATCATAAATAACTACAGAAGGAAATAAGGCAATGTCATTCCTTCCTTCCTGATGTCCACAAAGGACAGTAAGAAAACACTCCCGAATATCAAAATCAACTGGGATAGAAGACAAGAAAAAAATAGCCCTTTTCAAACCAAAATCAAATATAGTAGCTTGAGAAAGACCCAAAGCAGCCCTGGTTTCTTAGCCTATTTCCCTAGGAATAAATTCAGTTGGTTGTTTTTTTTTGAAATCCTGTGTTGTATATTTCCTGTCTCTCTCAGAGGGAGATTTTTGGTATTACTTAATGTTTATTTGAAAATGAGTGATAAAATGTGTGAATCTCAATTCCAGAAATGCTGCTGGTTCTCTTTAAAATATTCCCTCTGTTGTGTGAAGAAATAGACCAAGTAGCTGTTATCTTAAAACACAAAATCACACAATTTCAATGGATTTTTAAACTTGGAACCCCTGTACTGCATTTCCCTGCCCTACTCCGGGCTTTTCTATAGTTGTACCATCTCATGTGACCAAAGTAATAGCATAGTAGTAGAATATAATAGTAGAAACTTACGGTCAGAACCAAGTAAGATGATGGTACCATCTTAAATAAGGAGTCCAGGCACTGATGGATGTGCTGTGTTCCTGGCACAGTGCTTTCAGATGTATTGATGAAGTGCAGGCTGTTTTACTATGTGTTCTTTTTTCTCACTCATGGAATCATTTAGGCTAGAAAACACTCTTAAGGTTTTCAAGTCCTACTGTTAGTTTTTAATCATGTGTTCATAGTTCTTAATCTCTGTATCCAGAATGGTCCTGTGCCCAGCAGATGAGGTGTCAAGGTTTATAATGTAGATCCTGATATGATGATTTGTTTGATTAAAGCTTTCTGCCAAGATCAGACCAGGTGTGGGAGCTGTCAGCTTGCTGACACCATGAAACCAGGCTGGTTCATGAAACCAGGAGGGCCAGTGATCCAGTTTGTAGTGAGCAGAACTGGTCAAAGAATGTGCTGCACCTTCCATTTGCAGTTTACTTTCCTCTCAATGTACCACATAGAGACATCTGTTGGAAGCCAAAAATGAAAGAGGAAGGCAAAAAGCCAGCATAATTTACATAGGAGCAGGTGCAAATGTATTTATTGTTTATCTTACAAATGCATCCCTTTTTTCTCTTCTGTCTAAAACTTCGTGGTTAAAAATTACATAAATGTATTTATTTGGTTAGATTTCTCATCATAACTTAAATCATTGATAAATTAGTTCAAATTACTCCTTTTAAAATCTGACCATTTATTGACTGAAGAATTTTATTATCTGAAAGTGGTAGCAGGCAGATAAATTTGGTATGCCATGCAGCTTGCAGTGATGTCCTTTAAAGCAAAGGCATAATAGCAGCTGCTGTGCAGGTGGTGGATGTTGACAGTGGAATTTATTTCTGACCATCATGCTCTCCTTGACACTAAATGTTCTGTCTGTCTGTCTTGAACAATTGCAGTGTGTAAAAAAGAAGAAGAGGAGGAATTATGAGGAAGAGGACTTAGGAATGGGATAAACATAACTAAATTCGTGGTCAAGGAAGTATTTGAATCTTAATTCTAGGTGCTGAACATCAGCAAATTACAGATTTCTGTTTTTTTATCATGACAAAATACTGTTAATACCATGTTTTTCAGATGTGTTAAATTTTAAGTAGATATTAATGTAAGTTATAGCAACTTTTGATGGCACAAATGCTTAAAGTTACTTTTCAAGTGTATTTGGCAAGTATATGTTTTTTATTTGTAAGAACTATGAATACAAAAAAATTACAGCATCAACGTGTTTGGAGAAGGCTTTCTTAATTATTTGACAAAGAGGTACACTTCAATCCGGGACTTAAGTGTGTTGAAAATACTGAGTTTTGAAATGTGAGTAGTTCGTAGTTGCACCAAGTACAACCTTCCTTGGAATAGGATATAAAATATACTTCAGTTTGGTTGGTTTTTTATTTAAATTGGAACTGCAAGACAGTAAAAAAAAACCTCTTGGTTGGTGGTGTTGGGCTTTGGTGATCTTGGTTTGGTTTTTTTTTGTTTGTTTGTTTTCTTTTAATTAGTGCACATTAAAGCATGCAGTATGTGTTCCTGGAGCACGTTATAGACTATGTAGGAAGATCAGTTTTTTCCTCTTACTTTCTAATAGCTGTTTTCAGTATTTCGTGTACTGATACAGATTTCCATAGCCTTGGCAGCCGCTACAGATGAGAAATGCATTAAGATTTGGGTCAGTGTCGCTAGAAGATTTTTTCTTGCTGTGTGTTAACGAGATCTTTCTTCAGCTAGCAGGCAGGAGGTTTTGAAGAACTCGATGTTCTTTGAAAAATATTTCTTCTCAGTGGTGCTCAAGAAGATGGGTTTAACATCTTGTTTGCTAGTCAGGAGTTTTAAAAGCTTGTCTGTATCTGATTATATCCTTTATATATCTTTTGCAAGCTGTGTCACTTGAGACCTGCTTTTGGTTTGGTCAGGTGTCTGTGCACGCCTCCCTGATGTCCCGTAGAGGACGTGGAAGGTGACAGTGAGAACGTGAGACGCTTCACTGGTATTTCCCACTGGTTTTTCATCTGCCCTGAAGGCTGGGTTACCCCTGTGAGGAAGCTCTTTATGAAGTGTGCTCTCTCTTCCATTTTCAGGCCAGAGCCTCAGCAGAAAGCTCCCTCTGCACCTCCACCTCCACCCCCGCCCCCGCCTCCGCCCCTGCCAGAGCCCGCCCCGCCTGAGCCAGAGGAGGAGATTTTAGGGTCCGACGATGAGGAGCAAGAGGATCCCGCAGATTACTGTAAAGGTGTGTGCAATTCATCAGGGCTGGTGAGGGTAAACACTGCCATGCAAGTCTTAGTTCTGGTTCTTGAGAGGTTTTTGAAGAGCTGATCTTTAATTACGGAATTTATTTATACAAGAATTAGGAACAACTGCTCATTTCAGGTCCTGATGCATAATTGTCTTCAGCTTTAATTTTTCACTTAGCCATAGCTTATTTATACATTTTGCAATAAATGTATACGGCATCCCTGTTTTCTTCCTGATGTCCTAGTTATGAGAATAGAGAATTAAACTTTTCTTGATTGATATGAGTTGTAGTAAGAGAAACAAAAACACCCAAACCAAGACAAACATCCCCTCTCACACGCCAAAAGGTTCTCAAATGCCTTTAACAACATTATCCACATTTATTTTTTAAACTACGTCTTTTTTTTCTTTTCTTCTCTCACTCTCCCTATTCTAATATGTTATGTGCTTCTCTTCCACATGTTGTCTTTCACAGCCCTCAGCATTGCCTGAGGCTCTCTACATCTTCACTTCAACTCGGTTTCCTTAATTTTTGTATTGGTTATATTAATTTTTAAAATACTGTTAATTGCATAAAAGTGTGACTGCAGTACAACAATATAAACACTTTGTTTTGATGTCACTGCTAAAGTTGCAAGTCTGTTCCCATTAGAGTAAGATGTACACTGTACTTACATGAAAAATCATAAATAACAGGTCTATCAACTCTGGATTATCTATTGTAGCAGATTTCAAGAACATTAATATACTTACATCAAAGTTTTTTCACTTCAGAGTAATATTTTTGAATAGCAAAGAAGCACTCTATGCACACTATATGTGGTATTCTGTATTCCTCACACCAAGAAACACTTCCTGTTCAAATATGATAATGTCTTAATCAGAAGTTTCTGTGTAAGTCTGGAAATGTGCTTTTTTAAGAACTCCCCCTCCCAGCTTGGAACAAGTGTTCCATATTTTCAGGTAAAACAATGGAAAATGACTGTGTCATCTCGGTGTAGGAAGTTTTTTTAGTATATGATATTTCAAATGTATAAGTGGCTTACAAATGCCAGTAGTGAAGGCCAAACAACAAACTCAAACTAAATGTCAAAGTCAGCAGCAGGGAAAAGAAAAGCGTGTTGCCAAAGCATGCTCAGGTATTTTGTTTTAGGTTTTTATTATTTTTGTTAAAATACATTTGTTCCTTAAGATAATTCTTTTGGTGTCTGTAACATCTTCTGTCAGTGAATAAAGATTTCTTTAAACATCTGTTTTGAATTCTTCTGCTGCTGAGGCTTTAAATTTTTGAAAGAACATTGAAGATGGTCCAAACTTTGGTTCATTTAGATGTCATGATCATTATTTGTTTCTACGAGAGCAGTGCTTTTGTTGCTCCAGGAGAGGATTTACCTATTTTCTGACCGTAATTTCCTGTGAGACTGAGAAGTAAATTTCCTTCTTTTAGTCTGCTGCAGTGGAACTGGAGGGAAGGTCACCGTAAGGATCTGAATTCTGTGACCACATTGGGATGATCTGGGGCTATGGAGACTTTCTCTTTGTATATTTTATATTCAATATAGGGAATGAGTAAGTTATTTGGTAAAAAATTCCAGGGATGGCTTTTAGATACATTATTTCCATTTTTCTGAGAAGTTGTTTTGTTAGTTTTAATATCTTTTTCTGTTTTGGGTAGCCTGATCTGTATTTACAGAGTGGAAGATAAGGATTTGGAAATTATCATTTATTACAGGAGTGTCTCTTTTATTCCTAATTTTATCTTCAAAATGGCAATCTTCCAGGATTTTTGAGTGAGGCACAGAGCACACTTCATCTCTTCTTAACCCCAATCTGAAATTTCATGGGAGGGCAGTTTTGATGAGGAGTATGCAATTAATAATTCAATGAATTCAACATACAACCTGTTAGCTGTACTTGCCATTGAGTATTTTTGTGACTAATTTTATTTTTAAGGGTATGTTACAGCGTGTTGGGCTTTCATCTTGACCACATTACATGGTGATTAGTAAGTAGTCATAGTAGTATTTTTTAATGAGTAAATTGGATCAGTTTGAATTAGCACCTGATGTGAAAGAGACAGCTAACAACCATCTGTGAAAAGCAGACTAATTTCTGTTCCTGGGGGCTTCCTCCAGGGCCTGTTTAAATCTGTGACATTACTTCTGTTTGTGTCACTGAATCTACATAAAATGCTTTTCATATATTTATTTGTGTAAGGAATGGAAATATCAGAAGTCCAACTGCATGATTTTTCAAGGGGTACTTAGACAGTGAAGCTAGTTTTTCTTCTTCTCTGAAAAGCCTTGAAACACTTGGAGATTTTTTTTCAAGAGCCTGTTGTGTCATGGATGTAATTGGAATTTTTTTCTTCTCTGATCATCTTCTTTGCCCCGTGGAGATGTCTCCCATTCATCCAGCTCACAAAGGGAATAATTCCCTATACAAACATAGAACGAGCCAGCTACAATTACCAATACATTCAGGAGACATTCAGGAATAATGATCTCATTTTTCTGACTCTCTTTCTTGCATGCATGTAGCTAGCTAGCTGTGAGAGACACTTTTTTTTTCTGTGTATGCTGCAGTGAATAGTATAAGGGTTTGGTTTATTTTTTTGTTACATTATCAGCAGTGCCACTTATACATTGTATATTTTCAAATGCCATAAGCACATAATTTTTCTCAACGAATTTCCAAAAGCACACATAATTTTTCTCAACCCATTAATTTTTCATAGATGCGTTCTTGTTACTACTATTTAGAAACATTTTGGGTGTCATGGAGAACTTCATTACATTTGTCATAGGATGACACTAGTTTTTAATATACTCTTAACTAAGTTGGATGTTACCTGGTTGTCCACAACCTGTAAATGCATATGTTGCTGATAAGAATAATCAGAGAGTAATATGTACAGGAATGGTAACAGATTATTTCCAAAACTGCTCCTATTGTGACTTAGGACAGTGGAAAGTATTTGGTGAAATACATATACTCATATGCTATATATGCTACCAGTGTTGGCATCTGTCACATATGCTGGTGTATTGCTATGATTAGTTATGACAGTGGTGTAGGAACCAAAATAACATGGTTTTTACATGTATAGTATTGTTTGCTTGCAACACGTAAAGTTTACTAAAATAACTTACCATCCCCCCAGTTTATTAACTTGACTTTGGTGTCTTTGTCTGATTTCCTCTGTTTGGTGTTTTCTTTTCTGTCTGTGATGGGAAGAAACTATCACAAGTTTTTGATTATTTTTGACCCTTTGAAGGACAAGTACGCCAAAAGCTATCTGCAGAGTCAGACTTATAAGGCACTTGTTTGCCTAAACTATACTTGAAAACATATTCTTATCTGTATTTAAAGTCTTCATTGTTGAATGTTATGCTGTTAACACGTTTAAAAAACAACTACTTCGCTTAATGCAAAAAAATTACTGTTTTATATACTTGAAGGCCCTCTTACACTCCTCTGGCAGAGCAAAAGACTACATGAGTTATAAGTGCTTTCATATATGCCTGAATCCATATAACTGTTAAAGAATGGCTTAATAGAACTAGATATTTAGGAAAGTGGTAAAGTGTTCCAGAAATATTTGTACTGCTGAATTTTAAAATCTGTTTGCAAACCACAGAGAGTTAAAAATTAGGTGTTAAAATACTTCTAATTTTTTTTTTAAATCTATCTGTTTGCAAAGGAAGGATTTTTATATAGAGAATAATGTTTCATACTTGGCACTGTTTTCATGCAATGATACATACAGCACAAAACTCAAATCAGAATAAGTGATGGTGAATTATGTGGAAGTCTCTTACATAAATTTTGCAGGTCGTCAGATTTGATTCATTTCACAAATGCAAACCTTTTCAGTAATGGAAAGGTAGAATTTCTGTATGTTCTCTTAACCTTCCACTCACATCTATGACTTCATCATCCTGGATAGAGTTTTATGGAAAAAAACTTACCAGGTAATAATATCCTTGTTTGTTTGTTTGTTTTAAAGCTGTCAATAGCTGTCTTAAATAATGATTATATTTATCCAGATTGTTAAATATCTCTGTCAGCTGTTACTAGAAGGATGGTTAAATAGACAAAATTTGGCTTTGTTTTTCATTTTTCTATCAGTACAGATTCATGCATGTGCATTTATTCAGCAAAATTTCTTTAATAATGGAGCTGCAATAGACTTGGGCTTCATATGTGGCTGATACTCTTTCTTTTTGCAAGTGGACAGTGTAATAGTCAACACTTGCTCTCAGTAAGTCCATGTCCCTCCCTCCTCACCTGGAGAGTAAATCTGGTCAGGTGTTGCAAAAATGGTCTGGTTTTTTCTTTGGAAATAAGGAGTTCCCACTTGGCAGTGTGCGCACTGAGACTGGCACAACTCAGCAGGGGAAATGAAGGTATCATTTTAGGTTGCTGAGTGAATTGTCCTGGTAGTTTTTGTGAATATTTCCTTCCCAGTTATGGAGGGGTGGGGAGGTCTTTCCTCGAGGCAGGGGTCTGCTTTTGGTTGAAGCTGTGGACTGTGAGTGTCTGCAGTTTGTGACCTTAGCATCCATATATATCAAAGTTGTGTATGTTTTAGGGTTTGTTAGACATACCAACATCTAACTCAATACATCATTTAAGCTTTCTCCTTCTGTTGAATATGTAATCTTTATAATTCTGTTGTACAGTTGTGTTAAATTTATTAATCTGCTCTGAAAACATATGGGAGAAGTTAATAAGTAAACCTTTGAACTTCTGTTAAGGCAAAAGATGTTACTAGCAAAAAAAGAATATAAATATATCCAGATTTAACATCACTGCTCTCATAGATAAAAGGAGATAAGAGAGAATTCCCTTTTTTAAATTCAAAGAATTAAGTATAGATTCACATTGTTGTCTCAACCAGTTCTAACAAGATTTTCAGGGGATTCAAAACAAGTCTAGCAACTTAGAGAAAGCAGCCTGAGATTTTTCTGATTCTAAATGGAATAGTCAATAACTGAGGATCCTGCCAAAGGACAGTTGGGCATGACATTGTGAAGGATCAGAAAGAGACAAAGAAGTGATTCCTTGAAAGCTGCTCTGAGTCTGCTGCTGGTGATGTCCTGGAGGGCTGCATAGTGCAGCTATTTTATTTGTTTGCAATTTAGGCAGAATGTGTGGATCTTCCTGTTGGTGTGTTAAGGTCTGAATAAAAATCTTGTGTGTTCATTGTTTTCCTTGTGTTTGACTAGGAGAAGGAATGTCTTCTAAAATGCAAAGGAAATAACAGGCTTCACTACACCTTCTCACACTGTCTAGAAACCTGAGCTCCAGCCTGCTCTGTCCTGTTGGCCTTTCTGCCTAATGGGGCTGTGGTAGTGGTGTAAGTTTGGACTGCAGACTTGGGTATTGAAAAAGCAGTTCAGATAAAGCTCAGAGCTGCCTGTTTCCTCACTGTAAAACCCTCAGACATGAGAAAAATGCATTGCTTCTGTGGGTCAGGAGCCAGGTAGAAGAGCATCAATAAAGTCTACATTGTTCTTAACATTTTCTCAGGAAGTATTTTATTGCTGCTTTTATTACGAGAAAGCAAATGGGAATTAAAGCAATCTCTGTTGAGATTCTGCAACCATCTAAAATATGTTGACTGGAGAGGCTTCAAATATGATAAAGAAATAATGTAGATCTTTTCTGTACTGTCTGTGAAGTGGAAGATCAGCCTGAGGAAATAGAGAACAGATGGTATTATTACCATAAATAAAAGCCATAAGAGAGAAGGGTGAATAAACTCTACAGTAGTTACAGGACATGATTTTTTCCCTCCAGGCCAAGCAAGGCAGCATTTTTAACATTAAAGTTTTCTCTAGATTTCCTATTTATAGTACAGGACAATTTGAAGAGGAAAATTTATATTACAAGAGAATTACTTGAAAACCTGAGAATTACTGTTTGTTTTCTGAATATTCTTTTTCTACTCGTTTTTTCATGAAAGGAGGCTATCATCCAGTGAAAATTGGTGATCTTTTCAATGGCCGGTATCATGTTATTAGAAAGTTAGGATGGGGACACTTCTCTACAGTCTGGCTATGCTGGGATATGCAGTAAGAAAACTATTTTCGTACACTTTTTTCTTAATATGTTACTTTATTTTGTTTGCAGTAACTTTTGTTTTACCTGCATGATAAAGTTATGTAAATGTTTGCTATCATTTTGTGCAGAAAAATGACTACAGTCTTATTTTGCTCTTGATTAACGGTGTAGTTTATAAAAGCTCTCAGAAATAAATGTAATTCTATTTTCTTAACTTTGCTTACTGAATTTGCGTGTCATCTTGAACATGCAAGAATAAGCTAATATTTTTATTTCTGTTATATCTTTAATGAAAAATATAATTATAGCTTGATTAAATGATAAAATGTGTAAGCAGATTTGTCTTTTAGAGACATTAGCATCAAGGAGACAAAATATTCAATAAATTAGTCTGTTAACAGAGTATTGTTAAAAGTTGTCGTTAAGTGTAATTTCAGTATTTTCTGTCAGAATGCAGTAGACTATGCAATACTCTATTTAAAATTTTCCAACCTTCAAAGTGTGTTTGTTTTAGCTCGGAGTGTGTGTTGAAAATGTTTCTGTTCTTTTCAAGGGGAAAAAGGTTTGTTGCAATGAAAGTTGTAAAAAGTGCCCAGCATTATACAGAGACAGCCTTGGATGAAATAAAGTTGCTCAAATGTGTAAGTATCACTATTGCAATACAGTGTTCAATTCCAATAATAATAGTAATAATGAATTTTAAAAAAACCAACCCAGAAAATTGTTTTTAGACTTCTTTTTTTTTGCATTTCCTCTCCACTAAACAGCCAACTTATTATGTGTTACCATATTTTCTGAAACTCCAAAATAGTGTTTAACTTCATGTGGAAATCTAACTAATTAGCATTTTTAAGTGAATTTTTTCCTAAAATGTCAGCGTTTGCATTCTTGGTTTAGGTTCGTGAAAGTGACCCTAATGATCCCAACAAGGATATGGTTGTACAGCTAATTGATGACTTCAAAATTTCCGGAATGAATGGAATTCATATCCTTTTGAGAACATGGCGTCTTCATTAAAAATGGTCTACTGAAATAAGTAAGCATTTCGTTCTGGATTTTTTCTAGTTAGTCTTAATTTAAATATATAAAGTAGAAACACCAAAATACACATGGATGCAAAGAGTAGTGCAGTCTCTGGAGTGAGCGTAGCTTAGCTTTTCTAAATACAATGCAAAATAAAAAAAAAAATTCCCATGGATCCTGTCAGGGTCTGGTAGAACTAGAGACAGCTAGTTTACTTAAGAACTGAAGTTTTACTGAAAACATTTGTAATAACTGAAGCTTACAAGAAGTATTTTTTTGTTCTAGACTGGTAAAGGCAAAGTATCAGTGTCATGAAGAAGCTGATTTCTGTTTTCTTGTGGGCAATCTGAGAACATGGAGATTCTTCTCTTGTTCACGTAATCATCTTCTGGCCAGGTGTTAACCTCGTTTTTGGCAAAGCTTTGCCTTCAAATGCTTCCTTTAAAAAAACAAAGAGGAGGGTGGAAAAGGAGAGAGACAAAGTGAAACATGACTGATCGGTTCGCGGGGTAAATTTTGAGTCTCTGAATATATTTTATGATTTTAGAGTTGAGCTAAACTGAGTTCTCCTTGCTTATTATATTAGCTAATTTAGCAGTTTATTATATTACTGTGCTTTCATTTACTGTTACAGCTGGATTTATGTGTATGCTTGTTGTGTTTTGGAGCCCCAGTAGCAGATCTCATCCTTCCTGGTGTCATACTTCCAGACACAGAGACAGTTCCTGCTCTAGAGAGCTTAATTGTGCATTGATTTGGGTGATGTGCCTTCAGTCTTCAGCAGATCAGATTAAGGTACCTTTCACCAACTCTCATCATCTAGGAGAGGAATGTAGAAAGTGACTGTCAGTAAACCTGAATGCTCACTAGAAGGCATCCTTCCAGAGAGAAGTGTGCAAGCACATTTCATCCCATCCGGCTGTCTCTTGACATTAGTTACGGAGCCTTTGGGTATGTGGTAAGTGAGAAGGAGAGTGTGGGGTCACGTGTTCTCACTTACAGGCTGGTGTCTTAACTCCTTTTCCTTTGTCCCATTTTGATTTGTCCCCTGGTTTGTTCAGTGGTGAGCTACCATGGTAGAAATGTACTTACATGTAGGTGAACTTCATATAGTCTGCTTTTTTTCCTGGGTTATATCATCAAATTAAAAAGAATTAAAATAAACCATACACTTGCCAGTAGTCATTTCAAACTGAATATAAGTGATGACCAAGGAAATTACGTAAAACAGCGAGGCAGAGGACCCTGGCTTGGGTTTCTTGATGCTGCTGTTGTGCTACAAAAAATAAGTTTCTTATGTTGACAAAGCCAAAAGAGACCATGTGATAGTGAAAACAAGGGTTCGGGTAGCTTTGTGTTAGCAGATTAAAATTAGACAGCTGATGTTGATTTTTTCTATTTCGGTTTTGCCCTCATGTTGAAAAATGGTTGTACAGAAATTCTTATGTGGAAGGCAAATGTTCCTGCCTTACTGAGAAGTACATTTTCCAGAAAAGTACCAATATACAGGATGGACTAATACTGAACTCAGATTTAAATTACAGCTGGAAGTGTGTCAAAGTCCTGACTGCCGGTGAAAATACGATACCAAGTATCTTATGCTTTGAGTTTTCTTGTGAACAGCTTGTGCATCCTAAGTTATTTGAGCAGTGGTTAGTTGTATTGATTGTTTGATCAGCTCTTTTTTATCTTCTAGGGAAAGTAGTCTTTGGTGTAGGAGAGCAGGTAATTGATTTTAATGTTCTGGTGCTGTTTACTTTTTAAAATGCCATATTAGTTCTACATTAGTATCTTGAGTTGCATTGGTTGAGAGAAGTAGAGTAATTTGAGATTTTTTCAATGCTCTGCTGTTTCCAGCTTCATTTGGGCAAGTAACTAAATATCTGTTGCTTGACTATAGATTAAAACAACATATGCTTCACAGAGGCTTGATTATTGGTTATGGAATACATCTAAAAGCTAAAGCAAGACAGAAGAGAGGTGGGTGAATCCTTTGGATGGCTAATACCACAAAATGTCATGGGGCTTCCCAACAGGGAAAATTGTCAAGAACCGTGTAGAACAGAGCTGAGAATGTGCAGAGCCATTGGCCTGCGCTTTGTGACTGCAAACTGTCATCTTTCTCCTGGGAGCTGTAGTAAGTGTTTATATACAGATGAATTTTGATAATGTGTTATGCTGCACTGGACTGATAATTTTTTAGCTACTTGTATGTTTTACAAAGATTGTAGTTATGGCTTTTTCATGAAATAACAGAAGTCATGAACTTGGGCATTTTGGTATTTGCAGTAAGTGTAGATTATTATGTTTGTTTGCACTGGACGTTTATTAGAGCCACAATGAATGTTAATTTGAGTGTAGCATTTTTTTAATGAAAGATTCAGATAATCATGCAATGGAACAAATGTTTGGAGAGAGAAATGGAAAAAAACAAAGAAGGATGCATTCCCACACAATAAGATATTATAATTATTGTAATAAGTGTTTCTCCAAAGATTATAGAGTATTAATTAAATGCCATAGTGCCTAAGCTGCCAGTCCAAAAGCAACTGAGATGCATCCTAAAGTCTTCTGTGTTGGTGCTAGAGCTTAACTAGCCTTTAGCCTTCATCATATTTCTAAGTGCTCTAGTAATGAGTATTTGTAAATAGATAGTTACAGGTAAGCTTTTAGTCATTTAGTCAAGAAAGAACAGCTCTCAGTACTTAAGCCTGTCAGCTGATAAATATTACATTTGCTTTCACTTTTGCTGCTCTTCTTAGTTTCCCCCTTTGAGACATACCCCATGCTGCTTTGACAAGAGACATGTCTGCTGGGTGGGCTTCAGGGTATTCTTGCTGGAGGACTTTTTGGATCTGCTCACCTGTCGAGATGTTGGTGCTGAAGGAAGATCCTGGGGCTTGCAAGGCTGGTTTCCTAATAGTTAATGCACAGCTTTTCCCAAACTCTTAGTTCTGGACAGTATGGCTTAAGGTTAATGTTTTTCAGATCAGGATAGTAAATCAGACAGCAGTCACATTTTTGCATACCTACTCCCAACACTGAGTCTGCTCTGTGTCTTCTCTGCATTCCAGTTGTCTCTCTAGTATTGAGTTTGTCCAAGTCCTCCCAGCAAAATACTGCAATCTCTTTTTTGTTCAGGTCGACATCACTTTCTTGTGACCCTCCCTCTTTCTGCCTGCCATTCCTTTCACATCTTCGCTCTCAGTGCCCTTCCCTTGCCTCTCAGCTATTTACTTTCCTACATCCCTTTTTCTCCTGGTTACTGGCAAGTGTTAACACTTCTGTAAGTGCAAGGAATGGCAGGAATGTGTATTAGAGAAGTCTGCAGCAGCAGTGGTCTGAGGGACTGTGGGCGGGTGCCCTATATTTCATTTCTGAATGTTACAGTGTCCTGTCTTTTTGAAATCTGTGTTGCTGCAGCTTTGCAGCTTGACTGTGTGGGCTCAGTTAATAAGCTCTGCAGAGCTGATGTGCTCTGCTCATCCCTTATGATGGCTGAGTGCACTGCTAGTGACTTCTGTTCATTGTGGAGTAAAGTAACCAAGATTGTTTCCTCTTCTGAATGGAATTGAGTTTTATAGTGTTCTGAATAGACACGATTTATGTGATTGGGAAATGAGTATTCAGTGTCTCCTTAATACAGGAATTCAGGAATGTGAAGTGAGATGAACAGTTGACAGCAGTTGTGTTACAGTTCTTCACAATGTGCTTTGACCAGTCTTGAGGCCTTTTATTGTTGGTGTAACTTCAGTATAGGGGTTGTAGGTGTTAAAACTTGAGTTACCTTTGTGCATAGAGGTAGGAACTTGAGAAGAATGTGTCTGATAAACTGACAGACGAGGTAGGTCTCATTTTGACACAAGCCAGTGACTCTGAGATCACTGCCAAGATTCTAGTTAATAAAACTTAGAGAAGTTAGGTAAGATTTTTCCCCTAACAGTGTTGTTCCATGTGAATGGTCTCTGACATAGTCTAATTTAATTCATTGAGATTTTCCTGCAGTATCCCTCAATTAATTAATTTTGTTATTTGTATTACATTATTCTTTGCAAGGTTATGGTATCGTGTAGTTAAGATTTTAACATCCTTTCTTATTTCCAGGGACATTAAGATCATTCTGAGGTCATGTTTGAGGATTAATTCAGTATAGTCAAATTGTATAACTTCTTGCCAGAATGTTGTGGATGGCAAAACTTAAAATTAGCTTCAATATCTGAAAACTTTCTCAATAGAAAGAGAACCTACCCAGGCATGTAAGTGTGGAATCTCTTAACTTGGGAAGCCTTTGAACCACAAATTGCAGGAACTTCCTACGTCTTGTTTTTTGCTATTCATCTTCTGTGATAATTGACTGTTTGCCTGTCAGTGGCCAGTAGTAAATGCTGTGCGAAATTAAACATTTTGGCATGATGTTTTTTGCATGTTGCTTCAGAGTTCTTAATTTTCTTTGTTCCTGAGTTCTTTGGTGATTGCCATTATTCTCTGCAGTTAAACCTGCAGGTTGTAAGGATCCATTCTCTTAGTACTTTATTATTTGTTGTCAAGTGACTCTTAATTGATCTTAATAAAACAATGATTTTTAGGGTTCATTTTCTAAAACACAGTCGCTGCACACTTTTATTATTAAAACTTTGTGTTCCTATGATCTAAAATTTATTAGAAACTAGAGATGATAGGCCAAACTAATATTTTTAACTGTTTCAAAGAAAGCAAAAATTAATTAGTTACTTTTAAAAATTACTTATTTAATTATTCACTGTAATGCTGTTGTTAACATGTAGAAATAATAGACAAGATTTGCATAATTAAAAGTTTTCTTTTAATTTGTTCTGCAGTTGGGCACTGGTTTTGTATGTGTTAATGAATAATTGAAATGAGGTACCAAAGCGTATACCATGTTCTGCTCATTTTAGGGAAAACCATTTTCCCTTTAAACAGGGATTCCTGTAGCCAGTACACAAGCAAATGTTTGTGTTAATCTCATCAACAAGTTTATTGGGAAGTTATCCTTAATTAAATCCCAGATGTCTGTATGGTCTTTGAAGTACTTGGACATCATCTTCTAAAATGGATAATCAAGTCCAATTATCAAGGCCTTCCTATCCGTTGTGTAAAAAGCATAATTCGACAGGTAAGATTTGTTAGTATTTTAATTAGGTTTTTCCACTACTGTTAGCACTTTGAAGGTTAGAATTATGATATTTGAACTGAACTCTTAGTAATATCTAAGATAAGATAATTTTATTGGTAATCTCAGTGGGGTTTGCAAAAGCATCTTAATGGTAGCCTGCACTTCTGCATGCTGGGGTTTTTTGTGGGGGTTGGGTTGTGTTTTTTTAATCGTTTCACACTGTTAAGGGGGTTTTCTGAGCTGCTTTAGAGAATAAAAAGTTGAAGCAATGAGTCTTTCTCATAGATGTGAATTAAATTGCAGTTTTGGTTAACATGTCATACTTAATAAAATCGGGAAAATAAATCATCAGAACCATGGGAAATAATACATTATCATGATGATAGTAGTGAACAAAAATTGAATCTCTCTGAAAAATGAAAATAACCTGTTCTTTGAAAAATTGCTGTCTATCTGTATTTAAGTTTTTGTAGAGTCAGAGTGTTAGCAAGGTGAAACACTTCAGAACATTTCACTGGGATGTTCTGTTTCAAAATATGTTCCTTTGCTATTCTGTGAAAATCAAGTTGCTCAGAAGTGGTTGGAAGGAGGTGTTTCAGCAAGGAGAAAGCACATATCACAGAATCATTCAGGTTGGAAAAGACCTCTAAGAGCATAGATTCCAACCATTAACCCACTGCTAAGTCCAATACCAAACCATGTCCCTAAGTACCATGTCTATACTTCTTTTAAATACCTCCGGGGGTGGTGATTGCACCCCTTCACTGGGCAGCCTGTTGCCTTGGCAGCGTGATCACCCCTTCAGAGAAGAAATTTATTCTAATATCCAATCTAAACCTGCCCTGATGCAGCTTTCCTCTGATCCAGTTGCCTGTTACCTTCGAGAACAGACCGACCCCCACCTGGCTACACCCTCCTTTCAGGCAGTTGTAGAGAGCTATGAAGTCCCCACTCAGCCGCATTTTCTTGCAGACTAAATACCCCCAGCTGCCTCAGCTGCTCCTCCTCAGGCTTGTGCTCCAGACCCTTGTGCAGCTCCAGTGCCCTTCTCTGGACATGCTCCAGCACCTCAATGTTGTCGTTGTTGTGAGGGGCCCAAAACTGGACACAGCTGGTAGCCTCACCAGTGCTGAGTACAGGGGGACAGTCACTGCCCTGGTGCTGCTGGCCACACTGTTTCTGACACAGGCCAGGATGCCATTGACCTTCTTGTCCACCTGAGCACACACTGCCTCACGGTCAGCAGTTGTTGACCGGAATCCCGAGGTCCTTTTCCTCTGGACCTCTTTCCAGCCACTGCCCCAGCCTGTAGCGTTCCACGGGGTTGTTGTGACCCATGTGTAGGACTTGGTTTTGTTGAACGTCACATACTTGGCCTTGGCCCATCAATCCAGCCTGTCCAGATCCCTCTGCAGTCTTCTGCCCTCCAGTAAATCAGCGCTCCTGCCCAACTTGGTGTCACCGGCAAACTGACAGGGTGCACTCGATCTCCTCGTCTGTTCATCGATAAAGGTTAAACAGAACTGGCCCCAGTACTGAGCCCTGGGAAACACCACTGGTGATGGCTGCCAGCTGGATGGAACTCCATTCCTTACCAAGCTCCGGGCCGGGTGTCCGTTCAGGTTTTTACCCAGCAAACAGTGCACAGCCCAGCCAACCTGCATTTTGGGAAGTAGTTAGAAGTGAATTATGTAAAGACACTGAGCAGGACGGTCTGATTTTGAGGTTAGATGAACGACTTTGGATGACTTGGACAAGGAGGGTTTGAATCACACAGTCTTCGAACCAGGTTATTCAAACACTTCATACCTTAGGAAAGAGGAACAGCTTAGTCCTAGAAGATTAAAAAGCTCGAAGTTTTGTGAGACTGGAATTAACTATTAGGACTACTTTAGAGTGACATTGTCTGATGAGGCTTCCAGGTTGTTCATGTTATTAAAGATAATATAGATCCTTCTTTCTTCTACTTGGACAAAACCTGTGCTACACACGTTTTAAAAACTGAGTTATGAAAGCTGAATATGAAAAAATTCAGTTATTGCACTGGTGTTCATCGAACAATTTTGTTTCGTAAAGGTCTGTAGTTCCATGCTACAATGGAAAATTAATGCTTTTATGCTATGATTTGGTAATATATTTTTTCCAATTTTTGAGTGCTTTTGAGCATTGGGATAAAATTAGGCTTCTTTAAAAATGCAGCTGAGTTTCTTAATAAATTTAATTGCGGTTTCAAGCAGGTTTTTTAAAAATCCTTTTGTGATTAGGTACTTCAAGGTCTGGATTACCTACACAGCAAGTGCAAGATCATTCATACGGATATAAAGCCAGAGAACATTTTGATGTGTGTGGACGATGCCTACGTGCGCAGGATGGCTGCTGAAGCTACCGAGTGGCAGAAAGCTGGTGCTCCTCCCCCCTCTGGCTCAGCAGGTATGAACAGGATATTTAAATGCAGTGAAGTAAACTGCCATCAGTATATTATTGCTAACAGTATTTTGTTCAATGAAAATTGACATTTTAAATAATTGCCTGTGAAAAATGCATGCCTGGTTAATTCTTATTCATGCTCTAGAAACTTTCAGAGAAATACTTTCTTACTGGCTTTGTATGTTCAAGTTTCCAGGGTCCCCAGATACAGAAAGAGATTTATTGGTATAAACTTACTCTTTTCCCACCCCACAAGCTTTAATGCCTGGGTTCTAGTCATGCTGGAAGCTTCCATCTCTAATATTGACAATAATTAATAATCTTATCTAAATTATGTCTAGTTCTGTTACAAGTTTGTCAGTGTCCTTGTGAAATCATCTTCCTTTTTGTCAGTTGTAACTTATTCTTAAAATGCAATGAAGAGTTTTAGATTCATAGCTTTTTAGCCTTAAAAATTGAATTTATTGTACTTAACTGAATTTGTGATAAACTCTTCCTTCTAGGGTTATAAAATGTTTTATGTTAAACTTGTCAAGAGTTTAGGTAGGAACTCTACATTATGTTTAGCTAGGAGGAACCCAGGTAAAGAAGTTCACAGCAATCAGCAAAGACAAACAAGGAGGAAGTGTGGCTTTTCTAGTGATTTTTTTTTTTCTTTAAATGCTGTGTACTCCTATGTACTATGTATTTTTACTACTACAGTTGCTATTAATTTGCCAATTAAGCACCTCAGATACAGGCAGTGGAGAAATAATTCCCTTTGTAATACAGTCAGAAAATATATCACAGATTAAAATATCTGAGGCATAACAAAAATACCTTCTGTATATCACGAACAAGTACAGTGGTCAGAATCCACTCCACTGCATTACATATTTTTAGATGCAAAACCTTACAATTGTGAGTATATTGTATTGAATTTTACGTCATGAGTAATCACATAGCTAGATATTGTATGTTATTTTTATGGGAAGTAACTTGATTTTGTTCATTCAGCCTTTATATTGCATGACATTAAAAAAAAAAAACTTAAGTAATATACTGATGGGGTTCTTACCACACTTTGTTCTTAGAAAATTGTAATTTAAATATATGGCTTTCCATACAGGAGCTGAAGATGATTTCTTTACAGCATTTCAAGAATAGGTTCTGTATAATTTCCCTTTTTATAGCAGTGATAGTGCTCAGGTTTCAGAATCTTTTTGAAAACCTTGCCATTTCAGGGCATTCAAGCAGGTTGTTCCCTGAGCTTAGCAGCAGGATCTGAACCTGTAAAGCAACTCTGTATTTTATGTTGTGTTTGTTATTGCCATAGGCCTGTGTGTCTGAAGAAGTTTGTGAGAGGTCCTCCCCCGTTCAGTTCCTCTTTCTCACTTCCACTTTGCTTCTGTGTCCCATATTTGGTTATTTCTTTGGTTTAGATCGCTGCGGGGAGGGTTTATGTGGCTGGTGGTGCTGCTCTGTGCATGCCAGCCGGTGCTGTGATCTCATCAGACCGAATCACTGGTGGGATCCTTCTCAGAGGTGCTTAGGAAGAGCCTGGTGCTGGAGCTGCTTTTTCTGTGGTGTTTTTTGCCTTAGGCACTTCTTCATGCCTCCAGCCCTAGGAATCAGACTGCCTTGTTTCCGAATAAAAAACATGAATACTTGGCTTTTCCGTTGAGTACAACACAGTAGTATCTTTGCTGATATTCCCTGGACTATTTAAATCTGTCTATACCTGCTCAGTACATATATTTAATTTGTGACAGCTCTGCAATCATTTGATGTTTTCTATCCACTCTTTATGGATTCAGACTTTTTTTTTGAATTTCATAAACTTTCCGCCAGCCACAACACGGTGAACACAAATTGCTGCTTGCTTCTTCCAATTCCAGTTGCTCTAATGGAGACATCAAATGATTTCAGGCAGCATGTACTTGTAAAGAGTAAAAAATCTGGCTAACAAAAAAAAAAAAATCACTGCCTTATTCAGTTAAGAATATTTTAAAATTATTTCTACTACTTTTTGCTTTTATAGAGTTGCTTTTGAAAAAACATATCTTTATTTTATTTATAATTTTGTTTTTTTTTTAGTGAGCACAGCTCCACAACAAAAGCCTGTAAGTATTGTTATATAATACAAATTAACTATAACTATCTTATTTTCTGTGTTTCTGTGGGTATTAGTAGCTATTAGACTGTTAGTAGTCTCGACCCTTTTTAAAAGCTTCCTTTGAATAAAGCTTTTATCTTTCAAAGAACATTTTTCTTTTCATATCTCTGGCCTTACCAGTTTTAAGCACAGTATTTCTGTGATGGAAATTCTCACAGACATACAGTTCTGTAGCTATGTCAGACTAAGTTAAGCATTGCCATTTTTTTCTCTTGAGGAATAATCCATTCGTTCAAATCCTGACAAAAATGGGTGCATGCACTAAATATTGTGCATTGCAGATAGCTTAAGGGCATAAAGGCTTAATCATCAAGGCCTTAAAGGAGAGGCAATTTTATGAGGTTTGAAAGATCTCTTTGCCATGTATATATAGCAAATAAGCAATGTTAATACAGCTGTTTAGAAATACCTAGTCACACCTGCTTTCTGTGTGTACAGAATGTGTAGAATTGCAGTGGGCATACAACAAGGATGAAAATTATCAGGATTGTCAAAATAATTGTCTTGTTTAGACTATCCCGTTGCTTCTTATGAAGATAATAGGATTTGCAGATAAACTTTGAGAAAGTAATGTTTCTCTCTGTTCCTTGTATTTTATTTTATGAGGATTTCTTACTGTGAAATCTAAAGAATGAATGAAAACTGGATAGATCTCATTTATCAAATAGTGAAAATAGAAGTCACAATTCAGTTAAAATATAAGGAAATGTTTCAGTTCTAGCTCTGATGTGTTAATTTTTAATTTCCTTGTTGTTGTACCTGAGTTTTTCAATCATGATGTTATATAAAACATGAAACTTCATATTGGCCATCTGTTGTTTATAGTTCATATGGTTTGGGCCAGAAGGGAATAATAAAAATGCTTTCCTTTCACAAGAAAATAGCTGAACAACACAGGTTTTATTTAAAATTCACTGTTTTCGGTCTCTTTAGTTTTCTCAGAATACTTTTGCTGGTTATTACCTGTATTGTACAGAGAGAAAAATCATGTGTTAAATTTATATGGAAATAACTAATATGATACCAGATTATCCTCCACATATGGTATCATCTATTAATCTGAATTGAAGTTTAAGATTGTGTCTGCTCAAGGTTATAGAATCATAGGGATTTTACTGTGGCATCTTAGATGTATTTTGCTCTTGTATCTAATAATAACCATATAAAAACATGATTACTGTGTAAAATTTTAGTGAATTTTTGCCTCATATAACCCTGTATCATTCTTGATTTGAGGTAAAGTGGAAAAAGCAATATAATTACTATATTAATTGCTGTCTAGTATTTTCAAAAAAAGGTAACCACACTGCAAATTAGTTTGGTTTTGAGATGCCTTGAGAATAATTGATTAGGTTTTTTTGCCTATTTTTGTATTAATATTTCAGGTTGGAAAAATATCCAAAAACAAAAAGAAAAAACTGAAGAAAAAACAGAAGAGACAAGCTGAGCTGCTAGAAAAACGCCTGCAGGAAATAGAAGAGTTAGAGCGGGAAGCTGAAAGGAAAAAAATAGAAGAAAATGTAACTTCAGCTGTACCATCAAATGAGCAAGAAGATGAGTACCACCCAGAGGTGAAACTAAAAACAGCTGATATAGAAGAGGTAGTAGATGAAGAACCTGGAAATGATGATGGTTAGTATTACCTGCTTTATTGACCTGAGTTTACTCTTTCTGAGGGGAGAGTAATTATGCAGTGTTGCATCTATGCAGTGAACAAAATCTCCAAACTGCCCTAGATCATTTAGTTTAATTTTCTCCTGTAGGTAAAATTGTAACTACAAAGCCTAAAAAGGTAAAGGAAAGTCAAATCTACTACAGAAGTGAAGGAAAACATCAATAGCAGTCTATTACTATAAATAACTGAAAAAACCATGTAGAAGATTTTACAGAACAGTCATCATACCACATTAAGTGGAATAACTGAGTATCTTGGTGAGGTAGAAGAAAAATAAGATGCATTTGTGTTCTATAACATTACTGTAGTAGTTGGAGTCATCATTGCTTTCCCCTTCTTACAGTGTTTGTTATAATGATCTATCAGGTAATAATGATTGCAACTTCTTCACTAAAATTTTTGAGATATCTTGTTAAAATTCCTATTTAGTCCTGGTAACTTGGACCATAATGGTTATGGTCCAGCTCCATTCTGGCTTCCCTGATTTTCTTGTCAGCTCTTCAGTCATGATAAGGATGTAACCTACAGGGACTGTAGTTTGGTTTGTTTTTGTTTTGCTCTTACTGAGAGTTTTCCTACCTTTATGATGACTCCCTATTGACACAGATAGAGTAGTAGATTTTCAAAGCTTGCCTTCAAGGCCTCATTCATCTTTCTAATATTATTCTCTTCTGAATTCTTCCCTGCTGAACCACTTCCCATTGTTTATTTTTCCAACAGCCTTATTAGTCCTTTCTCTTGTCTTGAATTTAGATGTTAAGGTTTGCATATTCCATTGATATTCAGTGCTTCCTTGTGTGATATGTCAGAAGTCAAGCAGTTACTGAAGAGTTAAAGATGTTGAATGCCTGTTTTCAATCTGGTTTACTGATGTATAATCTAATGTGTTGCTTACTGAAATTTTTGAGGTGAAGCAGAAGACCAGGATGAAAAAGAAGACACAGAGAAGGAAAACACTGAAAAAGATGACGATGTTGAGCAGGAACTTGTCAACACTGACTCTACAGACCCTAAGTGGATAGAATCCCCCAAAACAAACGGCCATATTGTGAACGGCCCATTCCTATTGGAACAACAGATTGAAGATGAAGATGAGGAAGAGGAAGAATGTCCAAATCCAGAGGAGTATAATCTTGATGATCCAAATGCAAAAAGTGATTACTCTTATAGCAGCTCCTATGAACAGTTTAATGGTGAATTGCCAAATGGACGTCATAAAATTCCAGAGTCCCAGTTCTCTGAATTTTCAGCGTCAGTGTTCTCTGGGGCCCTAGAGTCTGTAGCTTGTGGTTCTGCTGTTTCTGAAGGATCAACTGTAACCGAGAGAGAGGAGAGCAGCCCATCTCATGACAGGAGCAGAACAGTTTCAGCTTCCAGCACTGGGGATTTGCCAAAAAGTAAGTGTTCCTTTTAGTGACTTTTGTCTAGTAGCATGGGTATGTATTATATTAAATAAAAGAGGCAGGTAAGTGGATTACAAAGGCACTGGTTAGGTTAAGAAAAGATTGTTTAAGTAAATTGGATGATTTTTTCTTGCATGAACTGTGATTTGTGGGTTTTTTCCACTCTAGAACTTGTTTTTAAGGAGAATTAGACAAATTATTGTAGAAGAAATTGACATGTCAGTCTACACAGGAAACACAAAAGGAAATTTATCGTTGCAAGTAAGCATCATTCCCATAGTTTAAAGGTGAAATGTGAGCATGAGATCGTGTAACCTGATGTCCTTTGATAACAAGTCAGTACTGTACCATCTGCTAAGCCCACTAACCTTTATGTTTGACTTAAAACACATTTTTCAAGGAGATACCTGCTCTTGATTTGGACAAATGAAATTAAAAAGAATCTAGTGTATTTGAAAAGTGTTTCACTGCTTTGTACTCTGAATGGTTTCTGAAGAATTGTAGCAAGTTTGAACTTGTCTGTCTGCAGCTTCTATCTCTCACTTCTTGTCACATCTTTTCAATATGACTTTTTCAGTCATATTGAAAAATTCTGTAATATGCTGTGTTTTCATTCATTAATTGTTCCCTCTGTGTCAAACAGTTCCTGTCTTAACCTGTTAAAACTCAGTAGGGCATGTTGTTAACTCTCAATTCATTATGGCTTTTCTGTAATCAGTGTGGTTTTGGACATCTACATTCTGGCCATCAGAACTGCTCCAATCCAAAACATTTGCCTGTAGATCCTGTTTGTCTGTAAATCCATTTGAAGACATGGAAGGTGAAACCTTGGTGTCATTGCAAAGAGCTGGATTTTTGCCACTGAATTAAATAGCTCAGGGTATTGCACATAGGTTTTATTTATAGTGCCAGTGGTTAAATGATAAACATATGGGTTTCAACTTTAATAAAGAAAATACTAAGAGACTAAATCTGTAAGCGGATAGAAGAAAATGAGATAGCTTAGGGAGAAGATCACCAAGCCTTGCCATCAACATTGTCGCAGATGAAGTTGCTAAATTTAAATAGAGCTTTATTGAAAAATGCAGTCAAGTGTATTTCTTGGTTTAAGGCTTTAGAAGAGCAATTCACACAGTTTATTACAAAGTCTGACAGGTAAGGTAAGAAGTGTGAAATAAAATACAGCTCAGTAGAACTGCATTTCTGGAAGATCCAGGTAAGTAAGGCTTCCAGTTCACCTCCTTACACTCTGAAGTCCCTGAAATAATATACAGGAGGTTCCTAGATACCTGGTAGTTTCTTCTTTTGTTCTTTTGTTCTGTCAGCTGTAAGTCAGGAGAAAGACTCCACTGCTGTTTTCCTGGGGTGATGTGTAAAACCCTCATGCCTCCAGAGAGTAAAGCCGGTTTTTGTCCTTACGGGAGCAGCTTGTTTCCATAGCTGGAGAAACAAATCTGCTTTATTCCTTCTTGATGTTATCCCATGAGTTCACACACCTTTCATGCAAAGAAAGAAGTCAGACAGATAATTCAGTGATAGTTCACTTTTGCAGAAAGAGGAAAAGCTGAATGTTATGGATATTAATGGCCTCAATAAGAATATTGGGTTAAACAGTAATAAAACAGATAAAGGTATCTAGAAAGAAGAAGCACACAGGAGTTACAGGCTATTCGATATTTTTAAATGGTGCTGCACCATTTTTCACTGTATCTTTAATGTCCTTTTCTTGTACTGAAGTAGACTCCATTTGTTCCTCTTTGTCTAGGCACTGTTACACATTATTAAGTGACATGGTCTCATTTTTTTGGGGTACTTGCCTCATTCAGTGCACAAACCAATTTGTATTCAGCAGAGGAGCAGTTTTTATCTTCTTCAAGTTTTCACTGTGTGACCAAATGCTCTGAAGATAGATCTGTAATTTCCTCACGACTCTCCTCCTCCTTCCAGTGTTTGAATGTTTACTAAGTACACTGTCATGCTGAGACTGAGAATTAAGGTGATATTTCTTAGTTTTTACAGAACTAGGGCACAGAAGTGCTCACTAATTTTGTGCTCAGGTGAAGCTTCTTTGGATGCTCTTTTGGGAGTACCTTCTAAGAGATACAATTCTGAGTTCACTTTCAGTTGTGAATGATCCGTGTTTGTCAAATTCACAAATGAAGAATTCATCCTTCAGAAGAGACAGGACATAAACAGCATAAGTTCCTGAGAAAAACACAAAAGTGTAGGCATTTGCCTATTACCTGCTCAGGTCCCTCTGTTAGAAAAAGGTTTGAGAAAGCTGTTTCCCAATGCCATATTCAGATGTCTTACTCATGAGGCTTTTTTCCCCCCTTCGTTCCACTTTATTTACTGCAATCCTTCAACAAGACGTGTGGGAAGAATTTATCTAGCACTATCTTTTTTTTTTTTTCTTTTTTTTTTTGCAAAGACTACTGAACTGAGTAAAGGTCCTGTTATTCTCTGAGTAATGCATGTGATTGGGTTAAAAAAAATCAGACTCTACTATGCAGCATGCTTGTAAGGGAAGTACTAAGCTTACTAGTCTTGTATGCCTTATGTTGGTGCTTTTTACAAACCTGAGTCTTGGACTCTATTCCAGCTTTTTTAGAGGACTGTTGAGGTTGCTGCCCTCTCTATCTTTTGCTATTTAGTCCTGTATTTTCATTCCTTCTCTTCCCTGGTGGGCCCTGCCGCTTCCTTTTCTGGTTGGCTGATACTCAGTGCTCTGATAACCCATTCAGGCTTGCTGTGCCAGCAGTTGGAGATCTCCATCTAATTTCAGTCACTCCTAATTCACCATTAGACATCCAGTATTTTTTCTCCTTGTCCCATGTCTGATGTATTTTCCTCTTCCAATTCTTACACCATTTGAACAGATCATTGGAGTCCCAAGTGCATTTTGGATCTAGTACCTCTTTCTTTTCTTACCATTGATTTTCCAATTCCTCTTTGTAGCTTTGGGACCAGGAAACTGAGACCAGTCCTGTGCTGCTCTGTGATTCGTGGTATCTGGTTCTGTCTTCCATGTTCAAGTCATCTGCTTCCTTTCCAATGCAGCTTAAGAACTAGCAGGTGGTATGTCAAAGCAGAGAAGAGCAGCACCTCCACCGGCCTGTGTTGAGGTTGTCAGTGTCCCAAGAGCCTCTAAAGGTTGCAAGATTAATTAGATTAAAGTTCTGCCTTTTTAGTCTGGATCATAGTCAATGCAAATAGGACCTTCAGAGAGCTCTTGGTGCTGAATTATTTGTGAAAAGGGTGGCAGCCCCGAGGCTCTCAAATTAGCCAGGTTTTGGTAAGTCTTCTCTCCCTTGGGACACATTTATTAAAAAAAGAAAAAAAAAATATAGCCAAATTTTATTTACTGTAACCAGGCATGGAAGTGCAGGATTTATTTTCTCACCGAAACTCTTCCAAGAATGTATCTTTCATGTGTGTAGTGAGTGAGTTCTTGAAGTCTGAGTTTTAACATTTCCTGTCTGAATCTGTTCTGGGAAACATACACACTGGTTTTGCTTAGAAGCTCATCTGGATATTCTAGTAATAGTCATTTGGCAGCTAAGGAATGCAAAAAATTTGCACTTGAAGTATATAAGGATTTTGAGAAATCAGAGTGAGAAATCCTAGTTATGTTGCTTTAATTTGTTGTAACATTCAGCAAATGATTTTGATGTGTTCAGTGTATGACAACACTGAATGAAGTGTCAAGGCAAAACTGCTTAGAGATAATGAATAGTAGGCTTAATATACTAACTGTTCTGCATTTTGTTTGTGTTAGCAAAAACTCGTGCTGCTGACTTACTCGTGAATCCACTGGACCCAAGAAATGCAGATAAAATTAGAGTTAAAATTGCTGACCTGGGGAATGCCTGCTGGGTGGTAAGTGTAACTACATCACTTTAGCTGTTCACTAATTAGAACAGGTCTTCTTATTGTCCTGTTTTTCCATTAATGTGGTTCTTTCTATTTTAGCATAAACACTTCACAGAAGACATCCAGACAAGACAATATAGATCCATAGAGGTTTTAATAGGAGCAGGTTACAGTACACCTGCTGATATCTGGAGTACAGCATGTATGGTAAGAACAATACAATGTGTATTTTACTAGCGTAAACCTCCTAAAAACAGTTGTTTATTTAGTGAGGAAACCTGATGGGGATGCTTTTGACATTTTGACACAAATACATTATCATAAATTATGTTGTATCAGATAGCTACCGATGACTTCTTCCATTTATTTCAATTTCTCAAGCCTTCATTATTAAAAGGAAATATTTTGGGGAGCATTTCTAATTTTCATGTAATTCATTTTAAACTTGTAGTCAAAACCATGCAAGTTTAGAGGGAAATACATGTCTGTTCTAAATGACAAAACATAACTGAAAAAGTACAACTGCATGTTTCCTTCCAGCTTAGAATCTGTGCTACTGTTTGCTATGTTTACATTCCTTTTTCTTGTGTAAAGTAGCAACACAGTGAAATACTTTAAATTGTTGCCAAGTGCAGTGAGAACATGGATTAGTCTTAGTTCTAAACTTTAAGGAGAAGGAATTCAGTTTATTAGTGTAAAATATGTGGTAACATTCAGTAGAATTAGTTTTAACACACAGCTGAAATTGCAGCTTTTTAAAACAATCTTTGGAGAACAGAAAAAGTGAAAACTTAATCATGCAACTTTCTGAAACAGTCTGTAATATCTCTTTGAGGACAAACAAGCTGCATGCATCTTCTTACTACTGATAGTATGTATTTCCAAAAAAAAATTTAGAAATACCTTTGCCTATTTTAAAAATGAAAACTTAATCAAATCTTTATATTTTACAAATACACGTCTGATAAGAGTAAGTGTGTGAGGAGGAGGAGGAGGAGAAGACTCAAATACTAGACACAGTTTGCAGGCGTGGGTGATGAGAAGAATTGCACAGCTCGGAGGGAGAGGAGGAGGAGGATTGAAAGGAACATAGAATCCTACAGATATTATAAACTCAGCAGGCCATGTGTTGGGGAAGTAACTACCCCATAAGTGAAATCAGAGTATGTTTTCTCTGGAGTTTAATACTAGCTTTTGCATTAGTACATGGAAAAACCATCCATTTCCAAATTTATTCTTCCATTTTGAGGACAAAATGGAGAATTTTTCTATTACATTGAAACAAAGCATAGAAAATATTCCACAGTTTTGTTCCTGAATTCTTTTAATGATTCTTCACTTAAGTAACTGCAAAATCATTATAGAGACTTTTTGTTCCTGTTACCTGATATTTTGTAATCCTTGGTTGAACTTGGTAACTTTTTATGGTATTGGACACCCTATATTCACCTTTCTTTAAGGTTTTACCTATCCCTGCTAATTTTATAGTCTTTTAAAGTCTTTTATAGTCTTTTAGTCCTGTAGCTAAAGACACATAAAGAAGACTGAAGTCCACCTATAATGGTGTTTAAAGGTAGTGGGGTACTTAATATCACACCTAGGATATATAATATTCTTGCAATACTTGGGGTTGCACAGTCTATTACAACTTCTCTTCCATGTTACATAAGCATTACTGCTTTCTTCAAACTCAAGGGAAAAAAAAACCTAAAGCATTACTGCCACTGGAGACATCTTAACTCAGATTCACAATTATGTATGAAATTCCAATATTCTAATGAGAAAATTATATTTCTCCTATTTTTGTTATGTAAGCTTTACACAGATAGTAAAGCACTTGAGGCCGAAGCGCTGTAATTCTGTCTTCTGCCATAGTCTTTAGGTTTTTTGCCTTTAAAAATGCAGTAGAAATTTTATAACCTTACAGCACTGACATACAGTTGTTGTATTCAGTTGTCATCATTGTATAGTTGTGTAAAAAATAGAGAGCAGCCTCTCAAGCTCCTAGAAAAAATTCATCGTTTGAAAACCCCCAGAATCTGCTTTCATTGCTGTGTGGCTGAGAAAATGGGTCAGAGCACTGTGGATGCTGATCCTGTATCAGATGGAAAACAGCTCTGAGGTAGGGATTGCCTTGAAGACCTTAATAGCTCTTTCTGCAGAGGACTTGTAGCAGAGATTAACGGCCAGAAAAACACTCCTGATGTGGAACTTCAAACTCCCAAATAACTTACTTAGGCTATCTTTGGAAATTATGATTTGAATTTTTCCAATCCCTAAACCAGTCAAGAATAGTGAAGTGCCAAAGTGTTTTAATGCCACTACAGCCCCACTTGCTTTTTCAAGTTTGGTTTCCTTGTTGAACCTAGATGTGGTTCAGAAAATGCCCTTCTAGGTTACCTTGCTGTTGTTTCATTCACATTGTTTTATAATGTTTACTGTGTTTTCAAAGGGATTGTGTGCTGGAGCAGGAGGTGTTTATTTTCAGTCAAAGTACAGCTCAGATATCCTGTTAGCTGTGTCCAAGACTCTCAAAGGAGAGCAGAGAGATGACTTTGTCATGTTTCTTTGCTTGTACAAGACCAGAGTCATTAAGGGCATTTTTGGAAGCAGTGCTATGCAAAACAAGTGGTCCAGCAGTATTCCTATTACTCTTTTCTTGGCAAGTTTCCATCCATCCATACTTTACCTAATGTGACAGCACCAAGCACACATGAATACTGCTTAGCTTGCAAAATTGAAGATTTTCTCCATGTGTTTTATATCCACTGCTCTGTCAGATGTTCTTGCTCATATTTCCATTTAAAAAATTACAATAAAAAAAGGCCTTTCTTGGAATTTAGTGTCTATGGGGTTTCTGTGTCAGAGATTTATGTGTATATAAAACACACCAATCTTTTTATGTGTCTTGGATTTTATGAAGGATAACTCGGAATGCTTGGTCTCAGGAATCACCTGGGGTCTTAACTTGATCTTGTGCTTTATGGATCTCCATTTGAGCCTAAGTTTTCACTGCCTTTTGCTTGCTAATGAAATAGTCTTGCTCACTGAGAATAGCATTGACCATGAGTAGCCCAGCTAGTTGTCCTTTATTTGCTTGTGTTTATGGCATAAAGTGTGTTAAGTGAAGCACAGAGGTTGTGTTTTATCACAGCAGCAGCAGAATGTCTTTTTTCATCGTACCATTTGCCCATCAGTTTTATATGGTCCTTGACAGTGAGGATGGAGGTGATGTTTTCAAACAAAATTCTCTGATAAACAGGCCCTGGGCATGCAAAGCATCTGTGTTCCTGTGTGCACAGCAACTTCCAGAACACCCCCTTTTGACTCTTCTGCACGTGGTATGTTGTGTCTGCATGGAGAGCATTCCTTACCTGGGCTCTGTTATGGGATGGCTTCGTCTAGCAGAAGCTCCACGGTTTTGGTGCAGCTTCCAGGAAAGAATAGTCCTGTCTTACTTCGATTGACTTCAGGATGGGAGTAGCCAGTTTCTCATCAGGGTTACTTGTGCTGGAAGAGTACATAATCAGAGCCACCGTAAGGACTCTACCCAAATAGCAAAAGAGGGCAAAATAACTCAGTGCTAATAACCTTACAGTGCTGTTCCTTTGGTGTTATGTCAGTGAATAAGACGCATTGCAAGCCAGCAGCCTGTGAATCTTCTAATTTTAGATGATTTGACATGGCCCAGTTTTTGTGCCCCAAACCTCTTTGAATCAGGTTTAAAGGATGAATGCGAATGTCCTCAGGCCAGGATCAGTCCTCTGCTCATTTTATCTGAGTCTTAAAGTCTCTAAGAAAAATAAACTTAAAAAAGGAAGGGAAAAATGAGGATGATGCATATCTTTAGAGGTTTATAATCAGTGCATGCACAAAGTGCTGTGAAGCCAATGAAGGAGGTTACATGTCAGTGGGCTTTTCCAGACCACAGCAGTGTTGTTTGCTTGTTCTGTCCTTGGCAAAGAATGCAACAAAATGTAACTTTCGCTTTTTTCCTAGACTTTGGTGACCTTGGTTTGAATGATTGTTGCTGTCATTTGCTGGACATTTATAAGATTTGCTAGGGAAATTGTACAGTGTCCTTTTACTTTTCTTCTAACAATGTGGCCTAGTTAAGTGGGATGCTCAACTACTCTCATGGAAAGCTAGACACTGGGAATCTCTCCACATTCACTAAATTCTAGAAGATGTTCCCTTGCTGTACTAAGCTCTAATTTAATTCTGCCAACAAGTAGGTGCATCTCTCATTTTCACCCAAAAAAAGGAATAGATTTGAGCCATCAGTACCTCTGGCAGGATTGAAAACACTCTTGATGATTTAATTGTATCAGGTTGAATTTCCACATTAGCAGTATTGAGAGAGTTGTTTTCTGTAGAGCAGCATCTGAACCGACACTGCATGACTTAGCGTTTCCTAAATCCCAGCAAACATGGAACACAGTACTCCACTGCTGCTGCCAAGAAATCCTGGCAGGATAGGGGAGTTAGTACTGGCAGACAGCATCCCTTTGTATTGCTTCTGGAAATGACTGCAAGCACCATGATTCCACTGCTTTTCCTTGTTCATGCTCCTTGGATTGGAGATAGGAAAGGCACCTGAAGTGATGAGTCTCATTATCTGACTTTTTTTGTTCATTACGTGCACTTTTGTTTGAGCTGTGGGGAAGAGGTGACTGTGTCACAGGCTGGGACATGAACAAGACTTACGTTTCTAACACTTTTCTGAGGTGGCTTTTGTGGAGAGTTGTGATTCCTGCAATATCTTCTTTTTATAATAAGACCTAACAAATAGATCATAGCTGTAGGTCAGCAGGAGGTCAGAGAAGGTGAAATTGTACTTGGTGTTTTGTCTGCCCAAAGAGAATAAAGATGATACAAGCAAAAACACTACCAAGTGTGAGGGAAAGGGGACAGGCAAAGAGCTTTCAGGATGAGGGAAATGCTACTACAAGACAAGCAAGCTTACAGCAGTGGGATTTATTATGAGCATTCTGTTCATGTGAGAGAACTCAGAGGAACAGAATGAAGAATGAGCAGGATATAGTACTTAGATGGTAAAATTAAACCTGCATGTAAGTGCTTGTAGGTAAACTGGGGACTTGTGACCAATTTACTTCTTTGTATGACATTCTCTAACAGGGAGCAGAGGGATAACTGTCCTTAACTACTCTTCCACTGTTGTAAGCAGGGAAAAAATTACCATGTCTCCATGGGATCATGAGTATCATCATGCTAGTATGTGTGAGTGGCACATACCAAAGGTGTGATAACAAGCCTCAGTCTGCACAGAAGCAGTGTTTTGAGGAAAAATGGAAAGTCAAAAATCTGGTTTTGAGGGGAGAAGAACCTGAAGTTGCTATGCACATATTTTTCAGTAGGCAGATACAGTACAGAATGCAGTTATTACTTGCTGTACACCCTTTTTGAAGCTGGTGGGTGGACAACCTGAAACATTCAACAGAAAATGATTTCCCAGAGAAGCTGACTTTCCGAAGCAACCACTCAGTATGTGCGTGATTCCAAGATTGGAGTACAGCAAATAAGAGAACTGTGTTTCCTTTCCAAGCATCCCATGCAAATCTCTGTTATGTATGTATGGCCTTTCTTACCAGGCGCTAGCCATGCAAAATGCCTTTCATTTTCTTCCCATTGCCTGGCTCTTCAGAGGGAGATGTCCATGGGAGAACAAACTGTCAGCTGGTGTGTGTATCTCAAAAAGCTTTTTGCTCTTCTTTCCATACTCCCACTAACCTGTGGAACAGTATTCTTAAAAGCAAGCCTACTTTTAAAGCAGTTACAATCTTCTCATTCACATCTCTTCATTTCAGCTGGGGCAGAGAAGCTGTGGCCAAGAGGCACATCTCATCTGTCAAAATAATAATTCTGGCCTATAGCTTGTTGTTCTTTTTCAGTTGGGGCTTCAATTCAGAGATGCTGATGCAGTTCAAGTGAATTGTTCTTCCAGTCCTCTCCTAGACAGCTTTCCCTAGGCATGCATCCATTTTTCAATCACCAGATTGAGAACACAGCTGTCACACAGTGAAAATGTAGCTATTTCCATTGTGTGATTAGACACGGGTCCATTATATACAACAGTGATGCCACCAGTTCTGTGCTGTGGTAGGTTCACATACAGTTGTGTGGCAGCAAAGAAACAGAGCCTCTCCAGAGCCTATAAAACAGCAGTGTAGCTATTTATATGAAAGGTTCACCATCTGCAGATGGAGAAAAGCAGTCTAGACTGGTTTACTGTGATAATCTTAGGGAAGTGGTAAGTAGGCATTGCCAGTGCAGTCAGTGAGGATGGATGATTGCCTTGGGCTTCTGTGCCATATGTTGAATGTGCTGTATCTCATTTTTTATCTCCATATAATAAATGAAATGCTGACTTCTCTTGAGGTAAATGTCAACATTAAGTAAAAATCATCGTGGTATTTAAAAGTTGGAGTTTCTGTCAAGAAACTAGGTTTTATAAATTAATACTTTCAAGGGGAACATTAAGTAAGTATAGTTAGTCTGTATTTGTAGCATCATGCAAATTAGAGACAAATTTAGGTTTAAAGGAATCTCTGGTATCTGCCTCTTTCTTGAATTGGAGTTGATGTCAAAGTTAGATGAGGTCACTCAAAGCCTCATCCACCTGTCAGGATGGCATTTTCATGCTGCCTTTTGAGCAGCATGTCCTAGTACTCGGCCAGTCTCAGGAAAGAATGTTTTTTCCTCATATTTGATTGGAATTTCCCATCTCGCTGCTCATGGCTGCTCTGTTGTCCATTCTTTGGGAAGGGTGTATCTTGGTCTGCTCCATTACTACCTTCAGGCAGTGGAGTGCAGCAGTTAAATCCCTTCTTCTCCCCTTCTTCCACCTGAGCAAATCCAGCCCCACCAGCCTCCCCTCCTGCATCCTGTGTCCAGTCCCCATAACGCCTGAGGCCAGCTCCTCCCTGCCCTTTCTCCCGTTTGACACGGTCTCTCTCACGCTGATGACCCCAGACTGGTCACAGGTGGGCAGAGCAGACCTGTCTCTCTGTGCTGTCCTTGGCCTCCTCGTGTCATCACAGAGTGTCAGCAACCTCCCCTGTGGACACTGGGTGGTTGTATGTACGTGCAGCTGGGTGTAAGGTGTGGGTGAGCCCTGGGGGTGGCCAGGAAGCGCAGAGCAGCAGTGGTAACCAGCAGCGGAGAGCTGCCCTTCCAGCGGCCCTCAGTCGGTAGTGGCACGGCCTTTCCAGCGCACCACACTTCTAGACACTGGTTTATAGAGCAGAACAGCTCTGACCGATACAATGCAGAGATGTCATTGTCCTTCTTGTGGCTATTTATGTTTATTAATGTGTTTTTAACACTGATCCTTTCTGGTAAAAACCTAGGTCTGAGTTTTGTTCTTTTTTAAAAGAGGACAAATTAATTTCATTTATCTCGTGCTGTGTAGCCAGTCCATTCTGACAATAACTAGGAACATCCTACTAAGTTGCCACAGATGAACCTGTGAGACATGGTCCTCCGTGGATGCTAAGAACTACCATTAAAATATTCCACAGCACCTGCCTCTGGGCTGTCCCTGTGTTCTTAGAGTCCTTTAGGGAGAGTCAGAAAATCAAATGTGTGAAGTGCTGCAGTCCCAGCCCATCCTGGACATGCAGTCAGAGCTATAAAAAAAGGAAAAAAGAAGCATCATAATTATTTTGAAAAGCTTTAGTTTCTCTTCAGTGAGAGGTTGGTATAAATATCTCAAATCTATGAGGGCTTGCAGCTCTTGCAATACACAAACTGATCTCAAATGCAGAGTATCACAGCAGTATGCTTTCCTCTTGTGCTTCTCTATAAAAGTTTTTACAGTTTAATCTTCTTTGTCCCACACAGACATATCAAGCTATTAATATTTCATTTTTGGGACAGAAACTGTATTCTTGTGTAGTCTACCTTTGTGGCTAAATTCAGCTACATTTCGCTTCTTCTCCAGGGATCTGTGTTTAATAGCAGTGAGTTTCTTAATGCCCTCAGAAATCAGCCCCATCGGTGTGTGCTCTCCTAGGAAAGCTGGTCCAACTCTTCCTGAGGATATATTCCCGTGAGATACAGAGAGGGCACTTGGGTCTTCTCTGTCTCATTTCAGGAGGATAACAGTGCTCTGTGTTGTCTTTAGAGATGTCTCCCAGTGATCACTTCTGGCCACTCTTGAAATTTATTTCTGTTTGGAAACCTGGTATTTCATGAAGTCCTTCAGGTTTTTTTCAGCTGTAAAATGAAAACTGTCAATTTTGAGCTAATAGTAGAAAAAGAAAAAAGTGACTGACTGTTTATTAGTGATAGGGAATTAAAGGCCCGTTCATAGGATCAACAGAAATGTCAACAAGGGGTGTTCTCGTTTTCTTGGCTGCTATGTGTGATTGCATTGAGTTATGTTGGCTGTAGCCCACTTGGATGACACAAGCAATTCACAGCTTGAAGAAGCCAAGTGCTCATAAATAGGCTAAATTTACAGGTGATTTAACAACTCCAAATTATAAATTGGAACAGGAAAGTGTCTATTTTCAGGAGACAAGTGTTTTGTAAATGTTCTAATGGAGTGAAATCCTATCCTAGAACTGTGCCAGTAAGCTCTGCTTCATTTTTGGACTGCTTTTCTGGATCAGATGTTTTCCCATGTCTTGGACATGATAAAGAGTTTGATGTTTAAACCACCTGGAAAGAATTAGATTCCTGTGGCTGCTTGAGCAATTGGTGAGCCAGAGCTGGAAGAGAATAGTTTAACAAATTAGACCAGATGAATCCATGCTTATGCACAAGTAGGGGCTCTCATATTTGCTTCAGCGCTTTGCAGCTTTTAATATTCATTACACTCATCAACAGAAACTCAGTTTTGCCCTGGCCTAACACAGGATTAGCATCCCATGGAAGCATTGCCATGCCTTGAGGGGATCAGATGTCCTGGTGTCTGTTCTGGATTCCCCATCAGCGTCACTCTCAGGGTTTACCCCATCATTGAAGTATTTACTTTGATGATTTCTGATTCAACAAAAATACTTTAAAAACCTCTTCTAGGTTTAGAGTAATTGAAGAATCTTACCCTGTTGGCTAATTTCAAGTGATTAATTCTAGTCATAAATAGATTTTATTTATGACTCAGACTTTTTTAGTTCAGTCTCCAACAGGCAATCTGACAGGTAAATAGTCTTTGGATACATGTGTAGCTCTTACTATACATTTAGAAATACCTCACATTTATTCAGAAATACTTAACACCTGTTTAGGAATCGCTAACACGACCACCAGACAACTCATGAGTGTGTAGAGCCATGTGTAACGTCAGCTCAGTCCGAAGCCGCTTCCCACCCTGGTGCAGCCGGCCTGTTGGGAGCTGCTCCCTGACGGCCTGGTGCTGCTCTGAGCGCCGCTGAGAGCGCCGGGTCAGGGGCTGCAGGGAGGGGCTGCACTTCAGCCTCGTGTGATTCCCTTCCTGCTCCCTGGCCGGCCAGTCGGGAGCGCCGGGGTCTGGGCCTGCGTGGGGCTGGCTGGATGTGGGGCTGGACACAGAGCTGGACGTGGGGCTGGACACAGAGCTGGATGTGGGGCTGGACACGGGGCTGGACACAGAGCTGGATGTGGGGCTGGACACGGAGCTGGATGTGGGGCTGGACACGGGGCTGGACACAGAGCTGGACGTGGGGCTGGACACAGAGCTGGATGTCGGGCTGGACACGGGGCTGGACACAGAGCTGGATGTGGGGCTGGACACGGGGCTGGACACAGAGCTGGACGTGGGGCTCTCTCCAGAGCTGGCTCTGTGCTGCCACTGCACTGCAGAAATGACGGTGCCCAGGTAAGTGGCCTCTCCTCAGTCTTAGATGCACTCATAGGCCTCGAGCTTTGAATGTTAATTCCCTCCTGGTTCTGAGATAGTTGTGATGTTTTGCTGACATCTTACGATCCAAACCGTGATTTCTGAAATACCCATAACCATGTCTGTTATGTTGTAGGCGTTTGAGCTAGCAACTGGAGATTATTTGTTTGAACCACACTCTGGTGAAGACTATTCCAGGGATGAAGGTATGAATCTCTTGAGATAGTATAAGAGTTTCTGCATATTTTCATACTCTTAAATTTCCAGTCAGCTTATAGTGGAGTTAAGTTTTATATTTGAGTAGAACTGTTCATACACATTGTTTTCAGAATATAAATACGACTTTCTTTCTTTTTAGTTTTAAGTTCCACCACTAGCAGTGGGTGGGCAAAAACTCCCTTCTGCAGATATTCATCTACTTAACAACTGCCTGAAGGAATTAAACTGCCCTTCTTGTAAGATTGCATATGTGTGGAAACCTGATTGAAAATAACATTTTAGTTTAGAAAAGAAGCGACAAATTTGGACTTTATAGTATTTTCTCTTTTTAAGAGTGACAGTGGAATAATGTTTACATTGTGTATTTTTATTTGAATTAGGCAATTACTAATTAATTTTTTTAAAATCAGAGTTAACTCCTGCTTCCATCTGTATACCTGTCCATTTTCATGCTTGTTTGCTTGTAAATGCTCTTTGCAGTGGTAATGTGGGCATCATTCATTGTTCCTAAATGCTACTAATGATGCCAGAGCTCTGCTGATCCTGGAAACCTCTGCATGGATTTGCTGCAAACATTGTTGATTTGAAACTATTTCTGATTTTTTACTAATTCCAGTTTCTTTCCTCTTCTTTTTTATCCCATCCTTTCCCTGCCCCTTCCACTCCCGTATCCTTTTTTTCTCTCCCTCATAGACCACATAGCACACATCATAGAGCTGCTAGGCAATATCCCAAGGCACTTTGCTCTATCTGGAAAATATTCTCGGGAATTCTTCAATCGCAGAGGTAGTACCTCTTCTTTTTGAAAGGTGCCGTGATGCAGACAGAAGTGGAATTGCTGTTGCTGGTTGTAGCATGTCCCAGTGAGGAGCATTTCCTGAAATCACACAACAAAATTTTCTTCTTGGAAAGCAAAATGCTCAGGAATCTCTGACAGATTAATATTTTCTTAGCCAATATTCTGAAGAATAACTATTGGTACATTTTAAATTACATGGCAAAACTTGTTTGTGGCAGCTGATACTCAAACGTCGTTTTGAGAAGGAAGTTTTGCTGAGAGCATCTTTCCAAAGCAGCCACTGAGCGAGCAGTGTGCACGTGTTTTTTTTACCAGGATCAATCTATTTCTGTCTGTACCGGGCCAGTGTTAGTGTGTGCATGCAATGTACTGATTAAACTGTTGTATGTTTCTGTTTTGCTGGCAATGTTCTCCAATGCAGACCACATAGCATTGATCATTGAACTGCTGGGAAAAATCCCTCGAAAATACGCTATGTTGGGGAAATATTCCAAGGAGTTTTTCACCAAAAAAGGTAACGGTATTTATGCAACACTAATTTAAAGCGTAATACTATCCAAAAGGAGAATATGTGCATTTATGGGTACTGAAGAAATATATCCTTTTAAATGGAGAGCTCTTATTAAAGAAGAACTTCGGTATAAACTTGGCTTTCTGAGAAAAGTCACAATTGGCAGTATTCATTTCAATATTTCATTTAAAATTCATTTTGGGATGTACTCAGTCAAGTGTGGATGTTAACAAGTGTCTGTGTGAACCTGTTGTCTAATGTTCATGTAAGTGTGAGGACTCAAGCGATGCATAGCTTGTAACATGAGGGAAAATCATGTCAGCAAGTTTGGATCATAGGTGGTGGTCCAGCAGGTGCTACTGGTAAGAAATAATGGAGGTGGGAAGGGAATACCTGGGCTGAGGACACTGAGCTGAGCGTGGTCAGTGTCACGCTCGGGGAGCGGGCAGAGCGATGGAACTTGGTCTTTGCTCAGGCTGCTCCCTAAGGCAGGTTTTGGGGAACTTGGTGATGCCTCGAGTGTCTTTCATCCCCTCGGCGTATGAGACAGCAGAGTGCTGCATGGAGGGACAGAGTCTGTCAGGAGCATCCTGTTACGTGCTGGGAGAACTTCTGGGGCTGTCAGCTGCAGCTGGGGAGGGCACTGTCCTGCTGAGCAGAGCTCTGGATTCCCCTGCCCGTGGCTCCCTGTGCCTGACTGTGCCGTGGGCTGGGCTGGCAAGGCCCAACAGATGCGCTGGGATGTGGGTGCTGGGGACTGAGCTGGTGGCACTGGGAGCTCAGGGTCATGAGGCAGGACACAAAAAAGCAGTGATCCTCCCTCCCGTGCATGAGAGCTGCTGTTCTGTGGTGGCCATTTCTGGTGTGGCAGGGGCCTCTGCCTGCCTCCAGTCCTTAAGGAGGCTGTTAATGGCGTTACAGAGCAGAGAAGGGCAGCAGTGATGGCCCAGGAGGGAGCAGCTGGCCTTTGGGGGAGCCTGAAATGCCTGGGGCTTTTTAGTGTGGAGTGGAAAAGGTTGCTGGAGGAATCGTAAAGGTTTTCATAATCAGGAAGTCAGTGAATAAGCTGAAGACAGAGCTGCTGTTTGCCAGCACCCATCATGGAAGAGCTGAGGGAAAGCCAGTGAGATTTGCAGAGGATGGCTTTGAAAGAAGTGCTTCCCTGCACAGCAGGCAGAGAGAGGCTGTATCAGCAGGCTTCAAACAATCTCCTGTTAGCTGAAGTGGACAAACTTGAGGCACACGGGTCCATAAATGTATAAAGCAGTAAAAGGACTGAGCAGGAGGCACCCTCTGGCATCCCCAGACAGGGATTGCAGCTGCTGGAGTGAGGCAGGGCCTGCAGAAGGGCTCCTCTGCTTGCCCTCCCCACCCCTTCCTGTGGCCACTGTCAGAGGCTGGGACCACATTAGAAAGACCCCACCCCAACCTGACCCTCCCTTAGAGTGTATCTCACACTCCTAATTTCCACCTTACAGCAGATGGGTTGGCATTTTCCAGTGATGTCACAGAACCGTAAAATGACATACCAGTTACTCAGTAACTGCAGTGTTGGCAGTGCACAGGAGAGGCCAGTTTGTGAAACGCCCACAACATGCAGAGGTTCTTGTGCTCCCATGACCATCTTCAACTGCAGAGTGTCACTGTTGTGCTCTAGGGCCTGACCTTCAGTGACATTCCTCAGAGGCACTGGGAGTGCCTCTTAAATCCACAGGGTGGGATTTAAGCACGTTAAAAGGCTTGGTTCACCCACCACACAAAATGTAAGGGCAAGTTTGCTGTGGAAGACTAAGTAGACTGGATCACACCTGTGTCTACTCATACCACAGAATCTCAAATGCAAGACAAAGGAGTAACAAACCAAGCTGCATTTGCAGATTGTAGCAGATTTTCTACTGTTGCAAGTTGGGGAAAGTGAAATGCTTTGTGGAGGAAAAATGGAGGTGGCAAATTTCCTGCTCACTTGAGCATCTTTGAATCGGGCACCAGGTATCCTTTTTCTTTTCCCTGGGCACCCCAGTATTGCCAGCTGCTGGTGTCCCCAGCTGGGATTTGCATGTGGTGGGCTGGCAGGGTATGAGGAATAGGCTTCAGAGTCAGCCAGCAAGCCTTTTGCCTTTTGTACTCATCTGCCTGTGGCCTGAGCACTGGAGATAGAAGCCACATGGTACAGGCCTGAGGCTCTTCAGAGAATTTCTTGCTCTGGTCTAAGGCTGGGCTTAGAAATCGTGCTGTGGGCTCCTGTTTTGAGAATACCTGCCTTGGGTAAAAATCAAGAAATCAATTTGAGTTTTGCTCCTGTCCATTAGCAAGTTTGACTCCAGAGAGATGCTTCAAACATTTGAGTTGTGCTACTGCAGTCACAGGCACAAAAAGAAAGTTGTTAGTAACTTAATGACTTTACAGGATCAAGTCCTGTCTCAGGAATTGCCTGAAGCAGTTTGTGACATTCGAATAGGGGGGTGCATTTAAAAGAGGAAAAGCATTTGTAAGTTACTTCTTAGTCCCTATAACACAAATGCTCAAATACTTTTTATAGGGTCTCACCTTGACTGATCCTAGTAATAATTCCAGGGAGTCCTTTTCTCCAGTGTCTTCATGGAAGCTGTTTTGACTATAAAAATGATTCATATGTTTTGGCACTAAAACATAAAACCCTTTTATTTTTTCTTGGCTGTGGTCCCTTTTATTTTTATTCTGGTATTTGCTAGCCCTGTTTCCTTGTGAGCTAAACATGTGCAAGATTCTGGCCAGGTGCTGGCTTTGCCTGTTGGAAGTTGAACAATAAGAAGCACTGCTGCTCATTGAGCATCCTGGAAGGGAGGGAGAGGGCTCCCTCCACCTTCCTCGCTCCTACCTGCTGTACCAGCAGTCCTTGCAATTGATTCTTGGGACCATATCACAGATACGTAGCAGCAGATTATATCCCATTGCTACTTCCCAGTTCTTCATGTCATCCATGTCTTACTGTTCAGTAACCCATCCATCTCTTGCCTGTTGACACATCTTAAATTTGTCTTTGACAAATTTCATAGACTAGCTCTGTTTTTTTTGTATTACGGTCAGCAGAGAGAGCTTTAAATAACATCTCCTCCCTGGTCTTTCAGAAATTCCTTTAGTAATTTCCTTTTGACTTAGATTTCCATTTTTCAGAGGGATCATCACTGCCTCCGCTTTGGCAACAGGAGTTTTACAGCTCTGACAACTCCGTTGTCCTCTGCGGATTATTCCCCGTGTGCTTCACTATCAAAACCTAAATAAAGAGCTTCTGTTAGGAAGTTTTCACTATTACATTTTTAGCACTTTGAAAATTCATGTTAATGCCCTGAATATAGATGGTGTCAGACTGGTGGAACCTGTGCTTTTAATTTCTGCCTTAAATATAGGTACAGCCTTGCTCTCCTCCAACTCCATGGTACAAACCTCACGAACAAGGTGAAAATACATGTTGGCAGACACCTCCGTTTCCTGTGCTACTCTCACGCTTTAGGATGGAAATGACAAGGACCCACATGAAAATTAATTCTTAGACTTTGTTCACCTCAGTTGCGTTGTCTTTTATTTACCCTATTTTGTTTCCATAGTCAGCATCATGATCCTTATTGAAAACAGAAGCACTCGTTTGATGTGTGGCCCCCACAAAGATAATTTTTACTGTATCCTATCTTCTTAAGCGTTTTTATAATCTTCACAGAATTTTCTGTGGAAAACTTCAGTCCATGGTCCTAAAATAGTTTGTTCCTCAGCAGAAAAACCCTACAGAATATTGTGCTGGCCTTAGTGTGGGCATTCACAAAATAATGAGTATTCAAACAGCAAGAGCTTGTCTTCCACAGTGACACCAGGAGCCTCATCATGCAATCTTACCTGATCAAATCTGAGGGAGGAAAAATGCTGGAAATGACATGATGTGAGTGCAAAGATGAAGACATGGCCTCCCCCAGAACTTAACCTAGTTTGGTACATGATTATGGCAACCCACACAGTGAATTCTGTGAGCTAGAGAAGCTGTAGACATGATATTTTTTTTTTGCTTGCAGTCAATAACATGTCACTGTTCTATTGCTTTTTTGCAATATTTGAGTTTATGCATTTCTGTTACATCATTTACTACCTGTCCTGTAAGTAGTCACCAATACACACCTTTGGAAACCTTTCAAAAGGTGAGATTTTCAGCAGTTAAATTTCAGCATTGCACAAAGATTTAATGGGCTAAGAGTGAGCCTGGAAATGAATATACTGCTCCAAGATGTGCTGTCCTTCCTGTTTGTGGGACAGTTGTGGGCCCAAAGCGGAGCCTTTTTGTGTCTGACTGGTGGGTGCTGACGGGATGTGCTTGTACTTGTTCACACAGAGACCGGGAGAACGTGGCCTCTGCTGACATTCCTTGCTGTGGGCAGCACATCTTGAGTTTCTGTAACCAGCAGGGCTCTTCTTTCGCTTGCAAGTGATGGATCATTTGCACACTTGCTCTTGTGGGGGCTTTGTGACAGCAGCTGGAGAGCTGCCTTTCCAAGCACTGCCCCCTGCCTGGGACCTTCTGCTGAGGGCTGAGGCAGCAGGAACAGGGCCTGCTGAGCCTTGGAGGTTTTAATGCATTGCACTGAGATGCTCAGCCTTTGGGGCAGTCTGACACAGGTTACTTCTCCTGCTCTGGAACTTCTCTAGCCATAGGGGTGTGCAGAAACTCCAAACTGTGAGCGGATGTCTGATGGCTTTTTATGGGCAGTAGGTTACAACCAGGGACAACCACCAAGCTGGAAAACCACTTCACTTAAAAGTAGTGTGTCCTGGATGCCCCCATTCCGGGGGTGTAGTGAGCTTGTGAAGCTGTGGAGGAGCCACGTTCAGCCTCCAGTACTGGGTGAGACCCCATCACTCTCCTTGAGACAGAAGCACCACAGGGGTCTCTCAGACGTTTTTTGTGGTGTCCCATGGAGACTGTCCAGCTTGGATATATGCCTAAGGAGAAGGAAGATGGCCATGGGTTGCGTTAAGGGTATAGAAATCTGGCAGAAAAAACTGCCCTTGTGTTCCAGCTGGTCCTCAGAGATCAGAGGGGCTGGGTGTGGCTGGGCTTAATTACTGACTAGAACGGATCAGCCACTTAAAAGTCTGGTCACATTCAATAAGAATTTTCACAAATGAAGATTCATGACTAGTGTAGTTTGTTGAAGCAAGAGGTCATAGATTCATTAGATTGTTGGTGATAAATGCACTGGATCTACAAAATGTGCAGCACTATGTACAAGTGTTCTGGGTGTGTTCCAACACAGTCGGAAGGCAGATGTTATCAGAGAGGTGTCCCTGCTCTGGGCAGGAGAGCGGAGCAAGCCCATTGACTTGTCTGCAAGGTGGGGTCTCTGAGGGAGATTCAAATGTCAAGGTTGATACTTTTGGGAGAAGTGGAGGTGAGACTGTAATCAAATTCCCTGTTTGCTGTCATAAATGGTGAGAGGGCAGCGATGTCACGTGTGACAAAGGAATGTCGAGAGCCTGGATTAGAAAGGCTGCAGGTCTCGTGCAAGGGGACACCTCAGCACCGCTCCCTCCTGACTGCAGCAATGAGGGTCATCCGGCCTGACAATGGATCGCCCCCTCATGCCCACAGTAATCCCTTCACCACATGCTCATGGCACGTCTCATGGCTTTAGGTCTCATTCCTACACAGTAGAGGACAGCAGGAAACTGAAGAGTCTTCCCCATCATGCTGGATCGTCCATGAACAGACCTGGATAGTATTGCTGGTTTGAATGGCAGAAGGGTTCTCACCTCCCTCCTTTTGGTCTGAGACAATGCCAGAGGTTGGCCAGATGTGCAAGTCCCTCCTCTCTGGGGGAGCTCACATCCTGCAGCTGCTGCCACCACTTGTGCTGGTCGTTGGCTGAGACATGGGCAGCAGCAGCAGGTGCTTCCCTCTCAGGAAGGGTTCGGGCCAGGCCTGCCAGAAGTGTTTGCCTGGGAGATGGAGCAGAATCTCCCGAGTGCCAAACCCCCGCTTGACCTGGTTAGGAATGAATCACTGCTCTGCTGCATTGCTGGCAAATGCCATGTAGCGAGGCAGGGACCTGTGTTTCTGAAAGCTCCATCTTGGGATTGGAGCAGGTTCTGTAAGATTTGGGTTCATTGGCTGATTGAGAAGGAAAGGCCTGCGGTGTTGTTTGCCCACGGTGTGAGCCGGAGTGTGAATGAGTGCCTTTGTGCACGGGAGAGTGAAGATAGCAGGAAAAATCAGTGGAGTCCAGGTGTAACTTACTGATTGCTGTAGGAATGGTTTCTTGGCTTGGACGTCGAACGTACTCGTCTCCATTGAGGACCTCAAGCAAGCTTGCTGTGTGCTGCCCTTCCTAAACAATGATTCTCAGCCTGGTCAAGGTGCTGTGAATGCAAAGTGGGAGAAAAACGAAACAGGGATTAGTCGTTGACGTGGATAACGAGGTGTTTTTCTAATGCCATTAATATTTCTGTTTGCAGGAGAACTCCGACACATTACCAAGTTGAAACCTTGGAGTCTTTTTGATGTGCTTGTGGAGAAGTATGGTTGGCCTCATGAAGATGCTGCACAGTTTACAGATTTCCTGATCCCCATGCTAGAAATGGTTCCAGAGAAACGTGCTTCAGCTGGAGAATGCCTTAGGCATCCGTGGCTGAATTCTTAGCAGAATCTCCCAGCTGTAAAAAAAAAAGCCAGCAACCACTTTCCAATGCGTTGGACCTAAATGGTGACTGTCACAAAATCTTTAGCAGGATCACACGTGAGCTGGCTTCAATCCTCAGACCTTTATTTTGCTTGAGGTACTGTTTGACATTTTGCTTTTTGTGCACTGTGTTCTTGGGGAAGGGTAGTCTTTTTGTCTTCAGCTAGTAGTTTACTCACCCACTTTCTTCAGAAAACACTTAACGTGTCTTTAAGCATTGTTTCTTGTGTTGTGTGACATTCAGATGTCAGATTTTTGAACAAAAGAAACTTCCCCCCATGTGTTTTGGCAAGTTTTGTAACTATTTATGAAAAAAAAATATTTTAGCTGATGCATATTATATAATTTACGAGTGTAAGAAATTTATCAAGTCAGAACTGAGTTGCGGCGAGGAATTGTACAATTTTATCTTCTGGCAAAGGGATGTCATTCTTGTATTATAGTGTATGTAAATGCACCCTGTAAATGTTTATTTCCATTTAAATATGGGACTGGGGACTCAATTTCAGAGTAAAGCAACTAAGTTTTAGAGAGCTTTATAGCAAACCAATTGCATGTAGTGGACTTTAAACTGCTTTAAGGAATTGTGTAAACTTTCTATTCTGTAGCAGTTCCTGTTCATTGGGTTTTAAACAAAGTGGCTCTGGTTTACAGGATTTCATTCCCCAAACAGCACTTTAAAGGAAGGCTAGACTTCTTTCTAATAAAGTATGCATTATCATTTAGCACTCCCTTTTAGAACTTTTGCCTATTTTAAGTGCTTTTAAGAAAAGAAAAATAGCAATTTCCCTTACAATGTGATAGTGAAGACATGGTACCATATGGTGTTGCCTTTTTATAAGCACTGTAAGTTGTACTATACCTTAAGAAAAAGAAAAAAAATTAAAAGTAGAGCATGAGAACCACTCTCTGTGTAGAATTACTGATCTTTTATAATAAAAGTGTGTGCTTGGCATCAGTTAAGGAAGGATATAGCTGCAAATATTTACAGTGCAGTGGGTAAAATAATCCAAGAAGCAAGATCATGCTCATTCCATTCATAGCTTTACATGTTTCTAAAACAAATTGCACTAGCTTTATTCTTTCCCATCCATAGAAATACAACTGCCCATTGTAAGTTGCACGCAACAATTATGTGTTTCCTAGGAAAAAAGCTGCATAGGCTGAAGCTTATAGGCAATACAGATTTTAGAATGTACCGTATGGAGGTGTGTTTGGGCCTCTTTTAGAAGTCAGTGGGATGAATGTAAGCTTACTCCTGATCTTCATGTAACTACAGTGCCACTTTTTTCTTGACTTTGTCCATATAAAATTTATTCACATGCCTTTGCAATAACTAGATTGTGAGAAGATAGCCCCATGCTGTAACAATAACCAGTTGTTTGAGGTGCTTGCAGTTGTCTAATTAAAGTGTTTTGTTTTTTCAGACAGTGTTGCTGGTCATTGGAATCTTTGCCTAGCCACGACTCAGCTGTTGGGGTGCTGGAGGGGTGGAGGTGGGGCTGGCTTGTCCTGGCCAGAGAAATGCAGTTTCCTTTGTTCATTTATGAAATATGTCACCTGGTGTCAGTCAGAGCAGCCAGAAGAGTCCTGTAGCAGGGGCTGGGTGTGAGTGGTTTGCTGAGTGAAACGTGACAAAAGAAGTCTTTCCTACCAGCTGTTTACATCTTGTAAACAAGGGAATGATTGTCCCGAATCCCGAGGGCTGGGGCAGCCACTCCTCCAGAGAGAACGGCAAAGGCACCGCAGTGCGACTGGTCCGGGAAACTCCTCCCGTGCCGAGGCCCTGGCGGCTGCTGGGTTCCAGGACCGTGTGTCTTCCCCCTCAGCCCTGGAACTGCCTTCAGTGGCTGCAAGGACAACACTGGTGAGGACGATGCCACAATGGACTCGAGCTGGAGGTAAAAATGATGTTTGGCTTCACACCCAGCCTAGTCCTGTAGTGCCTGGTTGCTGCAACCAGTTAGAAACGTGTTCTTGCACACAGAGAAAATGCTGGCACTGGAGTGAGCAGATGAGCGAGCACAGGGCTGGCACAGCTCTGCCCTCTGCTGCAGACTGTGGCGCTGCAGCAGCCCTGGGGACCCTGCCCAGGCCTAGTCCTGTTCTGCACCCCCGTGCTCTGCACTAAGGCCTTGCCAAGCACAGTGGGTATTTTGTGCTCTCCAGTATTTGAAGTTATGTCGTCATTTCCTGGAAGTAGGGAAGGGCAGACAACCAGATCTGAATGCTGGGTTAGACAGGATGATGCACATTTTCTTCAGAATCAGTGTCTGAACAACTGCATGGGCTGGGTTGGGTTTCTCTGCTGTTGTGGATGGCCTAATCCTGTCCTGCTTCCTGCCAGTGCAAAACAGAGTGCACTCCATACAGTGTGCACTCTGCAGAGGCAGCAGCTGTTCACAAAAGCATTTCTAGAGTACGATGATTTTAACTAGAAAGATTTTTCAGTAATTAAAAGGCAAATTAGAATTTAAAAAGTGTCCCCATATTTTTTCTCAACATGTTAGAATTACTGCTTTTTTCAGGGAGCAGGAGCAGCCCCTTCCCCTCCTCTCCAGTTTCAGCTTTCCTCACACGCTGGTTCTCCTCTCTGAGCCCGAGGTGGAGCCATCGAGCACCGTCCTGTGGCGTGAGCAGAACTGAGAGCAGCTACTGCCGAGGTGGAAGGACAGTGTCACTCCCGTGACAGAGTAACTGCACTGACAGGCACAACAGCACCACTGCAGCTGCTGCTGGTAGCAGCTGGAATCGCTCCCTTCCCTTACAGAAACCCCGAGCACTGCTACAGAGATTGGGACATTCTGTACCCCACCATCTGCACCAAGAGCAGGGCCTGAGGAGCCCTGAGAGAAGGGGAATGGGAACGTACTGCAGTAGGCAGGTGTTCCCTGCTCCGTAACCCAAGTCAGAACACCTCTAGCATACAAATACTCTACTCCATCACTGCCCCCTGATTACCCTAGCAGCAAACTGACCCAAACCCTGCTGTGCCGGGGGCAATTCTTTCTCCGCCTCCAGACTGAGCAGGGCAAAGAACCTCCTCCCTCCTCCAGCCTGTTCCACACCTGTGTGTGCTGCAGCAGTGAAGCCACAGCTGGAAACTGCAGAGAAGTGAAGAGCCTTGAAGAGAGCAGAGCAGGTGTTTCACAGACTTAAGGCCACTTCTCTGCTGACATACCACCCTTTCAGGACAAGCAGTTAAAACTGACATAATTGTGATTTATTAACATGAATTAAAATGCCCAACCAGTGCTGCAATGTGACAGTATATTAAAAAAAAATTAAAGATCATATACTGTACTACTTTCACAAAGATCACACTTTTTTTTTTGCAAAAGACTTATTATATACAATACTATATCAAATGAAAGAAGCTTTAAGCAACTTTACAAGCGAAATACAGTATTTACAGCACTCGTCTGAGACATTAGAAACAGTCTATACATTAAATTACAGTTTCTGCAAATAACTGATGAAACAAAAAGCCATGTCCACACCAAAACTATAAAAATCTGTATTGCATTGTTTCCTATCTCTATGCACACAAAAAACTGCTGACAGAAAATGGAAAAAAAAAATTGTTAGTGCCATCACTTAGCCTGTGTACTTATTTAATTACATATGTATAAAAGTAATATAGAAAACTTTCACTAAATGAATTTAACTGCAACAATAAAATTTTAAACATTATGCAGCATCAAACCTACTGCCAGAAAAAACAGCTGGAATGTCCACTTACAAAATAAAAAGAAATATCTAATACTGGCTTAACAGCACATTTTCAGGAATTTTAAAAAGCAAAAAATGGAAAGGATACAATGGAAGAGCACTGGTGTTTGCTTTTATACAAAGTATCATGTACAAGCTTTAAAAAGTACCTTGAATAGGTACATATTAAATATACACAGTTTATATTACAGAACATTTTAAAAATGCTTATAACTAAAGGGATCTGTTTTAATGCCACCCTGAACCATGGTAATTGTTCTGAAAAGTGGGTGGCACCTGTGCTCTGTGAATGGGGATCTGTCCCGGCACGGGCGAGGCCTGCTGCTGCCCTTGCACTCCGTGGGGAAGGGTCACGGAGCCGGGGTGAGGGCAGAACCCGGAAGCAGTAGGTGTTGCAATACTGTTTGGTCCTTGAGGTTGGATGTGAGGACCCTGACCAGGGAGTGGGCAATGAGGTCCTGTGCCAGCAGGCTGATGTTGAGGTCCAGGTCCTAACGTTGTGTGATGAGGGGCTTGTGAGGAATAGGAGGAGACACTTGTGTGAGCATTTGAAGGAAAATGGGGGGGTCCTTGATGAGATGGGTGGTGTAACCCTTGTGCTGATGCGGGGTGGTGCCCCGAGCTGATAACGCTGGAGGGAGGGGGCGGCGGCGGGGGAGGTGCCGAGTTTACAACATGCTGGTGTTGTGCTTGCAAACCTTGGTGTCCCGTTGAAGGATGGGGAGGTTGGTGGTGGGGCAGAGGACCGGGTGGTGGAGGTGGTGGTGGCAAATGGTGACCAGCAGCTTGAGAATGAATGTGCGATCCAGGCGCCACTGCCATGGCGTGAACCGGACCCACAACGTGTGCTACAGAGTGCTGCTGATGAGTACTTTGCTGCTGGACAAGGTGAGGTCCTGGAGCAGGGGGTGGTGGAGGAGGAGGAGGAGCAGCAGATGCCGACGCCTGGTGATGAATACTGGGGTTCTGAGAGGGCAAAAAATGTCCTGCAGCTACGTGGTGTCCTGGCACTGTTTGCTGACCTGCAGTGCCAGGAAGTGCTTGATTTGGTCCAGATGAAAACACAGTCTGTTGGGGTATGCTGCCCTTCAGTTGACTGTAACTCTGAAAGTTTCCAGAGGGCTGCTGGCTTTGATAGTAAGTAGAAGAAGGGGGTGGAGGGGGTGGAGGAGGTGGCGCACTGCTGTTCAAATTTTGTTGGTTAAACTGGCTGTAAGAAGCTGAAGATTGTCCCGATGTTGTCTGAGTGAACAGGGGGCCGCTAGGCTGCGCCTGATTACTGGGCTGAAGGGTTGGTGCTGCCGGATAGAAGTTTCGGTGTGTTTCCCTCTGGGGTGTTCCAACTTGAGGTGACTGTGGATGATGAGGTCTGTATGGAGATCCCAACTGCTGTGAGTGAGGCTTTGGTGAAAGGTAACCGTGCTGCACAGGCGCGTGAGGGGTAGAAGACTTGGGGGGATTTTCTACGTGAGGCGAAGGGGGGCAATGCAGCTTCAAAGGTGCAGAAGGCAACTTCTGTGAATGTGAAAGTTGCTCAGCAGAGCTGCGCAGATGCGATTGAGAGGGATGATTTTTTGAAAGTGCTTGGACGTTGTTTGTCAGCTGTTTTTGTTGCAGCTCGGATTTTGGATGATTCGCACTTTCAGTCTCAGGTGCATTAGCTGCAGTTTCCCAGTGCGAATCTGGTTTTGTGGGCGTTTTCCCAAGTGACTGTGTTGAAACTACAGGACTCGGTGAAGAGGGCTGGAATGAAAAGAAAGGCACTCAGTGCTGAACCTTCAAAATATTCAACCATGCATGCAACAGAGTGAAAAGAACATCTCAGAACACTCTCCCCACCAGATGGTAAAAAAAGATGTCAAGGCACAGGGTATGTATTTGGTGCAAGAAAAACATCAATAACAGAAAGATTAAGCTTAGGAAGACAGTATTTTTAGCAAGTATGTATCAGTAATTCTTCCAAGTCAAAGACTAGCATATTTTAAAGCTGTAACAGAAATATGACCCATTAGGTCAAAGTGTGCATCTATTCCACTAAAAGTTTCAGATTTCTAAATCTGAAAGAAATAATTCCAGAGAAGACCATTTACAGAAATAAAACCATTTTAAGACTGGTTTAACATTTTGAAGCTGGGGTCGTGCAAGCAAACAGACTGAATATGACAGCCTGAATTACTTCATTTAATATGGTCCAGGCAACTACTCAACATCCTTCTCTGTATTATCAGAGCCCTGACTGCCAAATCCTGGCACAGCAAGAGCAACCTCCTGTTAAGGGTCAAATCACACCACTGCTGTTGGTTCTGAGTGCCAGTTCTTCAGCATTCAGTCCTCAGAATAGCGCTGATCCTGAATCCACTGACACAATCTCTTCTCTGTCTAGAGAATGCCAGAACATCTAAATATTACAGACATTTGTCTATGCACAGGTAGATGAACACGTATGTTTGTAACCTAAGTAGTAAATCGTACGATGAACCTTTTTAAAGATGAATCAGAGATGCATGCAGCTATTCCTCTGCTTGTTGTGCAAACACCGTGCATTACCTTGCTTGCTTTTGACGGACTCTTACAAGTCCTTTGTGAAGTATCTGGGGACGGACATTCGGAAGCTGGCTCTGGATTTTCAGAATCAGGTTCTACAGAAATAAAGCAGATATAAGTATCAAAGTGGGAAAATCAAATCTTTTGCAGAAAACACTAAGCACTTTATATTTGACTTTAAAAGAGCTATTAAGGCTGTTTTTAGAGACTACTCAATATGTCAAGTATCATACAAGGTCATCTGCTTACTGACCTTCCATAAATTCAGTGAAAGAAGGGACCTTAAGCTGCAACTGGGAAATGAGATTTGAATGAGATGGAGACTGAACATGAGACGGTGAGCATGGCCTACAAGGTGATTCTCCCCCTACAGATGAAGCAGACCCAAACACAGTATTAGAACCATTACGGATTACCATGGGGGAACTGGTTAGATTTATATACCTTCAAGATGATAAATCAACTCACCACTGTCCTTGTCTTTCCTATGATCACTGAGAAGTAAAGCTCTCTGATAACTTCGTTCTCTCACTTGTTCCACAGAGGTTGATGCAGTCCTGCAAGAGAAGTACATTTTAAATTTAGGAGGATGTACTCCAGTGGACCAAATTTAGGATTAGGACAATGTATACGCAAATACCGAGTCAGAGAAAATCTACAGCAATGGCTGCATGTAACAACCAAGTAACTGGTTGTATAAGCAATATTAGTTGAGTGGTTTGTATCTATTTTCTCCCATTTTAAATACAGTTATTTCCTGCAACCGTATTACATTACAAAAACTGCCATTTCCTCTTAATATGGAAATATCTGTAGATCTGTGGGTTTTTCTTCTTCTAAACAATTGAAAATCAAAAAAACCAAAAAGGTCACAGTTACTAGTTCGTACTCTCCGTTTATAGAACTGTCTTCTTCCAGAAATGGAAATAGTTGTCTTGTTAAGAATCTGCTCTTTAACAGTGGATCCGTAGTTGTCAATTGTGTACCACTACAAATACATCTGTTTAAGCTTCTACACTTAACTTGCCACATAGTGGATATGCAATGACAATCATATCTTCTCTCTTATAATCAATTACGTCTCTCAATCACAACCTGATCAGGAACATCATAAATGACAGTGTTGCCATTTTCCTTTCCGGCAAGGACATATGACATCACTCCACAATACTGCTGCACTGAAATTTTGCTGCTGCTCTGCAGGCTACTGCAAAATCTTAGTAGTACATTCTTCCCTGTTTAGCCTGCTTCCACGTTCTTTGCTTACAATACAGTGCAGCAGCTTCTGCAGAGTGAACTTCAGAGGCACTTCTCAGTGGAACACTGAAGGCTGCACTTACATTCTCCCTTCAACTAGCTTTACAAAATCCTTCCATTCTGCAATAGCTGCAGCATCTATGCAGAATGATATTCAACTCCTTAGCCCAAGGTTCATCCCCAACAATTAGGCCTTCACCACAGCATGAAGAACATCTGCAGGGTTTATTTTGCACTAATAACATTTTGAAGACAGTGTCACCACAGTTGAACATCTATTTTAAAGCTACCAAAAACTCAGTGAAAACCGTGTGCAATGTTTTATACAGACTGAAGTCACTCTATCTCATCCCCATCCATACTCCATCTCTCCTCAGGATTTCTGGTGTATCTGGCATGGCATACAAGTGACCATATGGTCTGCAAACAAGGGAACCAACGAACAAACATAACACTCCAAGTGCCACTGCACACTCCCACCTGAGCAGGAGTTGCTGGTCAGGCTGCATTCAGCCTGCACAGGGCAACTGAGCAACAGCAAACACCCCACACGTTTCAGGCATGTGACTGGAAAAAAAAACCTCCTGAGGTCTCCCAGAAGCTTTTGATCATCAATACAGATTATTGTGCTGTTCCACCCAATGCCCTACAGCCCTCTTGGAAAGGCTTTAACATGAGAAACCTTCTCTTCAGCCCACAGACAAACCAGTAGAAATACAAAGACACAAGTGCTCAAACCAATACCTATTTTGCTCTTAGAAAATAAAGAAGTGAAGTGGAATTAAAATAACCCATATCTTATGGGTAATTTTCATGCATTTTAATCATTATGGGGTATCTGCTATGTTTCTGAGGAAAGACCTAATACAACTCCTTACGAAACTGAAAGAAGGGCTTTCAGTCAGTAATCTGCAACTGCACCCTTAATGAAAACAGATTTCAAATACAAAAGACTCAGGTCTAAGTAAGTAATTCTTCCAAACTTTAGTCCTATAGTTTTGTGGCTTACCACTGAACTTCTGGTTCATTCTTCTCACTGGAGGAAGATTCCTTAATTGCACAGTTGTTGCCAGTGTCTTCTGGAGCTGCATTATAAACAGTAGTTGGCAGTGGTAAAGGCAGGCTTGCAGTGTTATCAGTTTGCTCCCCATTTTCACCACTGCTGTTACACCCATCATTAGCACCATTGTTACTACTTGTATTTCCTCCACCAGCAGCATGAGGAGATACAGTAACCAGGGGGAAGTTGTCTGTCTTCGAGCCACTTTTTCGAGCTTCACGTTGTCTCTTACGGTACTCTAACAAGGACACCTAAGGAGCAAAAAAACCCACAAAACAAGCATTAGAAGGGGAAATTTTACCTGTTTTCTTTCTCACAGTTTCTAGCAAATGTATTATTTCAGTAAGACATACCATTTAATTGGGTCTAAAAAAAATGGGCATAGATTAATTGAAAATATTTCACCACATCTGCAATGGATTTAGAGAGTACTGAGCTACTAACTGTAAAGATGGTATTAAAAAAAAAAAAGCTTCTGCCAAGAGAAGTAGTATGCATTCTGGTTCAAGAGAGGAGCAGATGACACAGGTCAGCAAAAGGTCCACTGCTGAAGTCATACTCTTGGGTGTAGTTACAAGGGACTCTACACGTAGTTTCTCCTGAAACTGCAGAATTAATAAGACTACAATGATAAAGCAATTTCAAGAGATGTCACATCCTGCTCTCAGACTGACTCCCTTACATGAAAACCCACTGCCCTTCTTTTGGAGGCTGCTGCACATATCAAAGGATTCTCTAAACTCTTCATAAATTTTTCTTAATATACAGAATTCGTAACTTACTCTCCCAGAGTTTATTTTAAATTTCTGTCCTTACTACACTTTAAAAGAGACTGATTAAGAACACATTTTTAAGCTAAGTTTATTACCAAAAATAATGGCACATGGAAAGTGGTTCCTAATTCATGTATATCTAAGTAAAATCAGTACACAGACCTTCCACAGAATAGAAACCAGTTTAAATGGTAAGTTGCCTTCAGTGAAAAGAATACATGATCCTATGTTTTTATATGACTCTTCAGGACTTGAAGCAGATAGGTGAAATACTGACTATCAGACCTACTTTGTTCAGTAACTACACTAGTTTGGTGAAAATGACACACAATGTCTATAAATATTCTTCTAGTTATCAACAACGAGCTTTAAACCATGCAGCATCCAAACCAACAAAGTGCAATAATGAAAAAAATTCACGTTTAACTGGCTTAGTCCTCAATAAAAGCAGACATGCATTTCTATATACCGAGAAGAATTAAGGCAGCCTGCTTAGTGTGCAGTCCTTCAGCTTTTTGTTTGCTTTCAAACAGATGTCTATCCATTAGAGACTCATCCATATGTCAGCTTAAGAACAGTAGCAAGTATCTGATTTTGCAGAAAAAAGATCTCAGGTTAAGAACTGATCTTGCTTTCAAACAATGCTGTATTATTTCCACATCATGTGACAAGGATCCCCTGAAGAATACTGCTTTAAAGAAAGCTTCAATGTCAAGAACAGATGACACCTATGCAGTGTGGCCACAATGTACAGGGTTGTATTGAATAGTAAGAGAAAATGAGCAAATGTCCACAGCAATGTCGAAATACACAAAAATCTTCTCCAAAGACCTACCTAAGGATATTCCTGTCTTATGTAACCCTAGGGAAAAAGCTTTTATTAGTTTTCTACAAAATACCTGAATTCTCACGTTTCACTTTAGGTGAGATCCAGCCCACCACCTCCTTTTTTATACTGTCAAAAGTTTCAAATTTATGTGTGTGTGCGTTTGTGTCTGGAAACCCTAAAATCCCTTCTTTCAGGGGTAGAGATGCAATTTTCTCTCGTTGTTTCATGAGCCTGATTCTTTTAGAGAGAAATTCTGAGACTGGGGGTGTCAGGGCAGTCATAGTTTATTTGGGGATCAGTATAGCATAAGCTGTCAGCAGTAACAATCTGGAAGAATCCTTGCCAGCAAGAAAAGTGGGGAGTACTGAAGTACTCAGGGCTGCTGGGACTTGTGAAGACTAATTTAGCCTTCACGAAAAGAAGAATGTCAAGTTACAGAAATTTTGGCTTGTATTTTCTTTTGGGGTTTGCCCAAACAGCATGGCTACAGTAACACACACAGTATCTACCAACTCTCACAGACATGACCGGGTTAAGAACAGAGCTCCTATTAGTATTACTCCATTTATGTCTCAGCTTTAAGCAAAGGAAACAAAAATCCAATTCTGATGGAGAACTACTGAAGGTAGAATCCTCAGTGCTCCCCAGCAGGATGCCTCCAGAGCACAGGGGAGAAGGCATCGCAGCACAAGGGGCTGCAATGTGACTGAAAAACCAAAACCCCACTGTGCATGCGTGTACACACACAGAAAATGCCCCCACCCTCCTCATTACTACTTCCATAAAGAAAAGAAATCACATCTTTCAAACAAGAAAGGTTACTAGAGTCTGTGATGAGACAGAACAGGCAAGTTGCTGCACTGGAGACCACTGCCTTACATGTGGGTCGCTCTTTCTGCAAAGGGAGTCAACCTGACAGTACAATGCAGTCTGAGTTACACACAGTAACATCCCCTTCTGTTCGAACTGCCCATGACTCCAGCACTTACCCACAAGAACTGTTTCATGAGAGTAGCCAATTTAGATTGTGCTTATTTTTCAAACACAGTATTTTATAAAAAAACCCCCAACCAAACTAAGGCAAGAAAAATATTTCTTGGAACTAAAGATTTCTCTGGAGTTCTAACTTTAAAGTCAGAGCAGCATAAATCACGGCAGTTTCTTGCAGTGATTCCTAACAGATGTTCACAGTATTATTATCTCTCTGATGTTAGTATATATTCTGTATAACAGAATACTGTAACACCAGGTAGCATAAGCAACCATTTTCAAACCTGAAAAGCAATTATTTATTGAGCAATTCATTTAAGACTCATATGAAATAGAAGTTAAATTTTATCTATTACTTGGAAAAAATAAATTTACTGATGGTTTTATGCAGCTTTGCTCTTTGCTTTTCATTACTTCTCCTGAATGTCTACTACACAGTAGTACGTACAGATGATCCACCAGTTGGGTTTTATTACATTAAGGTTCTTTCTATCAGAGAAATATCATTAGCAGATGATGGAAGACAGACCAAATGATTCTTAAATTTATAACCTTTTTCTTTTGTGGAGGATTCTGGGGTGTGCAATTTCCATCCATCAAATTGTCATTATTGACAGTCCTTCCAAAGCCAGGTGCAATTCCATCTTCTGAAGTACAAAAAACAGATGCTTCCATGAAAATGCCTCTCCCATCGTCTTGAATCAGGCACTTTGACTCGCTTATTCTGAATCCACCTCCTACCTCCAACTGATGTGAAGGGGTCAAGTCCCTCAAATTAGAATTCATTGAGAAATTTACACCTGTCCTGTCAGGACTTTTTACCCAGGAAGAATAAATTGTGCCCCGTCCACAATGAGCAGTTTCTAATTGGCTGTTTGAATCAGTCCTATCATGTGTGGGGGCTTCCAGGTTTTTATGCAGTGCACTTTGCTCAATTGCTTCGAGTCCCAGCTGGAGGTCTGACACAGATTCCATTTCTCCAGTGCACTGCCGTGTGACATCAGTCCTATTCCTTGGACTAGAATATCCAATAGTCTTTATTTCTTGCAGGCCCATTTCTGTCAGGTTGGAATTTCTGAAAGAATTCAGTGCTAGAATTGATGCTCTGTCATAACCCTGCATGAAGAAAAAACATGTCAACTATTTTTTCACACTCCATCAAAACTGCAACTATTCTGACATTCGGATGCGCCTTTAAGTGGGATTAAAGACCTTCCAGTACCATGAATTTATCTGTTTTTAAGAAACAATGCCACAGCCAGACACTTAGTTCTACTATTTCCATGTATTAGGTTAAAGCATTTTAATAAAATCTACATTAACTAAAGTAAAAGTAAACATTAAGTGCCAGGTTTTATTTATGACTGGTAGAGAAAGGGGTAAGCTTCAAAAGGAGCAAGTCCCAGGCCAGAAAGCTACAAACCACTTGCTTCAACTCAATGTAAAGCAATCCTCCTCTTTGTCAAAACACTGGTTTCAAAGAGGGAGAAGTAAGAACAAGTTTTTCCAAGACACTTTGGAATTTTGAGACAAAGCCCCACAGCAGGACGTGTGCATCCTGAAGGCTGGAAGTATCCAGTACTTGCGGCTCCCCAACTAATCCACCTACACTACTCATTACCTTTCTGCTCTGCTCTCTCACACTGAGCATAACTAGGATCAACAAAAACAATTAAGAAATGCTGGTAACAAGGAGAAATGTTAATTTGAATCTAACTACAGCCTGAAAAGCAAAGTGTTCTTTTGCTGTTTTTATCTTGAAATTGTACTAGTTACTCCTTTCCATTACAGCCATCAGGATTTTTAAAGTGGTACAGAGAGAAACCAGTTTAAAACAGAGAATGCAATAGGTGAAGGGGAAAAATAAAGCAATAAGCAAATAAAACCTATAGGGAAGTTACCCTTTACATTCTGAGAAACTTGAAATGGCTGGTGAAAAGCATTAACTAAGAACAGAGCAGCCACATGGGTGAAATCGAGATACCATTTGCAGGTTTTGTCAAGTTTCCTTACCTCTTGACCGTAAGCTCGCCTTTTTATTTCTGGGGAACTGTCAGGTGAGGAAATGTTCTATATAAATAAGAAGAAATTGCAAGTCAATTTATTTTTTAGCCTGGAGAAGTAACAGCCCTGCCTCCCGCCCCCAGTAGCAAGAGTACAAAGACCGATTTACACTGGAATGTCTAAACACACTGAAAACATTCTCCAACACACAAATTCCGTATAAATCTCACCTCAAAGTGCATGGTATTTCCATGTATACATGGAGTTACAGGAGTAACTGGTGAATATATGGGTTTGTAACCATTTCGACAAGCTTCATCCTCTGTTTTTCCCCTGGGAGGAGTAGCGAACAGCGATGGCTCGGAGGCAGTGATGTCAGCATGGGTTGGTGTGGCATAAGGAGAAGGGGTAGGTGTGGACGTTTCTGAGAATGCAGACTCCAACAGCTGATAGAGTCTTCGCTTTTTTAGTGGTGTGGTTAGATCTGTGTGTTAAAATTGGAAAAAAGTTAGAAGATTTCTAGATATAATATTCAATTACAGTACTGTATGTAATGAAATTATGAATTCCATATAAAAAAACCTGTAATACTGCAGAAGTCTGAAGGGCAGGCTTCCTGAGAGATGAACTTTTAACAGCCTACAGACTTCCTGAAAAATAAACTCTTAACAGCCTACAGATACGTCAGTAACTGAAATTTGTGTGCTAGGATGCTGGGAAGAACTCTCTAGGTCTCCAGAAAAGGGAATGTCAACTTCTATACATTTTTAAGACTGTTCAGCTAAGAAGTGGTAATTCCAAGTTCAGGACTGTAAACAGGAATCACCTGATAGGCCCTTATGGAAGTGTGTTTAGTTTCTAATGCATTCCCATTTTCTATTATGCCTACAAGATTATACAGCTTCTCCTATGTACACGTAGGCCTACTGAGTTCTAAATGGATTCTAAATATATAGGACAGCACAAAAAATGAATTTATAACCTGACTGCTTAGTACTAATAGCCAAAAACATTAGTCTTTTGTTGACTGTAAATGCTATGAAATGTGGGGGCTTTTATCTAATATACGTTAAATGGGGAAAAAGTCCCAACCATTATGCAATGAAGCATTTCTTTCAAAGAAAGTACCAGGAAACACCGCAAATACTCCTGGAATTTTCATTAACTCAGCACTTTTAAAAAACACAGTCCTCCACATTCAGCTACTTTGACACAGCTCTCATGTACCATATTTATTAAAGCTTCACACCTGTTAAGGAACAGCTGTCATTCAGTAATAAAGGACTTTTATGTTCACCATTGATGGCTGGACTTCTAGATCTCTCTTGTGATGGTGAATTAAATCTATCAATCACTGTTGAATTCTCTTCTTCCAAAGCTTGCTTCAACCAACGCTGTAATACAAGTTCAAATTAGTTCAATTTAGTGACTCGAAAGTTTAATGATGAACATTTCAAAATGTGCAACACAACTGGTTTCCCTAACAGCTTTTTTTCTGCCTAAATTTACACTAGCAAACAAAGACTTCTTTTTAATTAATATGGGATGCAAAATCATAATGAAGGGAAGCATTACCTTCTTACAAGAGCCAGTAACATTTTCCACAGGTTCTTTTTTCCTCCTCTTTTCTGAAAGGAATGGAGAAGTAAAACGAATATAGTGCTTTGGAGTTGAATATACATGTGGACTGTAAGTGAGACCAGGTAAAGAATTCAGCTGAGTGGCCAGAACTTCAGGGTCGGTGGTTATGCGCAGAGGCCTTTCTGGTAGACTGTCTGTAGGCTTCCCTGCTTTATCACTCTTTTCACTTAACCATTCACTAACCAAGTGCTAAAAAGAAAGAGAAAAAAATTAGTGTTTTATGAGTTTTGCAGTGGCTTTTAATGAGTGTTTAGCTCAATTATTCATCTAGTCAACTATTACACAAATCAGAAACAGTTCATTTCCATGCTCCAAGTTTAAAAATACCTGGTGAGAATGGTATCAGTTTTACAGAAATAATGGGGACAGCAGAAAAAATCAGAATAGATTTGCTTACACACATTTGGGAGGGGTTTAGTTGTTTGGGTTTTTTTTTAAATTGTAAACTACATTTAGTTCTTTTGCATTTAATTCTCACTGAACGTTACTATACAAGTGCCCAGATCAACTGTACTTAGGAAGGATGCCAATTTTTTAACAGAAATCCAAAGCAAATTTTAAACTTGTGCCTGAGCACCTAGGCTGAGGAGAAACAGAGTAACATTAACAGAACAAAGTTAAATAAACTCCTCATCAGATTTCCATGCTGCCAGGACTGTGCCTTAGTCAAGATGTCAGGCAGGTGCCTTGAACACTCTTCAACTGTAGTTGTACTAAACCACACCACATTAACTAAGGCACACTGGTCTAAAAACAGTATTCTTTCCTTGCTAGTTGAGAGTTCTTAAAAAATATGACAGTGGATTTTAGTTTCTTTTAACAGATAAACCAACCTCCTAAATTTTACAATGATTCAAAATTAAGGGCATGCAAAAATAGCGTATTAAATATTGCTAATATGATATTAAGGCTTTAACACAGATAATCATAATACATTTAATTTTAAGTTGCTTGTCTTTTACAAACACATTTTTATTTAATTAGTTTTTAAAGCTGTCTTAGTTTGAAAGGCAGGTATCTGCCAAGGAAAAGCAGGAACTCCAGGACAAGGACCTTCTCTGTACTGAGGGTACACTGGGTGCAATGCAGAGACATTTCAAAGATATCTGAAGTCTGAATTTTAATGCACTTTTTTGCTGTTTAAGGATAAACGTCTTCCTTCTTTTCTGCTGTGCAACAGGCAAGAAAGGAAGAAAGATTCTAGTCTTCCCTCTCACAAGAATTTAATAGTCATGCAATAAGCAGGGTTATAGAATGACTCAGGTGCCTTTTGGAAAAAAAACCCCAATCTATGGTTGAGGATTTAAGATAAAAAACCACCTTGAAATTGTTATTGTTCTTTTGACAAGGAGTTTCAACCTATGGCTTCCTCCCCCTTTCCCTCCACCGATTAAAATTTTCAGAACTTCTTGAAATCATGCTACAAACATTTTTAATGCATTCTGTAGAATTTTAAAGCAGAAAGTTTTACGGTGTTAGTTGCACTTGCAGATTTAAGATTTTTGAGTGTCTTTAAAGTTTTTTGTAATGCAGTCCAATAGAAAGAAATTTAAAAACAAAGCACTAAAGAATCATCCCTTCAAACATGCATATACACCTTTGGGGTGTTTAAATCCGTTTACTTCAGAACAGACACCTGAGAAGTACTAGAAGTTAGTGATTTCCTTGGAGACACTGTTTGCTGTCTGAAGCATACAATGAACAAAGGAAAGAAAGGCAACTTTTATCTCCTTGGGTTTTTCTTTAAATTAACAGCTTTAATTATGTTTTGGTTATGTATATTATGTCAATCCACTTAGAAAACATTTTGTTCCAAAATAGCTCTGAAAGATGTATTTTGGAAGTTTCTTAAGTAACTTCCACCAAAGGATGTTACACTTATTTTAATCTACTACCAATGAGTGGCTATACAATGGTGACTTTTCAAGATATGAGTAAACATTTTAGAAAAAATATACATGCAGTTGCATACTGATGAAGAAGCCTATGATTTTTTAACTCCATTGAAGTTCATCATCTTCTCCCCATCCCTCAAGAGACCTACCTTCTTTGTTTTAGGATACTTAGTAGGACATTTACTAAGTGCTGGAGTTTCTGTTTCAGTAACCATTTCTGTAACAACAGTTTCTGTTTCAGGCTCAGCTACCAGTGTTGCATTCTCAGTCTCGTTATGCTGTGCAGTTACTTCAACATCAGGAGAGGAGGGCTGGATATCTGAACACATGCTGACCGTCCGGTGTCGCCTACGCTGCTGTCCAATGTGAGTTCTACTCCGTGAGAAGCTTTTTCTCTGTTTAGCTCTGTTAACTTTGGCTGGGGTGGGCTTGGTGGCAGTTTCTTCTTTTGCAGGTTCCTGGAACAAGAGAGAAGTCTGGTAAACAGATCCTCCACACATTTAGAGCTCGGTATCTTTCTCAGGAGAAAATGTCAGTTCCCTCTTCTTTTACAGGTCCAAAAAGCCTCAATTTCATTTTTGTTGTCAGAACTACAATATTTCAGAGATAGTATTTCTCTCCTTCTTGAAGGCCAGTAACAACATTTCCTGTGGTTTCCTCCCAAGCACCTGCTGTATCATTGGCAGAGGACTCTCAACACACACCCATTGCTGGTCAGATCACAACAGAACTGTGTAAGAACTGATGTACCATATTCATTCAGCCATGAGCAAGAAATCAACTGCTTACATCATGATGTCTTTCAGTCCAATATTCTTTTTGCAATTTACAGTTTACTAGGAGTTTGGCATTGTCACAAAAGGTACTTAACAGAATGTTGACAAAAACTGCTCAGGAAAACAACATGAACTGAGAATCATTGTATGAGTATTTGCAAACTAAGAAACATCCAGCAACAACATAGTTAAAAATTGCTTAAAAAACATTAAGTATGATCTGAAAGAACTCAGAAAAAAAAATACACTTTAATAACTCAGTTCCTTTAAAATAACAGAAAGGATTATAATGTGTTCCTGCAAAACCCACTGAAGAAGCAAATTGTTCTCCACTGGTTATAGAGGGTGCCTAAGAAAAGCCACCTCCTGTGGCTAAAGTCAACATTAATAAATGCTTCTATCCTGAACTTCAAAGACAGACTGAATTACACAACTGGCATGTGTGTGCTTGTTTGCATAAATTCATGTAACTGAAATTCTTCATTAAAGAATTCTGTTCATATCATATTTGGAAAAAAATTCAGGAGCAAATACAATGTAACATCAAAGAACCACACAGGTTTTGGACAAATATATGAGTTCAGAGGAAAAAAAAGATTCATGTATCTTAAAGTGCAGTTCAACATCCAAACTGGCCAAATATACAACGTTAAAAGCTATCTTTAAAATAAAGCTCCACATAACTACCTGAATAAATTCAGCATCATTGAGAATCTGTGCTTCCTTGCATTCTGATTTAACCTCAGTTTTTGCTGTGCTGATTCTTTCCAAAGCCTGTTCTCTTCTTTTTTCTCTTTTTTCTAGTCTGGCAAAAGCTTGCAGGATAGCTTCCATTTTCCGTTCTTCTCTTGTCTGATGGATTTAACAATAATCATGATCAATTTCAGTCAATCTTTCATATATATAAATACTTAATTAAAGTAATTAAAAGTAATTAAATACTCTCCCCCCTATTTTTCTGAAGTACTTCAGAATATGTTCAACCTATGCTGACATGAAGATCAATTTCAGAAGCTCAGATTAAAGGGAGATGTTACAATCACTGCAATTACTAGACTCCTGAAGAAAGGTTTGCATTCATACGAGCCCTGACAAACTAGACAGTCCTGTTTTAGATTTAAGAAGTAGCTAAACATTTTTGAATGCTTAACAAAAAAAGCACATTTTTAAATGCTACATTTCTTAACACTGTTCTACCAACCTCTGAAAATTAGGGTTTCTGACACTTTTTAAGTTGGGAACTCAATTAAAATAGGCAAAAATCTTGATTCCCAATACTATCTATAAAAATGGCCATTATAAATAACAAGCAATAATAAAGAGCAAATAATTACATCTAAAAAAGACACCACAGAAATCATCTAAAGGCAGTCAAAAAATTATATACAATCGAAGATAAAAGCATATTTTTGTCAGAAAGCAGTGATCAACCAGATGAAGTGTTCTCAAATAGCCTTGCATTTTAAGGGTAAGTTCATGTAAGGATCTGACTTCACACATGCTCAGATTCTACAAGCCCACAAAAAGGCAGCAATTAGCATGAAGAGCAGGTGTCACTAAGCCTTAGTGATGCCTTGCTTTCCAGCTTACCATCTTTCTTTTCCTTTCTGCAATCTGCTCCTCTGATTCCATTTCTACTTCATTGCTAATGGGAGTTTTTTCTTCTATATCATCAATAAAATCTGGCTCCTGGAAGACAGAAATGACTGTTTTACAGAAGTTCTACTCCTCTTGCAAACTAGGATAAACTAGAAGCTACACAGAACTAAGAATGCTCAGATCACTAAATCAAAAGTAACCAAACCAATAAATCAAAATGGAAGTGTTCCATCCACCCCCGCATCCCAAGCAAAAAATTATCAGAATTAAACCTTCAAATGAGCAGAAACGTTTGGACACTAACAGTGGCCATTGCTCTAACCACTTCATAATCAGTTAAATCATTAGGAGCTTTATACTGCACACCCGTAAAGAACCAGCATTAGTTTTAGTGCAATAGAATGAATGCCAAAGGAGATGTTAATAATTACACAGAAGTTTTTCTCAGCTCAAAGTGTATTCAAATGAAGTCACATTCTCCATTTAAACACTCACTATATAATCTAATGACCTTGCCATATCATATGGAAACACAAATGTTACGTAATTAACAATGGTTTTCTGTTTTGAAAGAAAAAACAAGCATGAAACAGTAACTTTGAAACTAATTAAGCGGTCCTATATGCAACTTCAATTTTACATAAAGGACTAGACAAAGATTTAAAGTTTGTTTCAAATCATGTATCTAAACAGAGAAACCAGTCAATTAGTAGCTTTTTTCCCCTGGGTTAACATCTATAATGCTAAAGTAAAGAAACCATGAGAAAATGTAGCTGTACTTTCAATAGCTTTATTCTTCCCAAAATTCCTACTCTTCAGTTTTAGAAAATAATACAAGTTATCCTGTGACTGTTCTATATAAGCACTATATAGTACATTAAAAGATCAGGAAAAGGTTCCATATGCCACTTATCTCTTCTTAAAAACATGACAAAATGCAAAACAAAAATCACTTAAGATAAGAAAGTTTAAATATTGCATCCCTGGAGATCATAATTTGCAAGTCACATGCATGCCTTCTGAACTTCCAAGCACTTTTAAGTATTTACCTACTAACACCCCAGAACAATTTATCATCTCAGGAAGACTGGGTGTCAATACGCTCACTTTACATTATTTCCTTCAGTCCTAAATGATGTTAAAAGAAACGGCTCCCTCCCAGAATAACCCCCTTTTCTCTGCCCCTAAAAATCATTATCAAAAACCATCATATAAGAGAAAAAAATCATCCCCGCCACCCCCAAAACAAAGAAATACAGAGTTACTGACATAACTATCTGATCACGTTAAATAGTTATCTTTAATAGTTGCTCTGCAAAACTACGTTAATAATTTATGTCATGGACCTCTCCCAATAATTCTTCCAAACTGATATATTCAAAGAAAGACTGTTTTTAAAATTTACTATCACAGTTTATTACTAGGCAACTTTACCATACTACCTACCCATTACCCAGCATTAGCTACAAAACAAACTTTCCTCCTCCCAGCTGAATGACACAGGGAGCTGCAGAGCTCTGTTAAACACGGAGCTGCAGTCAACACTTAGTATTCCGGGCTGGAGTTTTGTTTAAGAGCAGGGCTACTTATTGCTACGCTTAAAGTAATACTGAGTAACATGGACAACTAACCAAAAGGCACTTCAGGACAGACTGGGAGCTCTTGAAAGCATGACATGAGGCCTTCACACTACAGAGCCACAACAAAATTCAGAGGAAAAAGGTATAGTTAAAACTGGTACGGGAACCAACATACCTTTAAATACAACCTTAATACAGTATTAAGGAAAACTGAAAACAATACATAAAATTCTAAAGAGCTTATCCATCATTCTGATTTTTGATCAATCTCCACATTGCTTTTCAGTGACTTGTTAGAATTTGTTTAGTAGCTATAAAAGGAGAATATCTGTGTTTAAAAGCTTTTATTTTCTGAGCATCATTGTGTCAGTACCTGGTTATTAGAAATGGACAGCCTGAGGGGAGAGAGCTTCCTCTGTTTATTATCTGCAATTTTCATTTTGGTGGCTGCTCCTTCACAGTCCAATGTGATGTTCTGATTTTGAGTCTCCTTTTCTCTTGAAACATCTTTCTCTTTCTTTCCCTTTTTCCTTCTAGTTTCATATCCAGTATTGATGTTTTCGGTAGGCTCAGAACGTCTGAGAACTGGACACTCAGGATTTTCTTTGAGGCAAGCACAATCCACTTTGTATTTACTGCAAGTAATTAAATGCAAGAAGGCATATTTGATTAGGTGGTACAGCACTGAGATCATTCAATACTAAATCACTGATATATTTCACATTAAACATCTGCTATAATGCAAGCCAACCACGTTAAAATGGAGGTGACTCAAGTTTTCATCACAATATAGAACATTGCTATAATTCAAAAATCTTATCTACTGGTTAACAGAAGTTTGGGCTCATTGCCACATAGAATTCTTTTAAATTCAAGGTTAGTGTTTGCTTGAAAGACAAAAGACATCTAAACTCTGAGTATAATCCCAGGTGGAAATATAACCACCAGAAAATGACGGAAGTCAGTGTTCATTCTGTATGCAAAGATGGTAGACACAGTTTACAGAACGAGCACACCAAACTCAGAGTCACTGCACAATTTTTAGCTCCACTTAGATACAGAGGAAACATTATTCAAATACATTCAACTGACACAGGCTGTCAGCTACAGTTACTAAACACAACTACTATGTACTTTTAAAAGGAGTATGTCTACAACTCTTAGCAGTGCAGAGAATGTCTTGAGGTAAGTCTGAATCCAAGCTGATGAACACTTGTACTCTATGGTCATACCTAGTTCAGGTCACGTAGCAAAGGCACGTCTGCACAGCACTGCACCCAAGCTGGCTTAAGAGTAGACCAGAGAAATGCAGTAACAAAAATACAATACTCTGCCCACGCACACACTGTTCTTTGTAAATGCCTAAGGAGCCTTGTGTTAGTAAAGATGCAAGAAAAAAAAAGATACAAAACCAAAGCCATTCTGAATCGCAACACAACTTAATGAGCACTAGATGTATTTTAGAACAGCATTCTCAAATACGTACCAATTTCCATAATCAAAGTCAAATGCTATGGTAATCTCTGCTCCCTTTGGAATGTTATGGATGGAGTAAATATAAAGATGAATTGTTCCATCTTCAATTACGTGCCTCACCTAAAGTCAAGAGAATGTTATTATATTATCATGAATTACTTTCTTTTTTCTAAGTAGTTGTATAAAAATTTTAGGGATTGCTCAAATTATTGGGAATCTCAAGGAAAAGGAGACTTTTAAGAAAATAAAGGGTAATTTAACTTTCTAAATATGCTCACCTCTGCATTTGGTGTACACGAACGCCTGATGAATCGAGCTTCATTTCCAAAAGTCCTTGCATCGACACACATTTCTAGCCCATGGAATTTGGAGTAAAACAAAACAAATGGGTATGGCCTGAAAAACACACAAGAAAACCAGGAGTTCTATCATTTTAAAAGATGCTAAATAGCACTCATTCTTCATATTAGTCAGCTTTTCAACATGTTTGGTACAAAACACCAAATTTGGGGGTTAATCTAAAAATGACATGTTTCTATTTAAGCTTCATGACTTTAACTGGTACATTCTCCAAATGTATTCTCAGAATACCTGAAACTGAAGTTACAGCCCTGTACCTTGTGCATAGGATCTAAAGGGAGAACAGTAACAGGGCAAGCACTAGACATGGAAGACACAAAGTTAAGATTTTTCAAATTTCTTAAACTTTTCTTACGATAGGTCCCCAAAACGAAACTCAGAAATTTATACGCCATATAGAGTCATTAAAAAAAAAAAGTAACACCTCCATGCCCCTGCCTAACACCTGCAGCATCACTAGCACCCAATCCTCCTGAAGCAAGGGAGCATCCAAACACTTTGCCAAGACATGCTTTAAGTTCTGCTATTGCAAGTGGCAGGGAACCCTGCCATCTTTACAGAGCAAAAGCTGTGTGCTGTATCTCCTCCAACAGGCTTCTTGCAAATTTCCTATGTAGGAGTGTCCACGCAGTTCATGGCAGCATTGAAAAAAATCCACAGGAAAAAGAAAGCAGTCACACATGGCTCAGCAAATTAACCAACTAGGGAACTCTGGCAGTAAACCTGACCTGTGACCAATTTCATTCTCAGCCCAAAAGACTTAAAATCTATTTATCTCACAAAGGATAAAGCCTTTGCCATTAACTTGTGAATTATTTTAGTATGGTAGAACCTGTCAATTCCTGGTTGAAGGTGCACAACTTACCCAACTGAGCATGCAGGAATCCTGTAACCAGGGAAGAATAAAGAAAGGGAAAACTAGCTCCTGAACAAATCTGTAAGGATATTCAGAAGAGAAAGGGGGAGACCAGATTCCAGCTGCCATTACTTTTAGCCAGACAAAGTAAAATGCAAGACACTGCTGATAACTAAGACCCACTTGTACTTGAGGCAACAATTTGGCAAACACCATTTTACTTTACTAAAACATTAGGAATAAACAAACCTTTTAAAGAAATATCCATTAGCTTCAAACTGTTCTCTCAGCATGAACTTTCCTCTGTATTCAATAATAAGTGCATCAGGAGGCAAGTCTTTGGCAGCCTTTAAAATTTTCTTGTTTTTTTGCACGTAACTCTGTAAAGACAAAGATCTATTTATGAATTATCAGTTTCTACCATTTTTCCATTATTAGTAACAGCAGATTATACTTTCACAACTACTAAACAATTATATATGAACTAAAAAATCCCTCCTTTTTGTAATTAAAACTCCAGACTGAATTGACCAAACTGTCCTGCTCCCCTACAGATGCTACTAGTTATGACTTTAGATACAAGGAATGCTTTAGCTCTAGTTCTCCAGGACATGGCTGAAACCCAACATATTCACGTTCTCACAATTCAAGTACTACATCCTTTAGTGCACTTAACTCTCACCATGACTAGGATGAATTGCTCCATTGTTTTGCACAACACTTTCAAAAGGTTTTAATTCCTTAGAACAAAACAAAACATGCAGACATAAAATGACATTCACAATTCATTCAAGGAGAAAAACAGAGGAGGAAAATAACGTAACAATAATTAAAGAAAAAAAAAAAAGGAATCCTGACAGAGTTTTCAAACTCATTTTCATATCTTTAGATGGAAGGATGGCTTTTAATTAAAATCCAATACATACCCTGGCAATTAGTGAACTCACACCTCTCATAACTGTCATCACCAATCAAAAAGGAAGTAGCCTCTATGTAGGCAAAAGGCTCTGTAAGTAGGGATATTCCTCCAAGGAGGGTGTCCCATATGCCATGATGGTCTTTGAGAAAAAGAAGCAAAGATGCTTCCATTAATCTGCTACAGTAACTACTCCTCAAGATTTCTGCTACAAAATGCTAAAGTCTTTTATATGGCTCTGATTTTAAGCCTTTAAGTAACTGATGTTAAGGCTAGAAGAAGACATTGCACAACTTCTTCATGAACCATCACCTGTCAACATCCAGAACACTTACCACACCTTAAGAAAAATATAGACAATGAACATGTTGATACACATAGTAGAAAAAAAATAATTCAGCTTCAATGCTTCTATCTACTCTAATCACTCCAGATAACCCTCAAGAGAAACAGAACCAAAGCTGACTAAAGCTGACTGTGTCAAAAGACAGTCTAAGGACAATCCAATTTTCAGGCTCAGACTAACTCAGCTCTTTTTTAGAATAATGATATGCAAGTGTAAACATAACCTGGGGCAGTACAGAATGTATAAAAATCAGTCACAAATTCTGAAAAATATGTTAAAATTCTGATGGTTACATCTGGTGAGACAAGAACAGAACATGAATGACAAGTCCCTGGTTTTTTTGTGGGTTTTTTTTTGGTTGGTTGGGGGTTTTTTTAAGGCATCTAATGTCATGGCACAAATACAGCATGCAATAACACAACAAGGCACAGCTCATTACCTCTACTGGAGGTTTGAAAATCATATTGCTGGTGCTGACTTCTTTTTTGTCATTTCCATTGCCTAATCTGAGAGCTATTTTTTGTGCCTCCCTCTGGACACCTTCACTGTATTGGTTATTATTTGCTTCTTCATAACGATCCATCCATGCTTTTATTTTAGTTTCCCATCCAAAGTTTGAACTGTCAGTAGGATCAATCTCCGGAGCTGAGCCCTAAAAATTAAAGTGACCAGATATTAGAAAGTAAGATATTAAAATTAAAAAAAAAAAATTACAATACACAAAATGATGGGCAAAGGTACACCACTAATTTAAGGTTTGGGTTTTTTTTAGCAATTCTGGTATAAAACTTTGCATTACTTAATAACATTGAGTTGAATTCAGACACATTACATTTGTCCTTTCAAGCATTTTACCATTTAGTAAATATCACCCAAGTTCAGGAATACTTTCCCTCCTCAACAGATTCTAGCTTTTAGTGGGATGAGAATGGAGAGTGACATTGCTTCCTCCCACAACTGCACTGCATCACGAATCTAAGTGCAGGAGTTGGAGGGTCAGATCTCCCTGCCCACTCAACTTTTCTGAACATAGGCAAATATAGAGAACTCCAGCTTTTATCCTCTAATATATAGACTTGATTTTCCCCTTTCACCTTCAAAGATCATGCTGTATCTTTTCTTCCGCTGCGTAACTTACTAAATTTTACTAATCATACACCTGCTACATTAAGGTTGTGACTCTAATGTTACAGGCTTTGCATAAATAATTTTTCTCTCCTTATCTGCTCCTCACTATACAATTTTCTTCTGCAGTGCTTCAGATCCTTTCACTTTTAAAGAAAGTGCCATTGTACCTCCAGACCTCACAAGCAGCAGCCAGGCTGCAGCCAACCAAAGCTCCTTATGGACAGCAGCAGCCAGCCAACGCTCCCTTTTCTATCCACCTGAGCAGAGACACTATTAAACATTAATAAAACACAAGTAGTTCAGCAATTCAAATTACCTGTTTAAATTTCTTTTGTGCATGTAGAAAACCATACACACAACAGCATTTAAAAAGGTGTGATGCTAAGACAACCATGAAAAAACAGTGGAACCTTAAAGGACCATATTAAAAAACCCCCATAAAATAAGAGATTTTTATTCCCCAATTCCATCTTCACTATTCCAAGTCACATCTTATACATTTAAAGTGTAAATTGAGTCCCACTTGTTTGTATATATCCCAAGCACAAATGAACTATAGGAAATACCTATTTCTCACACCATGCACATTTTTATCTCACAGAAAATTTAAAGACTGCCGTAACACTTAAATCTGACAAAGCAGACATCCCAATATGATTCCTCAGACTATGTCAGTACCAGTGAGTAAAATCCCACCAGATACACAGGAGTCCCACCAGGTATACATGGAGGTATGACAGAGCAGAACCACTAACTTAGCTTTCAAATGCAATACAACCATTTAATTATTTCACTGCTTAAGAGTTAAGAAAAGCTGGAGCCACTAAGTTTGAATGAAGTGTTCACTCAATTTTACTTCTTTGCACAGCACAAATGAGCCACAATTTATCCACTGGCTCTTGAAAACCACCTATGCTTGAAATAAAAATCTGCACTAATTATTTCAGTTAACTTAGCAGGACAAAGATGTAGCACTCATACCTTAACTTAAAATCACTGTGATGCATATGTAATGCATTAGTTAGCAAGAAGAAAATATTGTAGTGCTTAATGTATAGCCCAAATTACACTCTTGATGCTTATTGTTTAAGTAATGTACAGTTAAGATTTGAAACAAAACACAAACAAAATCACATTACCTTTACTCGTGAAGATTTCCTGGATCCTTCTCGAAATGCCTGGAATTAAATTAGATACTTATATTCACTAGAGGAAAAACAAAATCTCTTAAGGAATTAAAAATGTATTAACGAATTAACAGCTTTTCAATAAAATATGCAAGATGAAAACAACAGAACAAATTATGCTGAAATCTCAGAAGGTAAGAGGTTACATCTCACAAAATGTATTTTAGAAACCAATTCAGCATTCCAACCTAAGTCCACAGTAGTCAGGTACCTCTAGCTTTCTCCCACATTACAACTTGACTCCCCAGAATTTCAGAATCCAAGGCAAAATATCAGAGGTAATAGAAAAATACATGGCAATAAATTTGTATTGTGTTGTTCGTTCAAAAGGAAACATTTTACTAAAGATTTCCAAAGTGACATCAATAACTAATTCTGACCCTCCAGTTTTAAAGGACAAAATTCTCATCCAAGCAAATTAAATTAACTATGAAAAGCACTTGTTTAGGAAGTTCTATGGATTTTACTTCTTCAAAAAAATTTCGTCTTCACCTATATTGTACTGTTTACACCAGTAACTGAACAGTATAATGTCAGTATTTTCTTTACCTAAATAGTTTAGCAGCTAACCTTCTTACGGCATACTTTTCACACAATTTCAATTCAAATAAATTATCACAGAGTCACATGAGGACAACTGATGTCAAACATGTCTATACTTAACCACAAAGGAAGATTTCCAAGGAATTCTTCTTGGCGCAATCCAAAGCTTGTTCTGCCCCACCTCTAACTATTTCAAATGGTCCAGTAAATGCAATTCCTCCTGTGAAATTCTGCCTCAATTTAAAAACTGAACTTTTACAGCCAGTAGCTATTAATTTCAAATAAGGAGGGGGGTGGGAGGCTGGCACCCAGGAAGACTATGATTTACTGCAGAGTAATACATTTCAAGCTAAAACTAGGTAGTAAAATAGTCTGATGTTTAAAATCAGTGTCTCTTAGTAAGAAATGTCACACAGCTGTAATTTTTAACACTGAGTAATAAGAGAAATTACATTCACTTACTTTTTTACATTTTGCTATGTTCTGTTCTTTCTCTCCACTTTTTTTCCTCTTCTTGTCATTGACTTTTGTAACTCTTGTAGCAGTTAAAGTAATTGTTGTTGGTGTATGTTGGTAAGCAGTATACAGTTCCACAGGAACCTCATCACCACTCTCTGTTGCACTGGTATCCCCATCTTTAAAATAAAGAATATTCTGTAAATAATCAAGTACTGTAGAAAGAACATTCACTAGTTACTCTACCTCTGCTTTCAAAACACAAAAATTCATACTGACAAATGCTCCAAGCACTCATATGCAAAATTCACCAAGAGTTGCAACAGCATGAAAATGAAGGACCAATGAGAAACTGGTAATTAAGAGACATTTGCAATGCAAGGTAAGAAAAAAGGTACCAGATTAAATTCCATTCTTTAAATTGAATTACTATATTTCATTTCAAGAAAAGTTAGAATCAGATAAAAAAAAATATAAATCTGTTAACTCATTCACTTATATTTAGCTTCTATGTGTAATATGGCATTTAGATTCTCTCAGATGACTGTACTATAGAAGGGATTAAAATTAATCACTGACCAGCATTTCTAGTGAAGCTCTATTAATTAATCACATATAAGTCATAATCAACTATTTCAGCTGCAATTTGCAGTGTCAAGTGTCTTTTTCAGGGTAAGTATGTCAATTTGGCCAAAAGCCTGTCCTAATCAAAACCCCCTAAGAGTAACATTGTTACTCAGGGAAGAGAAACACTCACACACAAACTGACAGATACTTTTTCTTTGTGCTGTGCACTCACAAACCTAAAGGTCAAAGCCTGAAATTTAGCATACATCAGCATTTATGTCAGACAAACACATATCCCGACCTGAAACAGGATTACCCTAGTTCTGTCAAGATGAAAGGCTGTGGAGGATGGAGAGGATTGGAAGAGAGATGATGCACATAGATAAGAGACTGCAGTTTGAATGTGCTCAGTACACACTTCCTGGATTTTAGCAGCTTTTCCAAATATTCTGCCTTCAATAAACACACTCCATACTAAGCAAAACTGTTTCTCAAACTGCACAGAAGCAGGCTTTGCAAATAATATGAGACCAGAGAAAACACTCTTTCTGATCTCAGAAGGATGTTACCTTAATCAGTGCACTCAGCAGTCCTAATTCTTGAAACCTTCTTTACTAAATAAAGAACTCCAGCTACTGGTTACCCTGGATTTTTCTTGCTCACAACATTACTTAACAGGATTCTTCTGTGCATAGTAAACAATCCCATTTTACCATCTTGGCTGTTCTTTTGAACACTTTGTCAGGCACATAATTATACTTTATAAATTAGGAATTAATAAAGTTTTCTGAATTTGTTTACATCTCTGCTGAGAGTATTTTCTAAATGAGCATAAAAGGGACACAGAAAGAAGAAATGTCTACTCAAAGAAGAATGAAAAGCAGAATAAACCAAAGCCTAAGAAACAGAAAGCCCAGGCCCTCTTGAAATTGTCAATGTCTGTAGTCCCTACACTACACTAGTGCCTAGAGAATCATGATGTCACAGCCATACACCTCTTCCCCTTGCCCCAAACTCCACAAAACACTGTCTTTCTTAGGGAAGCAACATTTCAGTACTGTTGTCTACAGTGTGCTCTAACTTACTGTAAAGAATAATTACCCCAACTGAACATATAATTACAAAGAGTTGTTTTGAGACACTCCTTCCTAACCTACATAACCTGCTTTCACTTTGAAGAGCCTTGGTAAAGCACACTAAAGGAAGATCTTGAGTTTGCAGGTCAAAAGACAAGATAAAACCCCTTCAAATTTCACAAGTTATGGGTCTAGATTCATTTACCCATCAGCAGCAAGTGATCTCGACAGCATCAATTTCAAGACGAAGCAGCTTAGAGCAACATCCTTGAGTAAGTTAAACATCTCAATACTGTATCTTAAAAAAACTCCTAACAAAATAAAAAAAACCAACTCCAAAACATCCAGTACATAACTGAGTATGCGCTCACTTCACTGAACCACTGTACATAATCCAGTGCACAGTAAACTGCATCAGAATTGCACTTTTATACCACAAAAACAAAATCAACACCACCACATACAACCACAGGCCCCAGAAAAAAAAGGCTAAAAATGTTGCCAGGAAAAGAGGTGATGTGGTTACACATAAAAGTTTAAGACACACAATTTTCTGTCATGTGAAACGGTCATTTAAAAGCTCTTTTCTTGAAGCAAACCAACTGATCTACTACTTTCTCCCCACTGTTTACCTTTGGATGAAACACAGCTAAGTCAGCAAGTCTTTAAAAACCTTTACAATAAAAACATTATACTGTGAAGAATTCCCAAATCTAAATGAAAAGCCCTATATATGTACGCTTACTCATCAAAGAACATCCAAATAATGCAATCTTACTTTTTATCCAACACCTGTAACTTAGTAGTAACTAACTTACAAGTAACGTTCTGCTGCTGTTGAGTATTTAAAACAATGAAAAAATACATTCAAACTGATGCCACTTTTCCTACTTGGAATCATCTATGAAAATCATCTATGAAAATTGGCCATTTTACTAATGTCTCACACAGTTTATACCCAGAATCACTAAGTCCAACTGAACTGTACAGCAGTCAACATAGTGCATTTAGCCAAGGTAAAAGAAAATTAAGAGTGCAAGCATACACATTTCGTTTCAAGTTATGTATTATAAATCACAGTAATCAATACTGCACTTTGACCAAGTTTTAGTCTGAAGAGGATGAAAATTTGCCTTTTAACTCTGTTTTGATACTTTAGATTTACCTTTTAGTATCTCCTTTCCTATTGAATGCATATACAAGATTTAGAAGAAAGTTCATCAGGAGTAAGGAGGGTTGAACACTAACTTCAAAGGTAAGATCTCATCAGCTCCTCCTAATATTTTTAACCCCTCTTCCCATAAGTTTACAGTAAATGATCAGATAGTGTGCCTACAAATCCCAAGAGATGACTTAAATAGCTCAGACTGTCAACCTCCCCTATCCTTTAAGTAAATTGAAGTTCAGCCTCACAGTATGATCATACCACTCAGTGAACTCATTAACTCCAAAGGAATTATAAATCTACTTGTTCAAATACTTTAATAGAAACAGCAAAAGTAATTTCAAATTCTAAAAAAATTTTAGAATTTAAATTTGGTTGACCTAGTAGGTCAACCAAAACTTTATAAAATAAGCTTGATTTTGTTAAAATGAAAACAGACAAAACAAAAAATAATTGTGGTTTTATAAGTGGGTCATGAATGCCTTTAAGAGACTTTAGGCAGCTTAGTACTGGACAACACAAAGTGTTGACTGCACCAAGAAGCACAGTTAAAACACACACACTTCAAATTTCCCGAAGGCATACGAAGTGGTCAGCAGGACCTTTTCTGCATGGTAATTCTTAAAGAAATCTTTAAACACACATACACACTCCACAACCTCACAGACATGATTTCAAGGTAAAACATGTTATATTTAGGAAGATGACTTCCTCCCAAATTATTACTTTTATACTAGAGCTTGAAAATACCACCTGTCAATCAAGAATTCTACAACACGTTTTGGCAATGGCTGAACAGAATTCCTGACAAGTTAGACCAGATGAGTTTTGAAATCCTGTGAATGGGTACAAAAACTACTTTCATAAAATATATAGATTGAAACGAGTACTTGCACTACGTCACCTAGTTTTCAAAGGCAAAAACTCCTCAAAACATCATTACTACCTACACCACATACCTCAGTTTAGCAACTTTTCTCATTATCAAAACAAACCCAGAGCCATACCAAAACACTCCCTCAATCTACATCCAACAAATCAGAATTAGGATTTCCTCCCAAAACATTCTTCCAGAAAGGAAGTAGACTTAGAAACCCTCTCCCATCCCAAAAGAAACTTGAACCTTTTCCACCTTGAGCTACTTACTCAAAGGAGTTACAGTTATTATAAAAGCACCTGTTCATTAGTATGAAACTTTAACATTGTTAACAGATTGAATTATTCTGCACTGATACAAAAAAGGGCAGTAGTGAAACCCATTAATAAAGCATGTGGAACTGCAACAATTCCGATATAATGTTATCTTGGTAACAATCAAGTAAAAGACATTGATTTACTGAACCTTATGTGTTGAAGGCTGTCAAAACTGGAGGAACCGTGTATACACTCTTACATCTATACACTCGATTTATGCTTATTTTATTACATTTACCAAGGAAAGAACTTTAAGTTTTACTCACCTGACATATTTTCCCTTTTCCTTCTTTGCAACAGCACTGCCCTTTCTTTATCTAAACTCCTGGAAACAGGAAAAGATTAATCAGTGCACCTAAGTATTAAAACAAACCTCTAGCATTTCCCATTGACTATTACAGAATAAAGAGTATACTAACTGAATGTTCACATACTTAGAAAAACATCAGTTGTGCACTGTTCTGTTCCATTTTAGAGTTCAAAATCAACAAAACAACTCACCTGGGTTGGCAACGTTCACACAGATATATGTCTGGAATATGCTGTCTGTCAATCCCCATGCAGTCGATGTGCTGCCAGACACTACAAAAAAAACCAGAACAAAGCCCCACCTTTAAAGCACAAATTTAAAAATTGTGCATACAATACACAGAGAAAGCAAGCTGGTTTTTTTTTCATTGTCATCTTTACTCAGATTGAATACTCCTTAAAACTACATTTCAATCACTGTCTTTGCCACCACTCTGCTAGTTGACTCATTTTCTCTTGGAAATTTTTCTCCACCACCAGAAATAAAATGGTAAATTATCACAATACCGAATAAGACAGAGACAAATAGTCTCAACAACAAGACTTACGCTTTACACAACAACAAGTGGTTTGTTTTTAAACAAAAGCATTCAATTTCTTTTTAGAAATAGGTACATAAAATATTTTTATTTTTATATACAGAAAAACACACAAAGATATGGTTTGATTTCCTTATATATTTTAAGAGAAAAAATATGTATCTATTTTTACACACATACACACTACTGGTAGTACTGTTCTGCAGCACTGAAAGAGCCTTAACTGCTTCCTGGAGTCAGCGAAAAGAGGCTGCTTACTAGACTGAAGGCTAACGTAAAACAGTTTATACTCATCCCTACATTGCTAGAAGGATGAGGGACACAAAAAGAGTTGTCTTCCCATTTGGAAAGAGTTGTGGCAAATTCACAACTCCTCACAGAGAATCTCTTCTTCGAAGGAAACAGACTCTACCTAACTGGTGACTGCCTACAACTCCACTGCTGAAAGAACATCTTAATACATTTCAAAATAAAGAGCAAGATTATCACAATCAAGGACCATTAGAAATTACCAACAAGCTTATTACATAAGCAGACAGAAGAATGGAGCTCAAATTCAAGTTTTAATTAGTTATAACTATTATTTTATAAATAGACAAAGATCTAAGAAATTCAGCAGCATCAAGCATACTCAATGCAAAAATACAGGCTAATATTGAGTAGAAACACAAGATTTGTCTTCTCCTGTTAAGTGTATCAGCTCTAAAAATTTCTAAGCTTATTTTTCTAACTCGAAGTATTTAATAGCAGTCCCTTATCATACTATGATCAAGTAGCTGCTTAAGCATGAACTCCGAAGTCTAAACATTTAACTTCACCTTCTCCAATAAGAATCCAGGTTAGTCTTTTCATACTTATCAACCAAATCCTTTGAAAAATAATATATCAGAAAGATCATGCACAGAGAAATCAATATTTGAGAAGTTTCTTTCATATTATTTTGCATCCTTCAAGTTAATTAACATATACATAATTCACCAATATGCTTTATTATTCAGCACATGCAGATTAAGTAATCCCTAGATCTTTATTTTACCATACTAACAAGTGACTTGCACACAATACCAGAGGCATCCTTTTTAGAGGGGAAAAAAGAGATATACCTTTATTAAACAGCAATGGAAGTAAAGGCATGAGCAAATTGAGTAGTCAAGACTGACTGGAATGAAGTATAAAATACTCACTGGCCTTAACCAACTACCTTGCCTATTGGAAAACCACACAATCTTCAAGCACTTTTTTGATGGAAGAAAATTTCTTGTGACTCAACATAATTAAAACACCATTTAGCTACACTCACTTTCAGTGCAGCCTGGAGTTTTAAGCAATTTTTACCTTTTAAGTTATTTTAATATTCATTACCTGCATTTGTCACAACAGATCATATATCCATCATCATGTGTAAAGCCACAAATGCATCTGGTGATATCCGTTCCATAGCTTCCATCCTCTGACGTACTGATGGTAGTAGCACTGGAGGTTTCATCAAAGTTGGGAGTGGTAAATATGCCTACTTCATTCTTGCTTATAAGCACTGATGGAGGAGGAGAAGCTGGAGGCGTTGGAGGAGGCCGAGCACCATAGTTATGGTCCTAGAATTTTGTTAAAAGGTAAGTTACTGTAAATGCTCACAAACTGATGGTTACTCAAGCCAGAATGTAAGAATTCGTTTGACAAAAAACTTCAGGCTTATTTTTCTTTAGTAAAAGGTTAAGATTTTATTTATGTCACTATTCTGTCTTATTTTCTAACTTCTCAACTATGTTGCACATTTAAGTGCACTGCATTTAAGTGCATGTTCTGTATTCTGCTTCTAATCAATCATTTTTAGCCAACTTACCCAACTCCCAATAAAATATAGATATATAAGCATCAATCAGTTTTTCCAGTTAAGAACAGCAGATTTTTACATAATGTATTTTGTACAGAATACTTAGCACAAAACTTACTGCATAGGGCAAACCAATGTAACTGTGTGAATGCGAGCTGCTGGTATACAACTGGTGCGGATAACTGTTCGATTTTTCAACTACCACAGGGCTAGCTTCTACAGATTCTGGTCTGCAAGGCAAAAGACAGATGAAGAAAAAATGCAATTAGTATCTAATTTGTATTAATAAATTGGAGGTACTTGCTGCACAACTTCTAATTAATTCCATGCAGATTCTGTTTATAGGAGCATATGGGGGCAGGAACAAACTTGCACCACCCTCAACAGTCTCCTCACACACAAAAAAAAAAAGAGAGGAGTAACAGAAAAAAAACAATTGACCAGTAACAGAAGCTGCAGAAAGGAATTCTGACTGAGGACTGAAGCTGTAATTCCGAGAGCTGCTCACTGATAGAGCCCTGCAGTGACACACAGCGGCAGTGGCAGGGAACCACCCGCACCGACCGTTTCTACAAGCAGAAATCCTAACTAGGGCAAATTATCTAAACAAGGCGGTTTCTATTGATTTACCCTTAAATAGAAAGAAAAACGTGGTAACAATTTGCAAGAGAAGGTTTTGTAATCAAAGCCAGTGCCTTCTTCAAAATACAAACTATGGTTTATATGCACTAAACCACAGCATGAAACAAGAAAGGTAAAGGAATACTAAAACAGGAAGATCTGAGTACAAGAAACTACACCTTCATGACCTTTCTCCAGCAGTTATTCGTGTGTGCATGCAAGCATACTCTCATGACTGAGATAATTTGCAGCTTTTTCACTGCACCATATGATTCAATCATGCTAAGACAAATGAATCCTGGTTACCTAAAGCGGCTTTTTTTAACATTGAAAGGCACCGCAAAATATCAGCATCTAAAACTGAAGTGGCCTTAACTCACATCACACATTGGGTCTGGTTCGCTTGCCTAATTTTATTTTTACTATGATTGAATTCTATTTCCTATCACATATATCTTACTAAGTCCTTGAGCTGATTTTTAAAATAAACTTGGTGTTTCTGATTCTTAAATTAAAATAGATACTGATGGTTTTTTTCTGACACATTGAAATATGTAATAGAGGCTTTTTTGCTATGCCATGAAGCAATACTAGTTTGATTTAAAAGGACAACAGCAATTTACAGTAACATTTTTTGGTAAAAATATAATTAATACTAGCTTTCCGAACAAAATGCAGCATTTTCACATCTATTTGAAAGTGTCCTACTAATGGGTTTGGTGGCCCATTTCTTCTTATGAGCTTTTTCCCATGTGAGGTTACTACATGATAAATTGTTTAAAAAGAAACTAGTTAAAAGTACTACTGGGGGAGGACTTTAGCTTCTAGAGTCCAAAGAAAAAAATCTTTTTTTTAAAAGATTAGTGTCTCCAACAGTCATCAGCTGCCTTTTTTTAGAGAGTGAGGAAACACGTGACCACACAAATCCTGTCAAGTACTAACACTAAAAACGCATCTTCTGACTAGCATGAGACAAACCAACTCTGACAACATTAGTTACCTCGTAAACCCAGAAAAATCTTCATTTACTCTTACGCCCCTTCACAACTTGAAAATATGATTTTATTCAGCGTTTGTTAGAATTAGCTTCTAGAAGCAGCTCAGAACTTTAGCTCATGACTAAAAAAAGCACAAAAGATGAAAAAGCTGTGCCCTTCCAACCAATCTGCCTTTACCTAGTTATCAACAAAATGCACTTGTGCAGTAACAATACATCTTTTCTGTCATCCAGTAACCTTTCTGATGATCCAGCCAACCAAAATGCCAATGAATGAGGCATTAGCTATGCAACCATCAGGGCTAGGGCAGAAATTAGCTGCTCCAGTACAAGCAGGTCTTGACCACTGCATTGCTTCTACTGCTATTCTTCACCATTTCCAGAATGGGACAAGCAGTAGCATGATTACTTCTTCACTCTATGTTCAAGGTTCAACGTAGGTCTTGTTGGAAAATACTGTTTTCGGAGCAGGAAGGCTTACTAATAAAGGACAGGTAGGGGAGATTCTGGTAAAATCCATCTACGATTAATTTAGGAGAGTTTTCTTCATTAAAAGTAAGTAATACTATGACCTCAATATCAGCTATTTCAACACAGGAACATTCAGTGAAAGACACCAGAATGAAAATGTCCTAAAAAAGAGAGGTTGTGTATTTCATCAACTGACCATGAAAGTTAAAAAGATACTCTAAGTCTCCTGCAAAATATGAGGCAAGACAATACACTCAACTCTCTATATCCGTTTCTTACCTACTCTAGCAATTTATAAACCACTTAAGAGAAAAAACTTCAATAGTTAGAGGCATAATAGTCGTGGGAAGCAGAAGCATAAAGCTTCCAGAAACAAAATAAAGAAAACATGCATTTATTGCTAACTATTTTAACACTCATAAAACAGATTTGGAGCACAATGTTAATAAGAAAGGCACAGCTTTACTTGAACAAGGGGAAAAATGGTGGGAGAAAAATCAGGTGATACAGAAAGGCAACTATTAAAAAAGTTGTAACATAAATACAAATTCGGAGCACAATCAGCTTTCAGTAAAATTTTTTTCAAAGGCTTATTCAGACACAGATACTACTTTCAATTATAACAGATGCTCACTAGAGCTCTGAATGTAACTTAATGTTCCATTTATCCACTACACTGGGGTAGGGAAGTGTGGACCAAGAACTATGGGAAAGAGCATTCACTGAAGCTAGAAATTAACCACCATAGTTTCCTTTACAGTCAACAGAAAAGTTATGCAGACTCCATAAGCAGTACAGAATGAGTATCGTTTTTCCACAGAGCCACAGACAGAACAAACTTTGGCAGACAGATCACTAAATTCCTTATTACTCCTGGTTCTGCCAACCATGTGTATGACCTTAAACAGAAAATGTGCCCTCTATACTATTTTTTGTTCAAAGGTAAAGCCCTTCTTCTGAAATAGGCAATTCAGAACTGGACAGCTTTGTGAAGAAATGCCTCTTGGTGAAGTATTTAATTGTACAGATGATTAAAGTATGAAATATCACATAACTTAGATATCAAGTTTCAAATTTTTAGGCAGCTCAAGTAGCAGGGCCCAAGAGCACAGCACTAACTATTGTATGAGAGACATACCCCCCTAATCTCACCATTGACATTCTTACAAGCACTCAGAAAGCAAGTTTTCAGGAAGAAAAAGTGTAAGCATTCTGATCTGAGAGAACATGATGAGATTTTCCTTGCTTGTATTTTTGGACATAAGCCAGTTCTGTAAGAGATGGAGGTACTAAGCCTGTCAGCCTTCTGATAATAACACATTTTTCAGCTTCACCAAAACCAACTGCAGTCTTACTGTCCAACTAAGGAAGATATTTATGGTGTTTTTGGTTTTTATCAAAACTGCAATGTTAGTATTACAATACAGTATATATGAGGTTCAACAAAATTCTTAAAATTATTTCCTAAATAAACAAACATTACTGTGATAAACTGTCCATTGTGTTTTGCTGAAATACCATATATACTTGTTAAGCACTGTAGTTAGCAATTCAAAACTGTGCAAAATATTCACAAGGAACAAAACAAAAAGCTCCACAAAACAGCTTTCCTCATGCACTTGGGCTGTAATGATTTAAGACATTCCTGTACTTGACAACAGGAACATTATATTTTCTCAAAACAATTACAGAAGCATAGATGCCATATTTAAAAAAACCAACTCCATAGAATTTTCATCCTGCAAGTGAAACAACTCATGTTCTGGGTCACTTCCTACTGTTGGTGTCTAAAATGGAAACAAAATATTCTGAATGTTGCCAGCAGATGGCATCAGTGAGAAACTAAAAGCAACACAAAATACAAGTTTAGCAAAACTCATTCCCCTACACACAGTTAACCTATACTAAGGGAATCAACTGGCTGTGACTCAAAGTCAGTTCATCTCTAAAATGTGATCTCCCCCACCCCATTCCTTTTAAATACTGCCTTGTTTCTATTTAATAAAAAAAAAAAGAAAAAGGGCTATTTTTGACTAATAACCAAAATACAATAAATTAGAAATTGGGGCCATCAACCACTTTTATAAAAATGTAAATATTCAAATGGCAACCAAAATATTCAAAGGCAGGTGGGTATCCAAGCTTTAGGCTATAAAAACCTAGCTAACAGTACTTCCTGAAAATGTGTCAAAACTCCGAATGCAACCTCTTGCTTTCACTTGTGCTTCAGCAACATCCACCTGCCACAATCCAGTTTGATAGGTCTGATTTTAGAGGAGTTCAGGTTTGTTTTCTGTTTGTATCAGCACACCTGAGCAGTATCTAGCTGAACATCATCTCAGATAAAGGAATACAATAATACAGTATATTTTGTATGAGAAAAAATGTTTTCTATTTGAAGACACTTTGTTTAACCAAGCACATCTGACAGGCTTAAAAACAAGAACCAAGCACTGCTTCTCTACCAGGGAGTGGGTTCTGCTACCTAAGCACCTTGTAGCAGGCCCTACAAGTACAGGCTGGCCCGATATTATCTGTATTTAAGACTATAACAATGTCCTTAACTTTTTCTCCCAGATACTGAACTCAGTATAGTGATCTGCATACTGTGATTATGAGGTTTATTATACAAGCCTTCTCTCTAAAAAACATATACAGATATTAAAACCAGAAAAGCAACACCATCAATGGCATTTCCCAGTGTGCAGCTTATGCTCTAAGCTATGCTAGCACTCTCTGAAGTCAGAAAGTGCCTTTTGAACCTTCAAAAATAGCTGATTCTGCTTACTATTACAAGGTCCTTTCCATTAAGAAGTAACACAACCTCATCTTTAAGTAAGACCTACAAATAAAGGCAAAGTATGTGTGTCTTGACCACAATGGCACTAAGTTCTTTCTGGAAATCCCACTTAAGTACATGTAACATAAGAAATGGACTATTTAATCCAATTTTTAAGATGTTTAAACTTTTTATTAAGTTATTCTATGCATAGCTATTTGCTACAATTATTAAAATAATATGTGGAACTACTAATCGTATGAACTATCCACTTTATTAATAGGCTTATGCCTTGGTTCGAAGCATAAGGAAAAATCTCTCAGTACTATGAGACTGCACTACACAAAGAGCTTTTTCCTAAGCTCCTTCTCCTGCATAATCAGGTTTGCCACTCCCCCATTCTTGTGTTTGCTCATCCTTCAGCAACTGATGAAGCAATATCAGACCTGCCAGTCACAGGAAACATTCCAGCTCCTCCTTTGGGAAAACCCCGAAACTTGTTTAAAGACCATCTATGACTGTTATTAATACATTCTATATCCAACATGCTGCTCTCTGGAAAAAAATGTGCAAAAAAATTCCAGTAGATCACACAGATGGTGACAGGAAAGGTTTACAACTGTGTAAGGCTGGTAGGTTAGGGACACACCTTCGTGGCACACTTCTTCAGAGAGTGACATGGCTTTGAATCAGCGTAAGCCAATCATGCAATTACATATATTTCAGAATAAATACGGTAGAGATGACAAAAATTAATCTAATTGGTAACAACCACTTAACATCTGAAGAAAAGCAGTTCCTAACTGGGTCGCTCTGCCACAGTATCAAGCAAATAACACTCTGTGAACTCTATCTTTGTTTATACTGATAACTATATTTATTTATTTTAATTTCAGCATGACATGCTGTGTCTGCAAGGAACGTCAGCAACCTCAGGAATCATGACCTTCTCTAAACATAAAAGAAAAGCACAAGAAAAGATAATGAAGAGCTGTAAACAGTTCACTAAAGTTAAAAAATTTTCTGCACCTAAGTAAATAGTGTTCATGATATGAAGAGATAAAACAACTTTAAAAATTTAATGTGACAAAATTTTGTATTGCAAATTCTTGGTTCTCTTCAGATAAAAGGTGCAAACTTAGAACAGCCTCATATATAACTAGAAGCACAGTACAGAAATATCCCTTTAGAAACCTGTTCAAGAGCTCTGTTCAAACTTTCCTTCAAAGTTTGGAAGGAAAGCCACCTGTTTCTTAAACAGATTAATATTACTTAGCACATGCTTTCAAGCAAAAACTGTGTGTAGATCACAGAAATTTTTGTTATTCAACTCACCTGTTCAATTCAGTTTATTTTTTATTTATAAAAGGTTTCAACCATGTATGTAAAATAAAAGTCTAATCCATTTTTTCAGTACCCAATGCAAGCAAATGTATGTTTGTGCCAACAAAAGACAGGGTGTCTTTTACTACAGAAAGGCTCAGAGGAAGGATAACAGTAACAGCATCTCAAATTGTTTAAAAAAACCCAAACCAACAAACCGAACCCCAATTCAATAAAATGATGAATTTAACATTTCAGCTAAGAAATTCATGCTGGGTTTTTTCCTATGTGTATGCAAAGTAGTATAGAAGCTGCTCTCTGGCTTACACAAACTCTCCTGATCTTTAAACTTCAGTATCTTTTGACACCCATCTCTGCCAATCATACACTCTACTAATGCAAAAGCAAAAAAGAATAAAAGAATCCAGACACTATTCTGAATTGTAGAGCTCAACAGGATGATATACCTATGCACACAGTATTGTTAGCACTACACTGGTCTTTAATCTCTCAAAGAATCAAGTTCTAAGAAAATGTTATTTCTCCTCTTGTAACATCTGACAGTCAGGTTGATGCTACACACATGGAAAGATGTTTGTTTGACGAGAAAAGTATCCAGTCAGAGATTAACAATACCTAAACTCTAGCCCATCAGTACTCTACAGCAGACAAGGGGAAAAAACCAGAAAAGAACAACACAAGAAATTACACATGCACAACACCCCCCCACAAACTTAACAAAAAACCCCACAAGTCACCCTTTCCATCCGCCAAAACTCAGAAATTCACTACACTTATTTCATGCAAAGCCAGAGTTTGAGTTTACAATTTCATTGGCACTCTTTATACACAGTTACTAACTAAATTAATGATTTTCTACTAGCCTTCCAATTAGAAATAACTTTCTGAAGGCATCATATTAGCCATTTAAGTTAGGTCTTCAATTTTCATAAATGGAGCCTTGTCTTAATTACCACTACTTTCTTGCAGTTTAACCCACCAAATTAATTCACCTTTCTTATGTACAAAATCAAGAATATTTTTACACGTACTTAAAAAGGAAACTGAAATAGCAAAATATTTTAAGCATGAAAAGTAATACAAGCAGCATCTTTATTTCTCAGTTAGATAAGCAAGAAAAACACACATCTGTAGAAATGTTTAGCTCCTCTCCTTTGCTCCCCCTGAAGTGGAAGAAACTGACACAGGAATAAAGTGATAGTTATTAATTTAATTAATTAAAGATTCAACAAAAGAAAGAAGACTCCTAAGTTTTCTTCAACTGTATTAAAAAAATACTCATGAAGGAAAAAAATAATTAAGTAAGAAAACTTACAAATTATGTTCACATACTTACTCTGAGCCTGCAGCCATTTCCAAATAAGAAGTATCTGCTGTGTCAACCCCCAATGGGATCACTATGCTCATGACGTTCGTTTCTGATAAATTCGATTACTACGGAGTCCTATGCATTGGTATCCAAAACACTGGGGCATGCCAGCCACAGTGCTCATTGCAAACATCTAAGTGCATCCACAAACCCTATTAAAAACAAAACAAAACAAAAAATGCAGAAGACATGAGTCAGTTAATTTTAAACGCAATTTTACATCACTTATTTATTAAAAAAAAAAACCTGCCACTCATATCTATCACAATTATTTCATTTGTTTTATTTTACACAAGCAAAAGGAAGGGAAAACATTCAATCTTCTCTAAAAGTTACCTGCAAATAAACTTCTTTAAAGACTGTGATGATCTTAACACCTGAACTTCAAAATATTACAAATGGACAAAAAATATTATCATTCCAATTTGTGATTAAAAACACCAGCACATTCAAGGGGTGGCAGATTTACTGAACATGAAGTATATTTGCTTACTGCTCTATGTTATCAAAGCCTAGTTGTATCTTTCAGCAGAAACCTAGTTACAGAATTGATTTCAAGTAGGTCTTAGGCAGCACTGTTCACTTTTGTTTTGCACTTAAAAAAAAAAAATCTACTTAATATCTTAACTTCCATTCAGTATTTTTTTAAAAGCAAAACCATTCTAACTATAATGATAGGGAACATTTTCCATCTCATTTTAATAAATCACTCTTAGAAAATACTATACCCATTTGGTGCCACCTTTTGAAGTAATTTTTTAAAGTAATAAAATAAAAAGAATCAGCAGTAGTTTTTAACTGTAGAGCAAACTGCAATCTGCTTGACTCGCATGAGTGAATACAAGGATCCTACCTGCATGTCAGTTACTACCAGTCTTACTGCACAGGGCACAACAACCAACCAAGTACAGGAGAGAAGACGTAAACAGCATCTCAGTTATCCACAGATTAGTAAACTAATGCACTTTTATACACTAATACAGACAAGGTTTTACACAAGTGACTAGGTCATTTAAGTAAAATGGCCCAATATCTTCAGTATTTACATAATAAATAATTGCAAACACTTTCTGAAGTGTCAAAATTGCAAGTACACAGACTACCTTGCAACTAAGCACATACTACACCTAGTACATATACTCCTCTCATGCCACAAAATGTAGTATCTTAGCTGATGTCTACAAAAGCACAACAATTTTGAGATCAACATATTTTTAGAGAATCACAAAATGTGCTGAGTTGGAAGGGACCCACAAGGATCAAGTCCAACTCCTGGCTCTGCACAGCCCCATTCCCAAGAGTCACACCATGTGCTCAAGAGTATTGTCCAAACACTTCTTGAGCTCTGTCAGGCTCGTGCTGGGACCACTTCCCTGGGGAGCCTGTTCCAGTGCCCAACCACCCTCAGGGTGAAGAACCTTTTTCTAATATCCAACCTCAGCCTCCCCCGGCACAACTTTATGCCATTCCCTCAGGCCCTGTCCCTAGTCATGACAGAGACGAGATCAGTGTCTGTCCCTCCTCTTCCCCTCAAAAGGAAGTTGTAGCCTACAATGAGATCTCCCCTCAGTCTCCTCCCAGCTTGAACAGACCAAGTGACCTCAGCCACTCCTCACACAGCTTCCCCTCAAGACCCTTCACCATCTTTGTTGCCCTCCTCTAGATAGTCTCTAGGCTTTAGTATCTTTCGTATATTGTGGTGCCCAATACTGCCCCCAGCCCTCGAGGTGAAGCTGCCCCAATGCAGAGCAGAGCAGAGCAGGACAATGCCCTCCCTTGCCCAGCTGCCGATGCTGTGCCTGATGCCCCCAGAACACGCTGGGCCCTCCTGACTGCCAGGGCATCGTGACTCATGTTCCACTTTCCACCGACCAGGACCTCCGGGTTCCTTTCCACAGCACTGCTTTCCAGCCTCTCAAGCCCCAGTCTGTCTGTACATGCAGGGCTGTCCCATCCCAGGTACAGAATCTGGCACTTTCTCTTGCTGAACTTCATTTTAACTTGCTTATCCCTGCCAAACACTAGATTGCCAAGAAAAAAAACAGCAAGCCCCCAGTGAAAAGTGGACTTCAGATAAGCATTGTGGAATTAAATCTGAACTCACTTCTTTCACTGATTAGGTCAGCATCTTCAGGATGATCAAGTGGCACGTACGAGACATCTATAAAGTATGAGATGGCAGCAAGTCTTCATCTTCCTAAATTTTGTAACTTCCTAAATTTTGTAACAGTACTGAAGTTTGGTATTTAACGTAAGAACATGCCAAGATGTTAGATGTGCCTAAACCTACAGTTCATTCTCCTTCTAGACAGCAAAAGGTCCTATTACCTGAGACACCAAATACAATGAACTGGGAAGCAAGTGGGCCAACTAGCCATTGGAAAATTTTGCTTTCCTTATTTAAATACTGAGCCTTTTCTTACTAAATACCATAAATAACAAACTGTATCTCCAGCTATACATACAACTAAGAAAAAACATACTAGTAAAAAATTTACCCAATAACTGAAAAGAAACCATGAATTTTTTTTTAATCGAGGTAAATTGACGGTCCCAGGATTAACGGCTGTTTTATTACTTCCTGCAGTGTGATCTATGCTAACATGCTTTATTAGCATAATGCAGGGGGGTTTTTTTACGCCTGTTAGGTAACTCTAAAAAAACAGTTTTAGTATTTCAAAGTAGGTCTGAAATAAATATTGGACACCACTGCCTGGGATCAAGATCCTCACTTAGACAGATGTTTCTTAAAATTAATTTGGGTGGTGGTTTTTCTTAATAGTATTTTCTTTAAACACTTCTGACCAGGTAGAGTAGCAACTGCAAATCAATGTAGGTAAAAATGCCTCAGAGAGAGATGAAGTAAAGAACATGCTTAGAGAGCTGTCTCATGGACTATGACATCTCCAAATTTACATAAAACAACTGAGGTTACCCAATCATCACACATACAAGTGACTTCCACTGTCAACACAGAAAGAAGAGATCTGGTTACCAAATCTGAGAATCAAGTGGTATTTGGGGCTTTTTAAAAATGTAATGCAGAAAAAGAAGAGCTATGCTATATGTTTTTAGAGCTAGGTATAGATTGAAAATTAATGGCTAATGCATGCTCTAATTAATGACAATCTTTGACAAAGCAAAAACATAAACAATCTTGTTAAAGAAAAAAAAAAAAAGGGTGGGGAGACACACAGCCAAGACGAACTTCCCACCCTATGGCAAGCTATTTCAAAAACACCTTTGCCAGAATTCAGTTGAAAATTATAGCCTGATCTACACTGAACAAAACCAGAAACTTGAGGAATCAAAATTTTTTCCCCTAAACAGCATTAAACAGAAGTTGTTTCATCTAAAAGGAAGCAGAACATGACTACAATACTAACTCACTATTTTTTACTACCTTCTTCATCACACACACAAAACCCTCTAATGTTTTTCCTTTGCCTACAGTTAAGTACAGAAGAATGGAGGCAGTCACCGACGTGCAATACCTACACTGCCAAGTTAATTCAAACAAATGTCGCTCGTTATTTATGAGTAGCCACCCTCAACAAATGCCCATAATGGGGGCGGGGGGAGATCTACGATAAATTAATTACACTACACCCACTTATTAAACAAAACTGTGACCTTCCATATAGGCCACCCAATTATGAACACCACAGTGATGTCAAATTTGGGATGATGGAAAACAATTATTTTCTGTCATGTCAGAACCAGAAGCATTGTCATGACATACTAAAATATTTCCAGTATTTTTGTAAGTTCAGAAAAAAAGTAACATAACCACTGGGGAACTTCATCTATGAAGTGATGATTTATCCTTTGAAGCTTGGTATTTCAGATAAGCCATAAAATACTATCTGCTGTCATAATTTGGTACTTTCCAATTTCTGCTAGTATCCATCTATTTCAAGTAATTATTCTTTCAGAACTCTGACAATCTGTCATCCATGGCCTTCAACAAACTGTTTTCACAGGTACATTCATTTCCACAACTTACTGAAGAAAGTCTTTCTTTAAGCAGTACATGAATTTGAAAGTTAGGAAGACCACACTGATTTGTTAAGTTAATTTCAGGGTCATATATTTAAAAGTCACTATATAAAAACTGCTGGTCCAAAGTTCATTGATCTTTACTAGGCAAAGCAGATCATCTACTGTACCTTAATTCACAACAGCAGAGCCCCTCCAATTTTGTTATGGTCCACTCTACTAGTGACAATACACTCTAAGGTCTGCAATTCCTTAGATTCACTGAATTTTCTCATGAACATCCCACCAGTCCAGCTGTATTATATGAGAAAACCCTTCTCTATTCAAATAAATTTTGCTTTTATTTAGTTGCAGTAGAAGAGTTTATCTCGCCCTGGTAATATAATTTTCATCTTAAATGCCAGGAAGATTTCTGTTCAATCTGGTTAAAACATTTATCTTGTGCAAGATCAACCTCTTCACACCCATCACACTTCACCATTCATTCACGTTGGTTTACACTTTCTCGCCTCTAGAGAGTACACAGGAGCTTTTTGATTTAACAGCCATATCAAGTCTAAAGTACTTGAAGCCTCACCATACTTCTCATGATCCACTTTGTTCGACACCAGAACCCTTCTTTAAAAAAGTTGTACTCTAACAACAGAAGTGTAAGAGCACAATACATTCCAAAATATTAATCTCTGTGGCTTTCTACAGATAATGTAATTTATGCATTAAAAAAGGGAAAATTAACTTACATATTATCTCTGAGGTATTCCACTTGTTATTCTCTGGTCTAACAAAGACCACATGTTTCCTTTCTGTCATATCCCGCTAAGATCAATTGTGTCACATCAGAAGAAAACACTTAACTGTTTCACTCATACACAAAGGAGGAAAAAACCCTAAATATAGAGGGCTCTACTCTTGAATCAGAAGGTAAATGGGTGATCTGAAATTGCATCAGTAGTTTTGAACCTAATCTTACAGGGTCCAAACATTTGTAATGAAATGCAGTTGCCACCCCCAGATGCTGACAGAAAGGCACTCCAGGCCTACTTATCAGTGTATCTTTCTCCTCCTTCCACTTTTTTCTTGTAGGACCATCAAAAGCCATATAGAACAGATTCAGGAAATAAGCAGATGATAGATTACCCAGACAGAAAGTATACTTGAAAAGTCAAGAACTCGGAAGTGTAGCCAAACTGTCCAGATGACTTCAACAAGGTTTCATAATCTCAGCTATCAATCATCCTGTAAGTGTCAAGAGTCCAGACAAATCCTTCCAATGCATTTTAAATGTACATTTCTTTTTGTTTTACTTTTTTCCCCAAGAAGGTAGGGGAATATTTTTCAATATTTAATTACTTTTATTTTCTTTTCTTTCATAGATTCAGAAACTGAGTTCCCACTACTCACATTCACACAGAAAGGAACAGTATCAGATCAGAGACTCTAACTTACCTTTAGTTTTGTTAATCATTAAGTCTATTTTTCAAGCCAGAAGAAACCAAATAGTACTTGCTGTACTGTGAAAGTTACAGTCATTTGCTACACTGGTAGCTCACTTCTGCGAGACATTTAACTTTTTAAGAAGGTAGAGAAAAGAAGAAATATGACCAAGAAGCCTGCTAGTCCCTATGCTGTATAGTCTAAGAATACTAAAGCTCTCATCTAGATGCACAGATGCAAAGATTTTCATAAAAACCAATGATAAGATGTGGTGCAGCACCAGCAACAAGTTACCGGTCTTAAACATAATAAAAATCCTGAAGACATATTAATATATCAAGACAGTATTATTACTTATAATACTTATTATTACAACATGGTGGGGGCTTTTAGTTTGTTTTGGGGTTTTTTTAAACCATATTTATCTCTAACACTACAAAACACAAGGAGAAAAAATTAAAGAAACCTGTTTTTACTATTCTTTGCACATCTGACAGCTTTTTACACAGACAGTGTCACTGTTCCTTGTTTTACCTTTCCCATGAATCAATTTTCAGATTCTTTCGTCATGTAACAAATACAAGAAGCGAAAAGCATACCAAAGTTACAAAAATACATTCACTACAGAAGTTAGGAACAGAATTCAAAGCAAGGTGAACTGTAACATTTGTTTCCTAATTTATAAAGGGACATCAGTGAAATCATTAATTAAGCTTACAATTAAATTATATCCTAGCTCAAATCTAAGAATTTTCCCACATACACAGAAGACTACACTAACTTGATTGCTAAATCAGTTCAAGTTTCTCACATCACTAGGCATTACAAAAATACTAAGTCTTTTTGTTACTGTTTTTATGACTTCAATATACATGTAAAGTTCTTAAATTCTTTTTGCTGTCAACTGCACATATCAGCCACCATCCATATAAGATTAAAAAAATAGTTATTAGACAGTTTAGACATTTCAAGACATGGGATATTTCATCACAAAATGCCTCTGCAAAGAGAATTACCAGGACCTCCCTAAACACAGAAATTTAAGAAAAAAATCTAATTCTAATTAGCCCATAATTATGTTGAGTATTTCATGAGGGCAAACAGTGCTGGTTTAAGATAAATAATTATTTAGATTTTATACTGATGTATGCAACTTTAGCTTGAAGTCCTTAACTAATGTCACTACAGAAGTATTAATATACTAGCCAAATCACCATCTCTATATTCTCTCTACTCTGTATTTTCACTAATTCCATATACAAAGTCCACATAATTAGAATTGAAAAAAAATTAATCAAAACCTTCTAACCTAGAAGGTTATGACAACTGTCATATGACAATATGACAACTGTCTTTCCTTAAAAGTAAAATTATATAACTTTAAATACATATTACAAAATACATAAAAGGTGAAAGTGATAAATTACTCAGATGTAATAAACTGAGTAACTGAAACATCAGAGAATAATTAACAGTCCCAACAGAAAGTTACAGTGTTTCCCAACATACGGAGCAATGGGCAGTTCACCTCACATTTAAGCAGAGATTATTTCCCTTGAGCACAAGTACAGAAGAGACTCTCTTTTGCTAAACTAAGAGTACTGGTAAACCCCTTGCCTCACGCCTTTAAATCCAAGCAAGAAATTAGTAACCATTTCCTGGAGCAGTATTGAGTATCAGAACACAATTTTCCACTCAACCGTTGACCAAGGAAGAAGAGGAAGGGTAGAAGAGTTATAGAGATAAAAATAAATCAGTGTTAATACACATAAACTATCTGCATGACAGTTTTGAGTCAAGCAAGACCTTTCAGTTCAATGAGCACACAATGCTACCCTGGCTGTAGTATCAAGTCAATTTGAAGATAAAAGCGATCTCTAGAACTAAGCCCAAACTAAAACTCTAATTTCCATCTGCTCCAAGTAGAAAATTAATGAGTCCAGGTTGGCTCCAGAGTTACAAAGGATCACTACAAAACTCATTACAATTTCGCCTATCAATAGGGTCTTTCAGACAAGATGCAAAGATTTCCAAGAGTGTATTACCACTTTCAGACCTCTGCTGACTTCTGCAGATCTTAGTGCTACTTGTTTATACTAAATCATCCCAGGTAATATAGATGACCAAAAGGTAATAGTCTGTTACTGTAGTTTTATTACTTCACCATTCATCTTTATGCGTAAGTTGCATTTACTGAGAATGCAATCTAAACATTCTCCTCCTCCTGCCAATTACATCATATATGTACACACATTTTGCAATCACGAGCAGAAGCAATTCTTGTCATACTTTCCTTCAGATTTACAGGCCAGTAATTTTAACCCATGGTCATGGGAACCACCTTTGACTGCAAGAAATCCACAAGAAAGGACCTAAGGAAAGTTGATACACCTATGCCCTAGCACAATATGTACAGGACAAATCTAAGTAAAAAATGCAACTATCAATAGTTTTTCAGAGGCCACAAAACAGTGTGAAAACTAACGTCCTGAACTGTCACAACACCAACAAATTGAGCTTTCCTACTTGGCTTCCCTGCCTGCAGGCTTCTTTTTTTCCCCTCTTTGTTTTTGGTTTTTGTTGTTATTGTTGAGAGCGTTAACTTTTTTTTTAATTGAGGAAGGAAGAAAGGAGAAGATTTTAAGTAGATTTTATTAAATAAAATCATGTTTTGCTACACTGCTTTCTCCTGCTCTGAGCATTCAAGTCTATACAGTAGCTAGGTTATTTGCAAAACTAGTGATAGAAACTGACACTTTAATGGTATACTCTAGATATCCTTCAAATAGTGAAGTACACCGTGCACATGTATATATGTATATGCATGTATCAACACAAATCTGGAAAAAACATGCAGCATACATATACGTAGCATAAATAAATGTACAAAGTAATCAACATTTATTCATTGCTGTCTGTTTCTAAGGAGGTAATACATCTTTAATCAGACCTAGAAACAGAATACATGAATAAATGACTAGTTTTACATTCAAGGAAGTTTTCTCTGTTTCCCCTGACATGCTCCACAATTGCATAGATTTTGCTAAGAGATTAGGATGGATATCCAACTTGCAAATGTTACACCACTGCAGTTACAGTAGAACTATGCAGGCTTAGAAACAACTGAGAGTCTAAATTCAGACCTCTTCTACTGCTTTCTGTAGTAACCTAACAGGTAAGTTGGCAGTTTACTTCTAATTTGTGCTGAGACAAAATAAAAGGGAAGTAGGAAAAATATGACATAGGAACACTCAAATATACAAATTAGGACCTATTAATGACCAACTCCTGCAAATCATATAGAAGAAACAACTTGTCCTAAAAGAAATTCGGTATTTGTAGTGTGTGCCCAAACATTCCCACTGATCTAATGTTCTCTACGAATCTTCCTCATCACAATATTAACTGCTTCCAGCCTTACTCACAAGCCCCTCAATATTCTCCTATGCTGTCCAGGGTCACCTACACATTGTCAGTAGTCTTGTCCATCTAATCGCCTTTTCATATGCCCTGTTAGACAAAAAACCAAAAAAGTACCTGCTATGGCTGGTGTGAAGTTACGCCTGATAATGGCTAAAATCATTATGCTTCCTCTCCCTGCTTCTCCCAGGACACTATTCATAGCTACCCCCATTCCCTTTTGGATTTTCAGTAAGCTTCTGAGAGCTCAAGGGTACTAAAGTTCCTAACTCTATCAGATTTGATTGATTACGTTATTGGTTGAACTGAACAGACCTAGTGATCATTAGACCACCTTATTTAAGAAACACGGCTATTAGAACCAACTACAAGGTACGACTCCTCTTCCAATTTTGCTTTTAAAACAATGCAAATATAGAGTAAGAGTAAACACGGTTCACTAGCACAGAATCATAGAATGGTTTGGGTAGGAAGGGGCCTGAAAGATCATCAAGTTCTAACATACCTGCCATGAGCAGGGACATCTTCCACTACATCATGCTGCTCAGCATCCAACCATCCACCCTGGCCTTCAACAATTCCAGGGATGGGCCATGCACAACTTCTCTGGTCAACCTGTTCTGGTCACTTATCAACATCCTGAGACAAATACAGGACTTTACATTCAACGAAGACCACCGTCACGTTTGGAATGACAGGCAACCTATACGAATTCGTCCTGAAATTGGGATCCAGAACAAAGAAATAAAAATCCCTGTCTCCTCTATGGTATCCAAGATTTATGTATAAAAAACTCGGGTTTCCATCATGTATATACCAATACTTCAGTACACAGGACATAACACACATTACACAGACTCCACTCTGGGCAAAGCAAGCCACCCTTTTAAGTATAAACCAGGAAGCTGCCAGTTTAGCCAAGTTTCTGCCATACAGCAAAGCCAGTTTCCACTTGACGTGGGCTATTTCCCTGTACTATCTGGTGCAACAGTGCTGCTCTTGCATATTCCTGTGACAGAAAGTAATGTCTCTTCCTCAAATATTTATGCTAGTCCCTTAAAACATGGAAAGTTTGCCCTTACCTCTTCTCTCTCTTCACTCCTTTTCTTCTCTCAGTGGAAGTTAGACAAAATATGGGACTAGGAAGAGAAAAAGAATGAGTGATAGAAGGGAAATAAAGGTCAAAGCAGTTACAGAAGGAGTAAGAAATAGTTTATTGAACAGAACTCTATCAAAGAAGCAGTAAGCAGAGATATACTAACCAATACCATGCGTACAGATTTTAGGTTTTCTATTTACAGAATTTAACGCCCAAGATTGAAAATTAACTGCCAATTGCTTGATGTCTCTAAGTTTACTAAACACCTGGTATACTTCTGAAAATAAACCACATATAAAAAGGCCTATCCATGGAAAATACATCAAGTATTTGAACTGGAGAGTCAAGAAACTGTAAAATACAAAACAAGTACAACACACGAAGAGGAATAAGAGAAAAAATTACTTTTTCATAGCAATATTGCTTATTGCTTGGAGAAGTATGTATTAGCTACCTAATATTAGCCTGCTATAATATATCACTGAGAAATGTAAAATTCCTTTAAAGAAAAAGTCAAGGTTGAGGAAACAAAGAAAGTAGTTTCCCAGTAAAATACCTTGGCTTTATGTCAGTTTTTGCATCAGCTATTTTACTGCAAAGCTTTATTTCTCCATCTATCACAAAATGATAAAAATCTGTTGATTAAACTAAGACAAAATGCCTGCATGTGACTCTCCAAGGAAACATTTCAATCTGCTACCTTATGCTATTATTCTTGACAAACATCCTAAAATATACAGGCTTTCTGCAAGTATACAGCCCACATTCTCTACGGATACTCTAATTCATATCTACAACTGTAAGTACTAAGTATATTTATTTTTTATTAAATACAATACTGTACCTCATGGTTATTCAGTCATCAATATTCCTCCCAAGAAGTACAGATTTTGGGATGGAAAAATATGTGGCTAAAAATACATATTGGTATTGCCTTCAACAATCTAAGTATTTTGCTGGCTTCATGATATCAAATAAACTAATTAACTTTTTCTACGCTGCTTAATAAACTTGGGAGACTAATTATTAGCTATTTACTACAGAAGAAGAAAGCTATTTTATTTCAAGTCTAACATTTCAGATAAGCATATTTTTGATTTGTTTTCACTTATGTAGGTTCCAAAAACTAGCTCCCCTGTTTTATCAGTAGCATTTCATTTACATAAAGAGCTCAACAGCACTTTTACTCATGGAAGCAATTTGTGGACATTCACCCACCTGCTACACTTCTGCCTAAAAATCTAAACACAAGCAAGTCTGAAAGTCACATTCTTTCAAATACAAACTTTTAATTCTTACTAGCAGTTAGAAGAACTTTCTTGTGGAATTTTAACCACAGTTCAACCTGGATAGTATTTTTTGGTAACACCTTGGCAGTATTTCAGTGTTCTTTACAAAAACCTGGGGAGGATACTGAAAAGAAAAAATGAGGGAACAGATTGCGGGGGGGGGGCTATATCATGTTCAAGGACAGACCAAAAAAACACAGAAGTGTAAGATCAAAAGATCTTTCCTACTTTCAAGAAAACAAAATCCCATTTATTCTCAAATGCAATTATTGTGCAAAACTGTATTATTTAGGTTAAGAAATTTAGACTCCATGCATTTTAACTCTATAGCTTTGTGTTTTCAATGAAGACATCAGTATGTATTTTCAATTGTAGTAACAGAGATACAAAATACATAATCTTTGGATAAGCACAAAGAAATTCTGCCCAGCAATGGAAGCTCAATACACAGCTTTTAATTTTCACTACTAGTGACACAGAAGGGGACAAAAAAATGCAGTGTTTGGCTTTTATTTGTCTTTCAGGACAAAAGATGTGATTGGAAAGTAAGACAGTAGAGAACAAACATTAAAAATAACCCCACAACATAGTCATTCATAAAAATCCTGCATAATATTAAAGATATTAAAGATTCACATAAAGTGTTTCCACCCTAAGTAAAAGAGAAAAAAAAAAGAATAATAAGCTGAATTACTTGGTAAGGCATCTGAGGGAGGAACCTTACCCTTATTACCAGTAAAATACCTACTGTATTGTTTATCAATTATATATATAAAGTATTCTTTCACAGTTCTAGAATGACAAGTTTGGAAACCAAAGGAGAGGTGTGATCGCTCTGTACCTTCCTCAAAAACTATCTCTAAGTTGCTGTAATTCTCAAGTCTTCAGCTTAAGTAGAACCAAATAAAAACCACTCCTTTTTGGAAAAGTTTCTTTAAACCATTAAAACAGGATTAATCTAGACTTGGCATATCATCAGTCTTGATACTGTTTCAAACTCAGACCCATTATAATCACTGTAATTAAGACTTAGGTCCCTCCCTCCACTCGAGGCAAGACAAAATCGTCACTGACTGTTAAAAAGTATCTTTAGCCCTATTAATGGAAAGAGTTAAAGAGTAATGAACACTAAACAAGTTTAAATACTCTGAACTCCTCAGGGTGTAAGACCCAAATCTACTATCCTGTACACCATTTTAAATTCTCAACTGGTAAATAGAGGCTATTAGTTTCATCAGTTTCTATGACTGATAAATAACACTGTTCTGCACAACATCCTTAACTCTGAAATGGAGAGACGTGAATGTGATGGATGGACCATTTGGTGGATAAGGAACTGCCTGCATGGTACCACTCTTAAGTGTTTTGAGTTGTCAAGCTCGATGTCAAAGTGGAGACCAGTGATGACAGGCATTCCTCAGGAACTGGTATTGGGACCATTGCTGTTAAAAACGTATCTTTGTCAGTGACATGGATTAAGCACACCTTCAGCAAGTTAGCTGACGACATGAAGCTCTGTAGTGTGGTCAACTCGCTGGGGGGAAGGTATGTCATCCAGAGGGACTGTGACAGACTTGAGACATGGGCCTGTGTGAGCCTCGTGAAGTTCAACACAACCAAGTGCAAGGTGCTGCACCTGTGTCAGGGCAATCTGAAGCACCAGCACATGTTGGGCAGAGAATGGATGGAGAGCAGCCTGGAGGACAAAGACCTGGGGTGTTGGTTAATGAGAAGCACAACACGACCCGGCAATGAGCACTCCCAGCCCAGAAAGCCAACCATGCCCTGGGCTGCATCAAAAGCAGCGTGGCCAGCAGGTCAAGGAAGGTGATTCTGCCCCTCCACCCCGCTCTCAAAGAAACCCCACTTGGAATTCTGTGTTAAGCTCTGGGGTCTGCAACCCAAGAAAGAAGTGGGCCTGTTACAGCAGATTCAGAGGAGGATACAAAGGTAATCCAGAGGCCTGGACACCTCTCTGACAAGGATAGGCTGAGAGAACAGGGAGAGAAGGATCTGAAACATCTCAGTGCAGCCTTTCAGTACCTAAAGGGGGCTTATAAAAATAGAGAGTGACTTTTTACACAAGTAGATAATGATACGACAAGGGGTAACAGTTTTAAACTAAAAGATGAGAGATTCAGATTAGATGGTAGGAAGAAATGGTTTACTGTGAGGGTGCTGAGGCACCAGAACAGGTGCCCAAGGAAGCTGTGCATGTCCCATTCCTGGAAAGGTTCAAGGCTAAACTTGATGAGGCTTTGAGCAACCTGGTCTAATGGAAGGTGCCCCTGCCCATGGAAACGGCATTGGAATGAGATGATTTTGAAGGTCCCTTCCAACTCACACCATTCTATGATAAGGGGGCCAAGAACAGAGTATAGATCTTCCTTCTTAAGTTGCAATATAATGTACAATAATATAATTAAAATTAAGTCTTATCATTTTGTCTTTGAACTTGATGGCAATTTATTTCTGTAACAAAGATATAAAAGTGAATGATTACCTAGATTACGATGGTATAAAACACACAAAACAGAACTAAAAATGAGAATAAAATAAAAAAGCTTTCCTTAACTTGAGCCTGCAATATAAAATTTTAATATCTACACTATCCAAGTGCTAACTTAAAACTAAATTCTAAAACTAGGAACAATACTATGTTGGCAAGTGCCTGGTTTGCAAAATCGCGGGTCCCTTCCAAGTCTCACCTAGGTTTTACAACACTACATCTCCATCTAAGCAGCGTATGAACTATCACATGAAACAAGAGATTTTACTCCTGCAGTACAATATAAAAAACTAACAAACACACTCCACTTGCACAGGATGCAAACTGTGTGCTACTACAATATATTCTTCACATGCACTTTTGAAACACAACTTGAATGGACACTGATTTACCATAGTTCTTGACAATATTTTAATTTTGAAAAATAAGATACAAAAACACTGAAGTTAGACATGTTAAAAAAATACACTTTGTGCAATAAAACTGTCTTCAAAGGTTTATAGATAACCTGAATTATTAATTTTTTTAACAACCTAAAATCTTGCCTGTTTCATTAATACATCAAGATTTGTGAGAGGAAGTAAAAATAATCTCAATATCTCCTAGCAAGCATATGAAACCTTGAAAAGGTTTCTTTTAAGTTGTTTCCTATGCCTTAAAGGTAGCAACAGTTTTTCTTTGAACACAACTACAGCAGGTTTTTCTGTACTATGAAGGTCATGAGCAGAATTTTGGATCCTCAAAGAGATTAGGTTAACTTTCTTGGGTATGATTCTTTGGTTACTTAGAAAATGTGAACACTTAAGCAGAAATATTGATCTTGCACTATGTAAAAGCTGACCACAATATTTTAAATAATCAAGGACTTCAAAGAATTAGAAAATTTTTTTCCTAATCCACATGCTACATCTGCTGAAACCTTCTTTTCCCCCAGAGATACCTTAAGTGTCACTCTTAGCAATAAATCAAAACTACTATTTGCACAGTAAAAACACTTAAATGCTGTACCTGTTGAAAAAGCTGTCCAACAAAATTTGCTTTTGAGAAATTCACAAATGGTTATTTGTATAGAAGTCATGAGGCCAACAGCATAGATGCACTTCTTTAGGATCTCTCCAAAGTCTGAATTGGGATCTATTTCATATCTTCACCCAGCTACATACCACCCACTAAATTTTGTTAGAATGTCACATGACAACAGCAAAATACTTTCATTAAAACTTCATTTACATTAATGTAGCTAGAACAATACCACAATTCCACAAGTACATACACCGCTCCTTAACTCAGTCCCACAAATAGTCCTTACTAAAATTAGTATTAGTGTGCATGCAAAATTAAGACTGTCCTTAATCAAATCAAGATCAGAACTGGAGAAACACTACAGCCTTCAGAGTGACACTGATTTCTGTATTTCCATTGCTTTCCAACAACGTTAACAGTTGTGTGTGCTGAAATTGTCCAAGAGAAATCAGGAGTTGCATTACCCCAAAGTAACCTGAAGAGGTTTCTTAGTCCTGAGAAAAACTTTCCCTTGATTTAGTTTGAACAGTCAGTATTATTTCCCCTCTGGAATTTCCCAGACGGCAAAAACACTCACCCAAAAGGCTAAGTGACAGTTAAGCAATTTTTTCCTTCAGATATAAAAAGCTTCAAGACACACAAATGGTTTCATAACTTCAATTCATATTATTGCATTTGTAACACGATGTTTGTGAAATAGAAACGTGTCTTAAAAAAGGCAATTTAGATTTCAAACCTTCCCTCTTTCAAAAGATTTGTATTTCCTTCGGCTGGTGTATTTCATTCTTTATCAATATTTAAATAGAAACATCACTGGTTAAAAAATAAAGGTAGAATTTGTTTTGTAGTATCATCTCCTTAAATCAAATCACCGATCTCTTTTTACAAATGGAGAAACTGAGTCACAAAGGCAAACTGACTCATTAAAACTCACACAGGAAAAGTCTGGAAGACCTCTCTAAATTCCCAAGAGGTTTTTAGTGCATAAAATTTGGCCATCTATAAAATAAGCTGGAAAATTGGAAAATGAGGGTTTTTTGGTTTATTACATTACCCATCCCCAAACAGTTTTTGTGAAGCGTACAAAGTTATTTTCCTCTAATTATGAATCAAATGTCTGCTTGAGAACATGACAGAGGCTATGAAGAGCTGCAGAGCTGTATAGCCCTGGAAGTCGTAATGCCAGCAAAAAAAAAATCAGGAACAGGAGCTTTCAACTGAGGGAGAGGGGAAAAAAAGGTAAAAGGTTTCCATACAGGCCCATATACTCTTTAGACTCTTACCCATGTACTTCTAAATAGAGACATGGTTTATGGAAAAAAAAATCATATTTATATAAATGAAGACGATGGGAACATGCATTACTGGAGAATTAAATCCTCTGGCCTCAAAACATACTAAAGGCATGCATTAACAACACACTAAAAGTCTAACTACCTTACTGTTCAACTTCAGGTATATCTTAAATCACACATCAGTGTTTCTAAATGGTATGTAAATTAAAATTCTTCAGAGACTGAAGACAGCTTTGCCATTTCAATACCTCACTTTTGATTGCTTAAATCCAGAAAGTTCTAAAGCTATACTAGAATAGGAATTCATATCTCATTAAATTAAGGACAAGATTAAAGACAGGCATTTCAAAAAAGTGAAAAAGTTTTTTGTTGTTGTTGTTGCTTAAAACATACAATTTGCAGTCTCCATAGTATGTATCAGAGTACACTACACCAACTACCACATAATGAATCCTTGTGACCTCCCTTCCCCCCACTCAAACATATTTATAGTGGTGATACTAAAAGGTTCATATTTCACATAGGAAAAAAATTAGAGGTTACAAACTGCACCTTCCCTCAGTATTTGTACGTGTATTACCACATATACAATTTATACAGCAATATACAAAATAAACTGAAGAAAAAAATGCAATGCCAAAAATACATGGTAGCACAAGAAATTCTGCATCTTTAAATAAAGTAACAGGTTATAAGCTCGTGTGCATTATTGCCTTAAGTATTAGGTTCATTTGTATTCTCAAACTCTGAATACATGGAATTACTACACTGATGTCCAGTGAAGGTGTTTCCTGGAAGGTGAACATGATGTTCACAAATGTGTTTCCACAAAGAATTTAGCTGTCTCAGTGATCTTAATCCACTTCTTATGTTGATAAATATTACTGATTTTATGTTGTTAATAGGACAGACAGAGGTACAGTATCCATCACAAATGCAAGAGCTTTTCCAATTTACTAAACCGACATACATTATTACCTTACAGCAACACATACACACCCCTCGAAGGAGCTGTTTGAGTCTGTTGCCTCTTTCCACCCCCCTTCTCCCCGACAAGAGTGGTCTCGTTCACTTGCCTTTCACACACATAACCAATAAAATTAATCAGCTGGAACACAGCATTTTTAAATCGCAGTAAAGTCAAGAGATGTTTTGTATGTTATTTGAAGAGAACAGCCTTTTCATTTAAACATAGTAAGACTCTAATATGCTGCAGACAAACGCACTGCATGGGGTGTGGAGGACCCGAGCTGATTAGATTACCACAACATCAGCCTGAGGCCGCCATTTTTAGAATCTCTAAAGGACAAAAGAGGGAAATTAATAAATTTACCCCCCATTTTTTAAAAAGTAACTTTAAAAGTGTAGTGATGATAATCAATTAATCCTGCATTGTAAGTACAGCCATGGATATCTCTTTCTTTTCTCTGATCTGAGTACTGAGTAAAAAAAACGGTTCATTATTATTCCTTTAAGGTACTGTAAATAAACAGACTAAAACATTCCTAAATCTAGATGCAGCACTGAACTTCTGCTTTTGACGACACGTAGTATGTACCACTTTAGGGACCTCAGGGCTTTCAGACACCGCACATTCCCTAATAGTCGAGTATGAGAGAATACAGGACCTTTATAATCAGGCTATATTATGTTTCTCTACCCTATTTAGTACTACACAGTGAACCGTTTGTTTCTCCTCCCCTATGTCTGCAGCAATAGGGTCTAACCCACCAATACCTACTGCTTCAATAAAGAGGTTGAAATATGCCACTCAGGGAACAAGAACATTGGCTCCAGAAACTAAAGCGAGAAAGGGGTGCACCAGTGTAACTACTTACAGCCTCGAGAAAGGGGGTGGGGAGAATGATCCCCTTTTAAATTGGCACAGAAACTCCTGGGGACAGCTCTCCGTTTGTCCAGGTTACACCACGAAGCGGAGATATTAGGAGAGAGGCAAGCAGAGAGGCGGGGGTGTGGAAGGCAGAAAGATTAGGCCTATAACGAACCATTTTAGTACCACAAAGCAAAAATATACAGGATGGAGGAAAAGAATAGGCTTCCCCAAGCTTCGTAAAACTCAATACGCAGTCCCAATAACGCACAAACCCGTTCTGAAAACCGCCAGCTCAAGGAAGCCTATGTTGTCACATAATAGCTCCTTCTGGCTCATTTTCCAAGCATAATGCATAAATCTGGCGTAACTGCCAAAAAATTCTCCTCAGCTCCTCCAGTTACAGTAACCCGCCATATTCATAAGATATAGCGACAGCCTGCCATTTTTTAACCAAACCCCACAAAAGGAACAGCAAATCCAAGGCAACTTAAACAGAAATTAAACACATTTCAGAGTGTCAAGGAGTTATACTCGCACCGAAGGTAAGGAGACGTTCTGGCCGCATTTCATTCCCTTTCTGCCACCTCCCCCTCCCCCAAAGCACCCACAGCAGAATATGCTGGTAAAAACCAAAGACTCACCTGTAATGGTCACAGGCCAGGCAGCACGACCCCTCAGCTGTGCCCCTTCTCTATCCCAACCAAAACAATGCAACAGCCCCACTGCGGATATCCCTACCCTAGGCAGGACTCAGCCCTTAGCAGGCTCCGGTAAAAGAAAGGAAAGGGAAAGAGGAGACCCCCCCCTCCCCCCAAACCTAACTCAGTGCGTAGAACCCTACAGGGACCAGCTCAGAGGCGCCTTTGCCCTGGGACCTGTGTACAAACCCCGCTGCTGCCGCCGCTGCTCCCGTGCCTCCCTCCCTCCAGCCTCCTACGCTCCCTTCTATGTCACTGCCTCTCTCTGGGAAAATGGCGTCCGCTCTCCCCTCCCTCCCCCTGCACGGGGCTCACCCGCCCCGCCTGACAGGGGCAGGGTTACCAAGGCGAAGCCAAACAGCCGCCATTTTGCTTACGGGCCGGGAGCGCAGCCCAGGCCCGCCGAGCCCTCAGTGTCCATTTTGCAACACACTGAACTGCTCGGGGGCTTGGGCGCGGCCGCGGCACTAGACTGCGGCAGGGGCTGGGCAGGGGGGCCGTGAGGAGGGAAGTAGGGCAGCGGAGGAGGGGCGGCTGCAGCGGGGGCTGGCGCCGGGAGCGACCCGCAGCCCCGGCGGCGCAGCCCGGGCGGGAGGGGCGGGGGCTCTGTCCCGGCCTGTTGTGGGGCCGAGCGCGGGCGGGAGCGAGGGTGTCTGAGTCAGAGCTGCATCCTCCGAGGAATAAACGCCAAGACTCCTTCCCCGGCCGCTCTCTTCCCCCCGTAACCTCCGGCTTTTTCCTCACGACCGTCGATACTCTCGGCATACGTGTTCTTTATGAATCTCAAACTGAGCACATTTTTGGCACAAACTGCGCGAAAAGCCGGGCAGACCCGCCGGATCTTACACGCAGAACTTACTGAGGGGCAGTGAAGAGGGGAGCGAGAAAGGAGCGGGAGCTTTGACCGAGACCTGCTCAGGAGGTTTTGACTGAAACTCTCAGTAAGATACTCGAGGCTGAGAATCTTCCCTGAAGCGTTTAGGACTCATATATAAGGCAAGTGGGAGAGAGCTTCTTTCCTTAAAGCGAGTGGGACAGCACTCGCTGAAGGCGTTTCTGTTCTGCAGGGAACGAGCCGAGCAGCGAACCAGCCTCGTTTGCCCTTTAGGGAACAGTGCTCGAGGAGCAGGAATGGCGCGCTTCCATCCAGACTAGCGGGCGCTGCCAAAGCCAGGAGCTCGCTCAGCGTTTCAGGGCAGACGCAGCCTCTGCCATTTGTACCGAGCACCTCTTCCTGCCGCCATATCTCCTCCCAGCTCCCGATCTACCCGTATGCCGCCCTGCCTCCCCTGCCCGGCTTCAGCCCCTCCAGCGATACGGATGATTGAGGGAGGGGAGGCGGCGGCTGGGGTTTCGCTCGACGCCCACCAGGGGCTGAGCGAGCCTCCTTCAGTGCGCAAACTCGGGGCACCAGATAAAAGCTGGGCTGGCAGCTCTTTCCGTGCCTCGATGGAGCCGCCACATTCGGGTGACTGAAGAAGCAGTTAGCAGCAGCGCCATAGACTAGCGTCCCCCCACACCTTGGGCACAGAGAGTTTGGGGCTCTAAACAGCTACTGCTGCGGCAGGAGGGAGCCGAGGTGAAGGGATCTGCTAGCTGGTTGGACGCAGAGGAGGCGGCTGTAATGGGGCATTAAGTCTGAGGGAGGAGGGGGGGGCGATTAAACGTCTTGTGATCATGGCGGAGTCTATGGGTATTTTTTTCCTGTCTAACTCTTCTGTGCGTGTGTCTCTTGTTTCTTTCTCTCTCTCCTTAGGGCGCTTGGCTGGGGCTGCACGCTCGGGTTCTGCCTGTTGTTGCGCGAAATGGCGGCTGGCGTCTTGGTGGGTTTGGTTGTCGGTTTTTTGTGTAGGGTTTTTTTTTTTCCATTCCCCTCCCCGCACTTGTGCCTTGGCTGCGGCTCCGCAGCGAACCGCGGCGGAGCCCGAGTCAGGAGGGGGGCGGGAGCGGCGCGACAGCCAATGGCCGGGCCGGCTGGGGTGGCCAGGCGCGCCCTGATTGGCTGGCGCTGACATCATCCTGCAGCAGGGGCAGCTGCAGCTGGGCAGGGTCGGGAGCTGCCGGGGGAGGCAAGGGGAGAAAACGGGCGCCATGATCCCAGCGTCAGGGAGGACTCGACGGGCAGGGCGTCCCCGAAGAGGTGGCGAAAAGGAACGCAGGACGAGGCCTGCGCTTCTCCTTCGCAAACAGTGCCGGGGCTGTGCGGAGAGGAGCGGGGAACGAGCAAGAGGGGAGCAACTGGTGCCTGCCTGCCTTTGTAACTGCGTCAGTACAAGATGGCGCAGGGTGTCCCTGGAGAAGGAAGGGAGTTGCACGTCCGCCGGAGGTCATGTGACCGCGTTGCATTCCTGTGGGGTTTGGCTGCGGACCAAGCTGGCTAAGGCGGCGGCGGCGGCTGCCCGGGAGAGCCCGGGCTTTCCTCCCCCCTCCTTCCGCACAACGTCGTCGGTCCCGCGCTGGTTCCCTTCCCCCATCAACCTTGTGCACGAGGGTGTAGCTGCTGCCGAGGAAGGTTCTCGCTTCTCTCCTTACTCTCCACCCACCTCCAGGGTGTAGCTGCTCTTGGGGGAAGTTTTCTATTCCGCCCCCTCTTTGCGCAAGGCTTTACCCACCGCCAGGGAAAGTTTCCCCGGGCGCCTGCTGGCTCCGCCCGAGCGTGGGAGCTCAGTGCGCTCACGGTAGTGCCGCCTGCTCGGTGCGAGGGCACTCTGTTCTTAAGTTCCCGGGGGTTATCGAGTGGTTCTTTCCGAAACAGTCGTTTTAAGTGATGTCTAAATGACCTCATTAAAGCCGCTGAGGAAACCGCACAAGCTATGCGGAGTTGTTCTTCTGACGAGGAGGTTGGGGCTATTCCAGTGTTGCTCTGCCGGGGTACGGGGTGGGGGGAGGCCAAGGGAAAATTTGCAAGATGTTCATTACTTTATTCTGTTTGAACAGGAAAAGTGGATCGCTGTTCTTTTGTTTGTGTGTTGTTGAATCCTATTGCAGGAGTTGAGCAGCTTTTCTGTGGGGCGATGTGTGTATGCCAAAGTCAGGCCGCAGATGGACTGCATCTTTAACACGGGAATCGCTGTATATATTTAGTGCAGATGAAAACTATGGTTTATGAATATTGTGAGGTCTGCCCACGTTGTACATTCTGAGGTTCATAAGAAAATGAAGTCGTTACACAGGTCTGGGTAGGCCTGGAAGGTTGGCAAATATATTTTCTTGGTCTTTCGTTATTTCAGTATTCTGATGGAGGGGAAGTGAAAAATGAATGTTTTCCAGTCCTAACTCTTTTCTTTAAGGAATGCAACTCCTGTTACTGTTTAGTTGAGGTTCTCACGTTTTCAAAGCAATTCAGTGCCAGTTCCTGTGTTCTGTTCTTGTATGCCAGCGTGTAAATTTAGCCACTGCATCTGACCCAATGAACAAATGGAGTTAAAATTGTTGATTCTTTAATGGTAGTGGTTTGTTCTATTTAGAAATGTTTCACTTTCTCTGCTTTTAGTCTGTCCCTAGATAGATACGATTTTTTTTTAAATTTTACTGCCACAGTAGTAATCTGGTAGGGCATAAAGCTTGAATATTTCACAGATGTGTTGTTCGAGAAGTACTGGAATGAAAGTACTTGAGTGTATGACTAATAGAGAAGATTCCTGTATAAAAGATGCTCCTTAATATGTGTTACATAAGTAATATGGTGAGGTGGAGTTCAGTTACATAAGAACTGACTGGGGACTTGGGAGCTCCTGTAAGTAGTCCACGTTGGTCGCGTATATAGCCTGCAGGGTATCCCTGTGTTGTGGGAGGAGGGGTAGAAAAGCAGGATTGGAAGCATCTAATAAATAGCACTACATTTTTCCTTTGTAGGTTATATAGAGGATACCAGGAAAGAAAGGGAGAAGATAGTAATTAAGAATGACACAGTGTGAAGCTTTCAAAAGTCTGGAGTCTCATTTGAACTTAGTTTTTAGGATGTAAGCTCTGTTTTCTAAAAGAGCAATCCCCCCTTTTTTGAGTGTCAGAAGGTGGCTGTTAGCTGAGCTTTGTACCAACCGAGTTTTGTGCAGACTATAAACAGCAAGACTCTTGAGTCCTAGAGGTTGTGAGGCTGCGCCTCTTTAAAAACAAACAAACAAAAGCTTACTGGAAATGGCGTTAGGAGGAGGCAGTTGGTTTGTTGACCAAACATTAAAATGACTGGATTACTGATTCTTCTTGTGTAGGCATCGTATGACACAAGGTAAATACTCCCTTTGTAGTGGAAGCTTCCAGAGAGGCTTTCAGTGTACAGTGATTCTTTCAATACAGCACAGATTTATGTGGGACCTGATATTGTGACATTGTGAATACTTTGCAGATGTGTTAAAGGAAGAACATCAATTTGAACTACAGATGAGGAGAAAACCATTTTATTAGTACTTACGTTTAGGCATGTGTTCTATACTTACGAAACAAAGTAATTACCTACCTCGCTGCAAGGGAGTTGTTTGAGGGATTATGTTATAGTTTATATAGAACATCAGCTAGAGGTTTAGTTCTTAAAGCAGCCTTTTAGGGAAGTCACTTTGATACCAGATTTTGCTTGAAAACCAGGAAATTAGTTACTTTGAAAGTTTTCTGCGTAACTGGCAGCTTATTGCAGCAGGACTTGAACAGAGGTGTGACTGTGTGCTTTTATGAAGGTACAGAAATGAAGGCAAGTTTCAATGACCTGGTAGTAATTTCTTGTTTGTTTCAAGGCCGGTTTTATTAGCTGTTCTCAGGGAAGCAGTATTAGTTATCTTGAAAGAAGCAGTAGTTCTGGCAGTGTTGCACTACAGTCTCAAAACAATGATGTGTTCTGAATTACTTGTGCTGCAGGAGATGAGTAAAATCCAAATGTGCATATTTCTTTGAAATGGGATTTGCCCAACAGCCAGTCTGATGCAAGCTGTGTCTTAATGTGGAAGGAAAGAAAAGAGCTGTAGGAGAGGGAGACTGGGTTAAAACTGCATGTAGTTTACCAGGGAAAGTAACAATTTTAAATGAACTACAATTTGTTCCTTTATGAGGATATTTCAATCGGCTTGATGTTCTCCTGCAGTTAGAATTGTGGTTCTAACTTGCCATGATAGGCTGTCTGTACATGTTGTTGTGGTCTGAGCCCTTGCTAAGATCTGTTATTTAAACACAATTGTTTACCTTTAGCCATACAAAGGCACTGACAGGAGTTCAAGGTTATTTAGGGGAGAAAGGAGATGCTAACAGTGTAATAGATCCGACTATGCATTAATGTCATAGTTGAGACAGTTGAAGTACTCATGCTGAAAGATGATCCTGCACCTTTTCTCAGCTGTTCATTCTTGGTTCTGCAAGTGATCATGGGGGAAGTAGTAATGAAGAATGGATCAAACATAAGCCTAACTGTAATGGATGGCTTTCTAATGCGAATGTTCATTGTGTGGCTTCACAAACACTCCTGTTTGAGTGGGAGTAGGCAGAAGCAGTTGCTGAGAAAATGCAGATGTGCAGGTTTTAATTGTTAGTGAAGTTACGTATGCTTTTTCTCAACAAAGATGCAGTTAATAGGGAATTTTGAGAGACAACTCTTAAAAGGCTTTTGGCTAGTATAACTAGAATCACTGAGTCAGGCACTCAAAAAAATAATTCTAAATTTTAGAAGTGTCTAAGTCAGTGCTGGATTGACCTTCAGTTGTAGGTGGCAAGAGCACTTTAGATTCACTGAAATTCTAGCCTACAAAATTAAGTGAAATGTTACTTCTTTCCAACTATAGCCTAAGTGTTTATAGGATTTTGGATTTAAGCTTATTTTGTTGGAATAGGGTAAACCTTGAAATAAGCTTGCTTCTTCCAGAAGTGGCTGATAATCTAATAGCTGGGGTATTCAGTGAAGAATTATTCCTATAGGATAAGTTCTTAGCTAAATTATCCCTGTAGGATGAGTTCTTAGCTAATCGTAAAAAGTAATACCTGTTGGTCACAGTGGTCACTAATCAAATGAATTTGCACGTAGTAAAGGAGGTCTAGTGACTGACAATTGATAGGTTTATCCACTTGGGTGTGGAAAGACTGTTCAATGCTCAAACAGCAGCAGGACAGGATCTTCCTTTGCACACTGCTTCAGGGTTTGTGTTATAATGCGCCTTTCTGGAAAAGCTGAGACTAGTAAGGTTTTGCTTTAGCAGGAAAATAGGTTATTGACTGGTTCTACAATTCTTAACAGTTGAGTTCCTCACTTAAAGGAGCAACTTTAAAGCTGTTGTGTGGCCTCCTAATCCTGGGATTAGTGGGAATTGGCACCAGGTTCAGCTCACCGCTATGACCTTTGGATAGTGAAGTGGGGCAGTGGTTTGTTTTGTCCTTCTAGCATGACCTTGTTATTTGAAGTAGAGTCTTTCTGATGAACTGCTGGTTGCTTTGGAGAGCAGTATTAAGTTCCATGTAGTTACTTTCATAAGTGAGGTAGTGCTCAGACATAATTATAATGCAGCACTAGCTCTGAAACCCTGTCAATAACAGTTCTTTGAAGATGCTGAAAATAACCAGTGATTGAATGGTTCTTGGGGAGTTTAAGTACCATGGTGCTTTTTGAAGATCTTTATGAGAAAATGGGGGGAAAATACTGCCATTTATGGGGACTTGGACTGTGCCAGAGTTGGGAAGTTACTGAACTGGAGGGTCTAGCATCCCAGAAGTACAGCTGAAGGTGGTCCTATCACAGAAAGCAAGAGTTTGTGTTTTTTATAAGCTTAGAAACCAAGCAAACCTTAGCTGCTGTATCTTTGTGCGTATTAAGTGTTGGACAAAAGAAACCTACTGAAACTTCTTACTGTGGCTGCTCCATCTGCAAACTTGTTAATGGGGCATGGTCATACAGTAGATCTTACTTAAATGTAGAAATGCAGCAGCTTGATTGCAGCAGTTTATCAGATCTCTTCAATGGTTTAGCTTTTGAAGACTGCTGTTGTCCTACTCAGTATGGTCAGTTAAGACTCAAAGCAGAAGTACTCAACAGGCTGAGAGAGCTGGGGTTTTTTCAGTGTGGAGAACAGAAGGCTCTTGGGGAGGTCTCATTGCGACCTATCTGTATTTAAAAAGGGCTTATGAAAAATAGAGTGACTTTTTAGGTGGGCAGGTAGTGATACGACAAGGGGAAATGAGTTTAAACTACAAGATGAGAGATTTAGAGTGGATATTAGGAAGGGATGTGTAGAGGGTAATGAGGCCCTGGAACAGATTGTCCAGAGAAGTTGTGGATGTCCTATTCCTGAAAGTGCTCAAGGGCAGGTTGGATGGGGCCCTGAACAACCTGGTCTAGTGGAAGTTGTCCATGCCCATGGTGTTGGGTGTAGGAATTAGATGATCTTGAAGTTCCCTTCCAACCCAAACCATTCTGTGATGTTGGACAGCAGAAATGTGCTCTAAGAATGGGTACCTTTTTGACAGTGAGTACCTCTGGCTATAATAATGCATTTGTTTCCAGCAAGCTTCACTAGATTGGTAACTAATGAAGCTCTCTTTGGTGGAGTTCAGTTCTTAGTGTCTTACTTATAGAAATTAGTATCTGCCTTTCAGTCCAGTTGGCTATCATGTATATGAGTCTTTGATATCTGCTCAATCCAGTGCTAGTACAGCTGATACAAATCAACCAAATACAGGTCCAAAACCAGCTTGTGTGGCAGATACAGGGTGTCAGAACCGCTGTGGAGGGCACAAGAACTTAAGCTGAAGAGCTAGCTGGGAAACAAGCACTAGCATCCAATTCTTGTTCTAAACTCCCTCCTCCCATGTTCATGCCTTTACAGGTTAGAGGACTGTCATGTGATTGCCCAAATTTCAGTCAGGTAAGGTAAAAATTGGAGATGCAGAACTGTGCCACTTTATTAGTGCAGATAAAACAATCCCTTGAGGAGACGGAGACTATAGCTAGTCATGACACTGAGATAGGCTAGAGATTAAATTACTAAGAGGTCTTTTACCAGCTTTATTCCTTGGTAAGTGCTGAACTGTGCAATGACTGTGCTGCTTCATTTTGGGCCACGGTGTTTGTGGCCCAGTGTTGTCAGGCTGATGATTGTGCGGTGTGGTCTTATCTGTAGAGCCAGGATAGGCTGTCTCAAATTCCATCCAGAACAACTGTGGGCCTTCTAATTAGAGAATTTTATAAGAACATATTACTAAAAGTCATTGTCACAAATACCCTGATTTAGAATACTACTCTTCATAAAATTAAACTATTGCTTTTATCAGACAGGTGTTACTTTGAATTCATCTCCAAAGCTGTGCTCTGTTACCCCAGCATACATATGCTGGAACAAGCTCATAAGCTTATGAAGGCATGCTGGGCAGTTGTCAGGCCCTATTTTTAAACTGTTTCTGAGAAACACTTCTGTTTCCCTGTCTCTGCATAGTCATAGGAAAGGCTATACTTCATGCAGGAGCCGCAATGTCTAGGCTCAGCTAACAGTAATTTTTGAACTTGAGTGTCTCCTCTTCAGAGATAGTAAAATTGAACTGCACTGACGTCTGTTGGGGAGGGGAGGTGATGGGTAACAAGGAAATAGTGGTAGTGGGATTTTGAGTCCTAGACTATAGGTACCAACCACAAAAGATACAGGTCTCTTCACTCTCATAACCAATGATGAGACTTCAGGAAATGGCATGAAGTGGAGTCAGGGGAAGTTCAGGTTGGATATCAGGAAAAGTTTTTCACCCAGAGGGTGGTTGAGCACTGAAATGGGCTTCCCCAGGGAAGTAATCACAGCACCAAGCCTGTGCTTGAGTTGAGCAAACATTTGGACAATGCTCTTGGGCACATAGTGTGATTCTTGGGGTGTCCTGCATGTGGGCCAGGAGTTGGACTCCATGATCCTGATGGGTCCCTCCCAACTTGGCATACTCCTAAGATTCTAGGTCCATGGTGCTTGACAGTCTAGCCAAACTTTCATACGAGTCCTGATGTCTAGTGTCAAAGCACCTGCTTTTCTGTATTCAAGAGAGTACAAGAAGAGTTGAGAGCTGCAACACTTTAAATGGTATCTTTCCTGATGAATCTTGAACATAGTAGGTTTGCTTAATCTGCTACTGATTTTCAGTAACTTACTATAATTGTGTGACACTACTGCATGCCACCTTAAATTTGCACTAACATTGGAAAATTGTATAAAAATGCAACTGGGTTCTGTAGGGAAGTAGAACTAGTATTGTAAGGCTTTTTCTCCCTGTATCTAACATTGCCTTTAGTCTAGGTCTGAAATCCAGACACTATGTATGAGTGCTAACATACTCTAATGCTGGAGAGCAAATTCCAAAATTGAAGGATGGCTCAGAAAATATGTATTATGTAGTTTGGATCAAAAAATAATACTGGTGAAGAATTTAGACTTTTTGTTTGTCTCTTAAAACTGGCAGGCAGGGATATTTCAAACTGGGGAAAATACTGTGAACAGGAAGAAAAGTACCATGCTGCTATAAAATGAATTATACAGTGCAAAATCAACATACTGAGCTCTGTGTGTCTTAGAACTCTTTCATGATGCTCCTGGGACCCTGCAATTGCTAGTGTAGACCTAATTGGTGGGAGGGAATCATAATTTCAAAGCATTATTAGGACTGTAGCCTGAAGGCTGTAGCTAAGCCTGCTCTACTTCTAAGAGTTGACTGTGCAGGGTCTTCTGGTTTTTCTTTTTCTAGAACAGGCAAGCTCTTCTTCCATACTTCCTGCAGATTTTGTGCTACAAATATTAGTGGCCTTTTAAGTGCAGCTGTTAGCTAAATTGGTTTGCCTTGTCTTCTGTTTCAGTGGTGTGACTACTTAATAATCCTGTTCACATTTAAGTAAATTGAAGTAGTTAACAGAAATCAAGGAGAAAAACAGATAAATTTTGCCTTGTGGGCCAAGTGTTACTGCTTATACAAAGGAGGGGTATTTATCATTGAACCTGTTTTAACCTCACCCTACAGTTAGCAAAGCAGGGTAATCTGTTTGAAGGGTATGCTACTTTTTGTCTGTTTGCTTAAACATACCCTTTAATTTCAATAATGTATTGACACTGAAATGGGTTCTAGAACTGTTTCCTCATTTAAAACAAACCCCTTCAATTCCACATATTTCTGTAAGCTAGCAAGAATATTCATATGCTTTCTGTTCAGTGTAGTGGCTCTGCCTTACCTAGTCTAATCAGATCTATAGGCTTATGCTTCAAATTTCTCCTGTGATTAATCATCACATCTTTCTAATGTATTTTGTAGATGACATATCTGTCTACAAATGCTCCATCTCTATAAAAGTGACTTGCTAAAAGGTACTTGTGTGTCTGTAGATGCTGCATAAGGCTTAGATTTTTTTTTTTTTTTTTCCTGTAGCCCACCTACATATTGAACAAAGTGTCTTGCTCTGGGTGCCTCTTCTTTTGCTTGAGCAGCATTTATGTATTGATTGCAGTCAGTAAAAGTAAATTCTACACTCTGTTTTGGATGTGCGTATTAATACGTCTAGAACATCTGCTGCACCTTTCCAGAAATAGCATGCTGCAGTCTTTCAAATCTAAAGCCTTTAAGGGATGTCTGAAGTAACAGTTTACGTAGTGGGTTTTTCTTAAATGATGCAAGAATGAGTATTGTTTTAGAATTGGTATTTATCCTTCTGCATCGTCAGTCTGTACTATAGAAATAGATCAGCAAAGAGGGGAAAAACTCCCCAAATGAACTGTGTGTCCAAAAAAGCAGGTCCAGTAGACCTTGTTTTGCTGTGTGTTTCTAAGATTCTTAGTTGAATCTGAATTTTGGATGTGCCCAGTTAGCTCTGGAGTGAAGGGGAGGGTTTCTACTGCTTAGAAACACTTTTACTGTAGTTCGTAAGCTGAAATCTTGCTCTATTTGTCATATCATAAATAAAGATGAGATGTTTCATTAAGCTCATTTGATTTCCCCTTACATGAGTCTAATGTAAGCATTTATTTTAATATGTATTTTTGAGTCCCAGTAAGCAGTAGCATGTCTGACATGTGATACCTTTTTTAGACTCCCTTACTTATGATGCTCAACTGGAAATGTTTGAACTAGTCTCCTGGTCTTTTTGGCTGTTGCAAGGAAAAATAAGAATTGAATATATTATTCTGTAAAGGGTATATACATGGTATATACCCAAGGTCCATTTAGCCTGTTTCAGGTAGCTATTTTTCAGCACATGGGAGCTAAAACAGTGAAAGCATGAAATACCAATATACATGAATAGCTGTGCTTACGATTCCAGATGATCAGGGGGAGGATGATGGAGGCCTCTACTGGTAACTGCAGCTCTTTAGAAGGGCAATAAACCAAAGGGTGTTTTCCTGTTGTTAACAAGAAAACAGTTGCTGGAAAGATATTTTCATCAGCATTTGTAGGTTTTCTAAGCTGTTGTTCACTTAATATTTAAAAAAAAGGGGACTGAAAAAAACCTGAATTTGAGTACTTCATCAATAGAGGGGTTGCACCTAGCTGCAGCAAAGGGATGGACTGTAGGAAGGAAACCTGACTTAAATCTGGCTGTCTTGGTTGGAAAATTAGCAGGCCTAACCTGTAGTTCTTGAACTTGTACAACTTTTAAGTAGCTCAAGGCTATGTACGTCTGTAATCTACTGATCATAGAAATTATGAAAATGGAGGCATTGTATGCAACTATGGAATTCTGAAAGACTAGTTTAGAGGGGATCTGCATGTGAGTAACATCCCTATTTCACGTAGTTATGCTACATCCTACATCACATGATTTCTAGCTGTTGTGCAACAGGAAAGCCTAGCTTTTTTCCTTTCATGCTCTGGAGCTTGTGAAGGGAAACACAGATTGGACTTGTATTTAACTATAACTTCCTTCCAATTGGGAACTCACATCTGAACTACTACGGATTTCTGGCCATGTGGTATACTTTAGTTTTCTGCCCATATGTGAAATTTGAGTAAGCTTTGGAGTCTCAGGGTGGAGAGGGTGACTGGGAGACTTTTTTCTGTGGAAGGAGAAAGTAATTTTCATGTTTGTCTCCTTCTCCAGCTTTCTGCGTGTGTGCAACTAGGTATACTCTATATATCACAGTCTGCTGGTAGTTCATATGAGCTAATAATATAGCATGTAAGTTTTATTTAAGCTTTCTTATTCTCAAACTTACAGATTCCTTCTTTCAAAACTTAAAGTGGTTTTGCTATATGAACGAGATTGTGTTATTTCTAAACGTCAAAAGAAACTGACCAGACTGAAGGCTGGCTCAAAAAATGCCAGTTTTATGCCAAAATTTTCACCTGCCAAACAGACCTTGCCGAAATCAGCTTGTAGGTTTTCTATGCAGTGAACAAACTGTGAGAAGTACAAGAAGAAATTATGGAAACTGGCTGAAGAATGAGGAAGATTGCTCAAGAATGAGCAGTACAGAAAAGGAAGGTGCTTATCTTTAATTAGACATACATTTTACTTTGAATTGTGTTTTGGAACTAGATGTTCATACCCTATCTCCTTTTGTAGCTTTTTGAAGTTCTAACAACCAAATCAGTAGCCTTTTAAAATGCAGGATAACTAGAGTAAGGAAGCCTGTGAGCATGCATGCTCCCCAGTCCTGCAAATGCTCTGTATCACTTAAATTTGTCTGAATAGCATAATCAGTCTTGTGTTTTACAATGCTCAGTTACTAGGAATTTAACTTCCATGTTTATAGATAATTTTTTCTAACTATTTTGCAATATATGCAAATTTTTTCTTTTTCCTGGCAGTTTTCTCATGCTATTTAACTTCAGGTTTTCTCCAGAACGTTGTACCCAACGTTAATATAGAGGTGTTTGTTTCCTTTGTTTTCTGATGTGAAGGAGAAACTCTGCTAAACCTGCGGATTTTTCGAGACTGAGCAAGAGATGCTTGAAGAGGGGAAGCTAGTGCTCAAGTTCACAAATCAGAACAGGCTTGTAGCTTGGAGTTACAGCTTAACTGACTGGCAGAAAAAACCTATACACACAGCTGGCAACAGGCTCATGTTGCCCTCAGAAAAGTAAACTTTTCTGCCTCAATCTCCTGATCTGTTTGGATAATGATAAAAAGATACTGGGTGAAACCCAAGAGTTCTGTGACTGTTTCACCAAAGTATAAATATTTCAGGCTTTGAGTGCTTGTGTGGCTTAAATGTTGCAGCAAGACTATCTCAGTTGTTTTTAGGTTGGGGGAGGAGGAAGAGTGCTTGCTTCCTGTCTTCCCCTCCCCCAGGAACCTTGGGTACCTTAATGAGAAGAAAAATAGCAACCCCTGAGTTGATTTATCAGCTTCAGTTGAACAAGGTCAGTATGTTTCCTGACGTGCTTTGTGAAGGGGGTGGTACAGCCACTGGAGTTAGACTGCAGCACTGTGACAGTATTCTGCCTTTTGAACCTTTGTGTTCAAAGGCATCAAGACTCTCAACTGAAACAAGACTGCAGCTTACTTGATAATTGTATATGAATAGTCCCCAAAGCATGACTACTAAAGCTTATAACTAGAAGTAGTCCTCCAGTTGTTATGGGAACTTTGATGCTGTGCACAGGCATGACTAACATGAGAAATCTGTGAAACTCAATGCCCCAGTTCCTCTTAGTCGTTAAAACATTAAGATATTTAGGTAATAACCATTAATGTCTTCACATCAGCTGCTACTTCTCTTGTACGTAAGTACAAATTACTCCTACTTGTAGGTGTTGGTACATATCCACCCTATAAAACAAAGGAATGTGATAACTTGGTAACTTGTTCAGTTTGAGCTATACCAAACTGCTTCACTTGGCAGTTCAGGGGTTTTTTGTTACCTTGATCCATAGAGGCATAAAGAAAGCCATAGCAGTGTCTTGGATTTTCTCCTAAAGGGGAGAGGCAAAAAATGCATATGGTCCTGGTTACTGTAAAAATTGTGTAAGACAATACAATTAGTTCTTTTCCTGTTGCATGAATATTGGCAGTGGTACACAGGTGTTGACTTCGGGAGGAAAAGTGTCTGCGCCTATTGTGTACGTCTTGTTATGATTGCAATCAATGTGTGCATACCCATAATAAAAGTAATCACTCTTCCTGACAAAAATCAGTCAGCAACAATCCACCTAGAAGTACAGAGCTTCTTGGCACTGTGAAGTGTATGCAGAACAGGCTTAGAATCACTCAGGCAAGAAGAAAATAAATACTAGCTTTGGCATGCAGAAGTGTCCCCATGTGTGGAGCCAGGATAGAAACAGCAGGCTTGTCCTAGCATGCTCTTCCAGCAGCTATACAGAAATGTCACTTGTATGTAGAACTGTGCTTTTTCTTCAGTCTTCTGTATATTTTCCACTTACTTAGCAATGGTGGTCATGCTCTCTTTGGGGATACTGGTTTGCAGTTTGGTCCAGGGTTTTGTTTCATTTAAAGTTAGGACTTTAGAAAACTGAACAGATCTTGTGCTTTGATTCTATTTGGTGAAGCAAAAATTTTGTGCTGGTATTAGCTGCCTTGGTAAACAAACTACGTATGAGAGGATACCAACTGAGAATACAATTTCCAAAACCTTGCATTCTGGAAAAAATGAGTGTCTGCTTACAGCGACCTGCAACCTCTCACATCACTAATTAGGCACAGGCAGTCAAATCTTAATCCCCTGATGTCTGAATTGTACTCATTCAGTTAGACAACAGTATAGTGTCACTTGACTAGCGAAAAAATTAAGCAATTTTATTTGACTTCAAATATATTTTTAATTTGCAGATGAAAATCAAGAATTTTGCTGCTAGTTAAACTTTTCATCAGTAATGCTGTGGTCTTGTGCAGTTTACTGTGCACTTCCACCCAAAGGATTCCCATTTTCTAACATGTATTTAATATGAAATGAATAATAAACTAAAAACTGGGTGAACACTTAGCTAGTTGAATACTGGTAGGAGTATCCCTATTGAAACATAAAGAGGAGCCTTTGTTATTAAATGAAATATAAGGTGAAGTGGTGAATCACATGAAGGATAGGCTTAAGTCAACATACATTGCTTTCAGGTAGTAGGGTCTGCAAACTGCAGACAAGTCCTTTGTGGGTATTGAAAGGTTTGAACATAAGCAAGGCTAGTGCCATCTCCTGTTCTTGATGAAGTTGTAGATGGTAGAATTGGGGCTACAAGGGGAATACTGCTCCAGTTCATGGTTTTATGCTTTATAATAAAGCCTTTTACTACTTACTTTAGAACTCACCAAAAAACTTGTCCAAGTTGTGAACCTTTCATGGGAAAAGAGTGTATCAATGAGATGGGGGGGGTTATGGGTGGGTATGGTTTAAGAAGCTTGTGTTTCAAAATGAGCCTTTCACAATTCCTGATTCTGATCAGATTATATGTACTTTACACATGTGAAACAAATGTGACTTAGCTATGTATAGTGTAGCCTGTTCTCATGTATCCTCTGGAGTCTGAGAATAACATTAGCTAGATATAGAAGACTTGGGTAAGTTCTTCGTGTAATGGTCACCCTGGACTGCTTTAAGCTGTGTATGAGCATGTATTACTGGTAGTTACTTGTAATTGCACCAATGTCTGAGCAGAAAGGAAGGAGAAACCACGTGGTTACAGCTTTTTGGTGTTGTTGAAGGGTTAATAATAGGATGCAAGTGGTAGATTGGTATAGAATATGCACAATAAGGCTAAAGGGAGTCCATTAAGATGAAAATAACTTACGGTAGGAAGACAGCACTGAAAGCTAGAGAAAAGGGGTGGGGAAATGGGTGAGGTGAGAGGATACCAAGCAGAAAAGTGTGGTGAGCTAATCAAAGAGTAATAGAAGGGCCTATGGTGAAGGGAGCCATTTTTAGAAATAGTGAAAGAACAGGAAGCCTTACATGAGAACCTGCTGAAAGTTAATGTCTATTAGCTAATGATACCTGTCATCAAGGAGTCTGTGCAGAAGTCTGGAATTATGGGATGGACAAAAACAGCACTGAGAGCTGGTGGGGTTGTTAGCTTGGCCTGTGGGTGGAGGAAGAGTCATGGAGGTGTTTTAAGTGGTTGGAAAAAAGAATATAGCTAGTTGGGTAGTAACCCAGCTAAGTAAAAAGTGACTAGCAGTGAGGGCCCTGTTGATCAAGGTGACTGGAGTTCAACTCTGTGTTGAAACGCTGACAGCTTTTTAATGTGCCTGACTCAGGAAGTGTTATGTCACGGCCAGCTGTGGGTACAACAGGCAATTGGGTTGAGATGTTCTCTCTAGTTACTCTTCTCCACTACTGTGGGCTGTTGTTCTGATACCGCAGTGCAGTGGTCCATCACCTCCGTTGTTGATCATTTGTGCAAGTATGCTGTGAACAAAGGAGTGATCCATTTAGTAAGGAGATCACTTCTTCCTACCCGTGAATTTTAATTTCTGAGTTGGGACTGAGACTGGGTCTAAGATTACTCAAAATAGAGGCAGAGATTTTGTATGATGTGAAACAGAATCCCTCCAGGACCATACTGCTGCAGAAACACTTTTCTCCTTTATTTCACTACTGTTTAAACCATTTGAGTGGATTTCCAGAGCATATCAGTGCCTCCTGTCAGGGAAACAGGTAACTGGAAGCTATAGGCTTGAGGAATTTTGTTACATAGAAAGTCTAAAGCAGAGATGGGGCAGAGTCTTATTAAAGGCATATTGTTTAATATTACCGTGAGATGCTCTTATTTGTAGTCTCATTATTTTGTCACAATTTAACAAAATTATTCCTGCAGGAAATGAAACAGAGGTATTTTACTGATAACATGACAAGAATTAAATCAGGCAACAGTATGCAGCCTGTAATTACAAGCCATATAAAACAAGAGTGTCTGGTGGCCCAGGCAGACTGTTCTGACTTTTCTCAGCTTTCCCCTGCTTGATTTCATAATGTTGCAAAACATAACAGAGATGAGTAGAACTGGATTTTCTGCAAGTGTGTGTCTTCTGAGCATCAAACACTTTTTACTTTCATTTCATGGATTAAAACAATGCAATAAAAAGAATGAGCTTAATGACAGAGCAAGTCCTGTGTTTTCATAGACCTTTTTCTCCTACCCCCCTTGCCTTTCCATGGTAACTCCAGTACCTCATGAGTTACTAGTAGTGCTGGCAGAGACTAATGTTTACAACTCAGTCTGTTTTTTGAATACTGGCTTCAGTCTTCTCTAGCAAATTAAAACCAGATGGGAACAGCAGGGAGCAGAATGGAATTTAATTCTCTTATGTGGCTTGTGATGTTAACAAAACTCTTTGGGTATTTTCATTGTTATTGTGCCTAGGAAATGGCTTTGTACCTTCCTTCTGTCCAGTCTCTGTGCTGTGAAGGTTTACAGCAGTTACGCAAGCACTCTGAAAGCCTTCACTGAGATATTGCTTTACTTCTACTTACTGCTGTGCTTCCACTGCAGTGACAGACTATGGTATAATCATATGTCATTTTTGGTGGGGTAGGTTTGGGTTTTTTTTTTTCAAATAAAAGGATCAAAACCAGTCAATCCATTCAGAAGTGTTTTTTCTGGTGTTGTTGCATAGCTGATGGAGGTGAAATGCAATTGGTTTGCAACATTTAACAAGTCTTTCTCTATTTTCAAACTACCCTAGGTGAAAGTACACTAAAGGAAGACTTGTTGAAATTGAAGAGGGAGACAGGCTCAATCACTCAAAACTCCAGTGGTTCCAGGATCTATAATGCAGACAGGATAGGGATTTTTTTTTTTCTGTGCAGTTAATTCTGTACTTTTTATTCTGGTTTCTCAGAGGAAAAGACTCAACATGTTGAATCACAGAGATGTTGCTTCCTGCTGGGGTTTGGGATTTCCTTGCATCTCTCCCCTCCATGGCTGCAGGAGCTGTTTTTGCGTAGTGCATGTTCTGAGGCAGGAACTTGCTGGAGATGAAGACAGAAGCCAACCAGTTCTGTGCTGAATGTAATAGTTTCTGACTCAAATTGTGTGGTAATTGTTGAAATATCATAGGGTGTGGTAGGAACTGCTGTGTCTAACATTGCTGAGGATTTATTGCTTCATAATTTGCCTGAATGAGTATAATATGCTAATCTCAGTTAACATATGAAAGTGGGGGAAAGATTTCTTGATGCTTTCTAGCCACTTGGAACCTGCTTGTGTGCAAAAATAAATTTCAGTATGCTGGAGTATTCATGGGTTTTTTCCAGTTGCTCAGTCTTAACTCTCATTCTCTCTAATTTCCCACAGAAAGAAAAGCTACTTGCTGTAGCTTCAAAAATACTAACTCTGTAAACTGTGAGCACTGGAAATATGATAAAGCTTCAAATTACTGTCTAATTTCATTAGGAATTAAAAACATATAGTCTTGAAAGTTACAGTAGTAAATTGATATTATTTTGACATACATACCTGCTTCGTACAGCTGCTTTCCTTGTAGAAGAGAAGTATTCCTAGCAGTTTGTTACAGTACTGAGTTTGTGTCAAATACAAGATTTGCACATTTACTATGAAGACAAAGAGAATTCATATGAACTCCACTTCTTCAGTAATTGTCGTTGATAAACCAGGTTTTGCAGCTCCAAAAGGCAACCAAGAAAGGGATGGAGGGGACGAGGTGGTAGTCAAATTTTCAGGCAAATCAACTTCAGTTGGAATATAAGCTTTCTGGATGTGGCATAGTGTCAAACAGTGCAATATTCCTGTATGCTCTCTTTTCAAAAATTATTTCAGAACTGCTTTTTACCCTACTGTGCTAGAGAAGAGCTCTGGATGAAGCCATTTCTCTCTTGCTTTAACCTCTGCTGTACTTTGTCCAGCCCTTGTACAGCAGTTTCTTTTGGTGCACTGTCTTCTGTTGCTGTCTGGAGGAAAGGGAAAGAGCTGATCTTAGCAGAGTGTCTGAAATAAGGGACTTCAAAGGGCTGCCTGAAGTTGTTAAACCTAGTGTTTTAGAGCATCTAGAAAAGCCACTTCATAGGATAATCCTTCCCAGCACATTCCATGAAAATGTTTCCAGTGCCTTTGAGTTTTTTTCCTCTGGGCTCTAATGATCCTAGAATGTGAACTGGCACCTAAAGCACTATCAGAAGTGCAACTTTTTTTAGATAAGTGAATCTTTCTAAATGTACTTCTTGCTGGATTAAAAAAGGCTTTGTATTTTAATTAGGTAGCGTCTGTGTGCCTAATTTGACATAAAAAATGCTTGAAAAAAATCATATTAATGAAAATTTTCCTTAATGGTGAGTGACAGATGTGTAAACTACTGTTAGACTCTGTCTGTGTGTGACTGTTAAAGGAAAAGCATGTTTTCAGAGTGTGGTTTTTGGACTTCCAGACAGATTACACAAGCTCAAGAAGGCCCACCCCACATCCTGTGTAGAAAACCAGCTCACAGAAATGCTCATTGTTCTTCAGGATTATAAGTCACTGTATTTTTTTGCCTCCTTTCTATTTCAAAGTACTGTATGGAAAATACTAATGCAAAGGAACCACAGCAGCTCTAACAAGTGCTTGATCCTGCCAGGTACTGAGCACTGCGCTCTTACCAAAAGGCTGGGGCACTGGGATTAACACATTCGGCTCCCTGACTAGAGAACAGAGTGTTTGTGTTGGTAAATGTAGCTGAGAGTATTTATCAGGTATGTGAATCAATTGATAATTGACATACTTTCACCCTGAAAGTTGTTCGTGTGCAGCCATGCCACTATTTACTCTCTTGGGGGAGGGGAGTTAAAGGATATGAAGGGAGTTTGCTTCAAGCGTGATGAATTCTCCCTGACATTTCTTCACCCCTGCTCAGTCTTTACTGCAGAAAGAGTGTGTGTGGGATCTAGATCTAATAGCCCACCAGAAAGATAGTGATTCGTGTTTATGTATCTCTACCCATGCTTATTTCTGAGTTATATGTTATTCCATCTTCTAGCTAGTGGACTTAGCCATAAAGGGAGCTCTTGAGTCAAAAATGGTAAAACCGGTTTGCTCTTACCTTTCATTTTTTTGGTGTTTAACCTACATTATCATCTCAGAGCTTATTTTTTAAAAAGCTGAGGTGATATATTTAATTTTTAACTTTCAAACAAGAAAAGTGTTTACATGTGACTTTTAAACCCCTTGTATTATGGTTTTCTTTAAAGAACCAATATCTTACATTTTTTGCTAGAATTCAGTACCCATTTAAGACCAAAATATTTGTTATGATTATACAGATGTAGCTAAGCAGAAGGCTGCCATGAGAGTGAGGTTGTGTCCTGCTTTTCTACAGTCCTCCAAAAGGAATCACTTCCCTTTAGTCTCTGCCAGTCTCCTGACTGTGCAGCATTCCCAAAACACGTGGCCCATAAAATGGGATTATAGGGAAGGCATTCAAGTAAACAGAAGTTCCCTCGGGATGAAATTTGGGTTTTCATGCGGAGCTCCTGTGTGCTGTAGCCTGGCACTGCAGCCTCGTTCTCTTGCCAGGAATGAATTCTCCTCTTGGTGACCCCATGGGTGTGTTGAGTACCTAGACCACCCTCATGTTTTGGGGATAGTCTCTCCTGGCTGGCACAATAAAGTCCTCCTTTGCAGTGTTTTTGGAAGGACACACCCAATTACCAGTTAAGGGCAAATAATCCTTTCAGTGTCTCTATTTAACAATAAATGACCAGTCTCATGATGTGGCTATAGCTGCCAAAAATCTGCAGTGAACTTACAGCTGTATCAGTCATTAATTGCACGGTATTGCTGAAGCAGCCCGGTGCTTTTGTCAGTTGTGTTCAAGGGTAAGTAGCTGCTTAAGGGTAAAAACCTTTGTGATTCTATGAGCACACAGTTACATTGGTGGATAATAGTGTATTTCTGTGATGGCATGGTCCTGTTCAGCCTGTTCTGTTGAAAGTACACAACCTGGGGCAGGCTCCATCTGCAGTTTGAGTACTTTTGAGTTCTTTATTGAGACTGAATTGTATTGGGTCTCAGCAGGGAACATTTCCAGACCTGCTCCCTGCATCCAGTCCTGGCCTCAATAACTCAGGCTGTCATTGCTGCTCCACATGATTACATTGTATGGGATATCAGGGCACAAAGCCTTCAGACTCATATTCACTTTAATGTAGCTCTTTTTCATATTTTTGAAAAACTTGCCACAAGTGGATATTGTCCTTCTGTTTTTCTAGAGGATGCTAGTCACCAGGGGAACAATTCAGTCCATAGTGTTCCCCTTACTATATAATCATAGAATGGTTGGGGTGGAAAGGGATGTTAAAGATCATCTAGTTCTAACATGCCTGCCATGGGCAGGGACACCTTCCACTAGACCACATTACTCAGGGCCCCATCCAACCTGGCCTTTCACACATGCAGGGATGGGACATTCCCAGCTTTTCTGGGTAACCTGTTCCAATGTCTCACCACCCTTGCAGTGAAATATATCTTCCTGATAGCTAATCTAAACCTGCCCTCTTTCAGATTGAAGCCATTCCCCTTTGTCTTATCACTACATGCCCTTCTAGAAAGTCCCTCTCTGGTTTTCTTGTAGTCCCCCTTTGTGTACTGGAAGGCTCCTTATGCCAGTAGTGAGGCTTCAGATGCTGATGGCCTTGTCTTGGCTTCCTGGACGTGCCACTCTGTACCACAACGTGGAGACTTTCCTCCAGGGGAAAGCTGCATTTGCAAATACTGTTTTTAAAACAGTAGGAATTAATATATTCACTTAGGTGACTGTATTCCAGACATGGCCTGTGTTTGTAACATCCTTGACGTGCTACTGGGCACTAGTGAGGAATGCAGTAAGAGATCCCTATAGCTTAGAAGACTGCCCTTTGCCTTAGGACAGCACAGCCTTATTCATACTGACCATGTTGCCTTTCTTTAGAGGTGCCTCTGAACAGAAACAGTTAAACTTCTTGTAATTGTGAAGTGTTGAACCAATAGCAGCTCTGAGAATTTTCAGTTATCTGAGGAAACGTACATCAGAAATTCTTGGTTTTTGTTACTGCACCTGGTGCAAAGAAGTAGTGCAGCCCTGGGAACAGATGAGACAACCCAGTTCCTGCCTCTGTCGAAAGCAGTGAATTAATTCATTCGTTTACCCCCTATTTTAACCAAAGCAAAGAATTATTTGGTGTGGGTTCTAAATTGGGAGTTCTGTCTCTTGTTGTTCGGTTTCTTTTGAAAGCCTTTACAATTGGGAGCACGCTTAAATAATTAAGGGAGGTAATTTTGGGGCCTGTAGCTCACACCACAAGGGACTGCACTCAGGAGTAATGTCATTGTCACAGCTGTACACAGCTTTTGTTTCTAGAGGATCAGATTCTCTGCCCTCCTCTATAGAGGGGTATAAATGAGAGAAAGCAGGCTGACTTAGTTTGATGGTAGACTGTTGGTAAGAGTAGTAATTATTTGAAGACTGCTTAATCCTATTTAAGGTTGGGATTTTTTTGGAAAGTCTCTGGTTACTGTGTGTATTTTGTACAGAAGCCCATTTAAAAGCTAGGACTGTATTAATCTGTCATTTGCTGCATCTCTATTGTACTTTCATCATATTTCAACTGTATGAGATTATTAAATAAAATTTTCTGAATGTCAAAGAGATTAATTATATTTTTAATGCCTGCAGGTTTTGGAAATACTGATCCTGAATTAGGAGGAGAAGGAACAACATATTTAATTACTCTATTTTTCAAATAAATGTAGATGATACAGATATAACAGCAGGGAACTGAAAATGTCATGTGAATAAGAGTAGTACCTGCTTGTATTTTGTTTAATAATTTCTGTGTGGGATTGTTTATGTTGTAGAAAGTGGGAGTTTATGAACAGGATTTTGAGGGGAATGGTATGTTGCTAAGGCTGCAATATTTTGTATTATGCTGTACAGGTTCTGTATCGTAAATCAAAGGATTTGTGAGCCCCCTTCCCCTTCCCCTTCCCC
>WBMZ01014507.1:0-135709 GCA_013400975.1 Atrichornis clamosus
CTGAGGTGGCGCCGCGCCCCGGCGAGGTGAGCGAGGCGCCTCCGCCAGCGCTGCCCCATCCCCCGCCGGCCCGGGCGGAAGGGAGCGGTGGCCCCGCCGCGACCCCTGTGGACGCGCAGCACGGTAAGGCCAGCCCGCTCTGTGCCCCCGGCCCGCCCTGTCGCGCTCCCCGGGCGGTGGGAGCGGCGCTCAGCGGCGACGGGCGCGGGGGGATTGTCGCCGGCGAGACCGGCGCCATCTTAGGTCGGAGCGCGGCCTGGCGGCCCCGAGCGGGGCCTCCGAGCCGTGAGGGCTCCCCGAGCCGCCCGCGGGCCCCGCTGGCACCACGCGGTTCTGCCCGCGGGGGAGGCCCGAGCAGGGCTCGCTCCGCCCGCCTTTGGCTGCGCGGGGCCCTCTATGGGCTCCGGGCATTGGTAGCGAGCGCGGGGCTGATGGTGCGGCTCGGCCTCCTCCCCGCCTGCCGCGCTCTGCCGTGCGGGCCGAGCCCGAGCCCGCAGCCCGAGCCGAGTGCCGGCGGTCACCCGGCGCGGGGGCGAGACGCGAGGCGATCAGGCTGGAGCGGCAGCTGCTCGGCTGCCCTCGGAACTCTGTTGCTCCCGCGGCCTGGCACCACCGCGGCTCGGCGGCGTGAGCTGCTGGCGGGCTGGCACAGCCAGTATTGCCCTTCTCTAGGCGGAGCTTGTGCCTTCTCATGGCACAGAGGGCAGCGTTGGCTGTTGAGGTTTGGATTTGAGGGAAGCTGGTTTACGCCTTGGTTTTTTACAACTTTCAGGTGCGTTTTCAGCTAGGTCATTGTTTCTTCGCTGCTAAACCAATGCAGCACTCAGTAAAAACACAGTTGTTTGCAGTCCTGGTGAAGCTGTGGATTGCACACCCTTGGACAACTAACATGGTGCAGAGTTACATGCGTGTATGGGAAGTCATCTGAGAAACACAACGTGTTGTCCATCGTTATGATCTGTGTTGTAAATAAGAGAACTTCCCTGTGCATTTGAAGTGCAGCTATTAAAGTGGGGGGAAAATTATTTGAGTCATTTACAGATAATAACCATACAAGGAGTAGCTGATGTCATTGCGTCTGTTCAGCCTGCAGAAGAGGAGACTGAGGGGAGAGACCTCATTGCAGTTACAACTTCCTCATGAGGTGAAGAGGAGGGGCAGGTACTGATCTCTTCTCTGTGATGACCAGTGACAGGACCCAAGGGAATGGTCTGAAGTTGTGTTAGCGGAGGTTTAGGTTAGGTATTGGAAAAAGTTTCTTCACCTAGCAGGTGACTGGGCACTGGAACAGGCTCTCCAGGGAACTGGTCACAGTACCAAGCCTGAGAGAGTTTCAGAAGAGTTCAATCAACACTCTCAGGCACATGATGAGAATGTTGGGAATGTGCTCTCCTAAGATAGAACGTTATGGTCCTTGGGGGTCCCTTCCAACTCAGAATATTCTATGATTCTGTTATGGAAGGGTGACAAGGCTAGTCTGAAAACTTCCTGGTTAGTGTAAATGTCCTCACTCTTTAAGCTCACTACCAATTTCATATTAGTTATTTGATTTTGGTTATTTTAAGCCAATCCAAGGAAGTATTGAGTACTGGAAGCCTCACTTGATCTTAAGAGTAGACAGATAAATTGCATTTGAAGTAATACGTGAGTTTTCAGTAACACTAAGTCTCACTGCAGTTGCATTGGCCATGATTTTCTATAGTATTGATTTCTGTTCATCTTTATGGTGCTCTTCTACAGATCACTCTGCTGTTTTCGCTACAGCTGTTACACTCTTGATACATTTGCTAATGTTTTATCATTTTTTGTTGTTTCTATGTGAGTATTTTTAAATCTTAAAAAAAAAGGTGTTATAAATACAATTGGCTTTTAATAAAGTTAGGTATTTTTAAACCTGCCATGATAAAGATGTGTAAACTAGTCCTTTTAAAACAGTTGCTACATCAGTAGTAACTCATTGCTGAGTAGAAGCTCATTGCTGTTTTGTGCAGTGACCTCGAATTTTTTCTCTGTCTTGTATCAGGTTTTCAGTTCGCTTTTCCAGTAACTATGATAGTGTTCCAGGGACTTGTGTTTTTGCAGGTTGTTGGTTGTTTGTGCCTACTTAATTAACTTTCATGGCTACCCTTAGTTTTAGATGGGCAGTTGCATTTTAAAGCAATATCTTAATATAATCTAATGATACTTTTAAAATGTTTTAAAGAACTTGTTCATAGTTTTGACACTTTAGCCTAATGGTTTAAACACTTTCTTTGAGTCTATACATACAGCATTGCATTGGAGTTTTGAACATCTCAGATCCATGAGGAAGGAAGGAAATGTCCTTTAAGGAAATGTCCTTATGAACGTGTGTTTATGCTTATAAATATTAAAAAATGAGGAAGATGAAGTCTACTCTGAGTAGGTTTACTTTTCTTACACTAGTGTCTGCACCTCCACTGGGAAATATTTGAGGAGTGTAGGGGAAGGATTCACCTTTGTTTTTGTCTTTGACAGCACCTACTAGCAGGATTCCTAGAATACATTTTGTATGTTAATGTACTTAAAGAAACTTAAAATTTGGAAGCTACTTGTAATCTAAAAGTGGATGTAGATGTTTCCTTTGCCAATGGGGACCATTTGCAGGAGCTGTTCTTGCACATCTCCTCTAATCAAATCCATTACCCCTTACTACAGTTTTGATTGTTCAGTCTACAGATTTTTGACCTCTCAGTTCTGCCAATAAAACTGTTCCTGGGCCAGGTTATTTTTAACCTGCCCTGGTTCACACCATAGTCCCGTGCAAAGTTGTGCTAGCATAACTGAGGAAGCAGGGCAGGAACTTATTAGGCCGGCTTTCTTCCTAGCAAAAAAGAAGTCAGTGAAAACTTGGCTTCAAATTATAGCATTGAAATAAAAGAATTAGTTTAAAAGGTATGAAATTAATCCTGATACTTGCCTTTTAAAAGCTGTCTGCATTTTGAGTCACCTTTGAGAATACCTTAATGTGTATATCCTGATTCATAAAATGAAATGTCCATGAGAGGTGTCACGAGTTGGTGTCACTTTCTAAAAGCCCGTGGCTATGTTACCAAATTACTTTTAACTGTATCTAAGAAAAAAATCCCCTGCATTGTAGTGTAGATGAGGTTATCACATATGTCTTGTTAGGATTCTGCTAACACATCGATTGCTTGTGCCTACTGTGTGTTTTTAATATAAATTGCATTGCATCTTCTGAGCACATTTTCTAATTTATTACTTTTTTTCATCGGAGGTCAAGTAAAACTAAATTTTAAAAATAAAAACACCACTCATTTATGTTGTCTGTTCTATAAAAGAAGTTTCTGAATTAGTCATTCATTTTGTCTTGCAGTCTGTTAAACTTTGTGTTATTAAAAATGGTGTTCTAAAGATGGTCCTACAGAAAAGAAAAAACTAGTGTTAGGCTTGATTCTCTTTCCAAGACCTGGCATGTTGCCCATGTTATCTCTGTCAAGTGGAAATTCACTTCATAATCTTCATCTTTCCCCCATACAAGAATCCAGTTTCGTGTCCTGTTCTCTTCTTTCCTGGCACCATGTCTAATTTCAGCACCGAAAGCTGATGGAGGAAGCAAAGGAGTTTAACTTTGCTACTTTATTTTATCTCAAAACTTAACATATGCTAACACCAGCATCTCCTTTTCATACAAGTAGAGGATGATTCCGTCTGCTCCCTTGTGATAAGGTGTTAGAGACTAATTATTTCAACAGTCTGACTAGAAATTAGATTATTGCTAGTGTGTGTAAAGAAATAGCCATGTTTCTTATTTATTGTGTTGTTCAGAAATACTTTCAAGATTACGTTAAAGAATGTTAAAAGAAAGAAGAAAACTTTATTGGCCTTCACTGTATTTAAAAACCAAAAAAAATCAGGTGTAATAAGAGATGCTGATGTTAATTTTGTTAATTCCAAAAGGTACATATTTTTCATTACTATTTTTGTACATGACTTTTTTTATTGCAAGAGCAAGTCTACAGGCACAAGGGACTCAAATCTAATGAGATCTATGCAAAATTTTTATCAAGTCTTAATTGATAATGAAAACAGTATGCAGTGCATTGTAGGTATGGCTTGGGGGTTTTGCTGTTGTGGAGGTTTTTTGTTTGAGGTGTTCTTTGTGGGTAGTTTGCTTGTTGATACTGTTTTGTGGGTTTTCAGGAATTTTGTGTAGGTTTTTTTGGGGTTTAAAGAAAATGTGACTATATGGGAAGCCCTGGCAAAATCCTAGAAAATTTGGGAATCTGTGATAGGTTGTGGGTTTGGGTGGAGTTTTGTTTTGTATGTGTTGGGGTTTTTTTAAAGATGCAAAGAGAATAAAGCTGTAAGTAGTGTTTCAGTAACTCAGTTGTGCCAGGTAAATTATGTGCTTCGTAGAAGGCCCTTCACATTTCTTGTGAATAACTTACCTGGAATAGGAGTATTTTTTTGAAAGTTATCTTTTCACTGTGATGTCAGAGGCTTCCTCTGATAGTTGCTTGTGTGTTATACACAAATAGTTTAAATTCTGTGAAGGATATCTTTGGTCATTTCTCTTTAATAGCAAAGATGAGAGTTCCAGTAGTTGTCAGAATGGTGATGTGGCATCAGTCTTTGAAGATCTCCTGTATCAGATCATGTTTGACCTGTAAAGAACGTGGTGGGAGGGAGGGAGACCATTCTATGGGAATTATTGACAAGTGCAGTATTCCTGACTGAACAGTGAAACATTTCATGAAAGTACTGAATATTTTGGTATGTATGTTTTTGGTTTTGTGTTTTTACCATCTAGTCTCAAGATGGCAGAATTATTTATGGAATGTGAAGAAGAAGAGCTAGAACCATGGCAAAAGAGAGTGAGAGAAGTGGAAGAGGATGATGATGATGATGATGAGCCAATCTTTGTTGGGGAAATCTCAAGCTCGAAGCCAGCTACTACATGTAAGATAACACTTCTCCATAATTTAAAATAGTTATTTCAAAGTATAGAAAGTTAAACTTAGTTTGAAAGTATAGAATTTTTAACAGTACGACTTAAGTCTACATCTTAAAGCTATGCATCTCTGTCATATGGAAAGTCGGAATTCTTAAGAAATTCTGTCCTAAAACCCAGGTTATGCACAGTTCTGGTTACCTCTTACCTTAAAACTCTTGAGCCAAAACAAGGACATTTGAACGTTTTAGCGTTAATAACATAGTTTCAAAGCCAATATTTACAGTGCTGAAACCATGCATGCCACTGCTCTCAATATAGTTAATATTTAGTTATATATTTGGAGGTGCCTCTCTGCTAAAGGAATGTGTATGAATTTAAGTCGTCCTGTTACAGTCTCTTTTTTTTTCTCCACCCCACATTTCATATGTTGGTGGCCAGCATTCTGATAAAATCAGGATAACTGTCTATGATAAAAGCACAATCTGGAAAAATGGTTAATATGAAAGTACTAAAAGCCTGTCTGTGAAGTAGGAGATTTTTATTGATAAATTTACCGATCCGTTGTGAAATAGATTTTTTTCATCCAGTTCTGTAGTTTTCTCCTAAATGCAGGCAGTGCAGGTAGTGAGGTTAGATGGCTGTGATGACAGCAGATATGTCAGGATTCCATGTTTGTCCTATGCTTGGGCTTTGGCAGGTAAGTAAAGAATAACATTTTTTTGTTGTTATTTTAATTAATTTTAGTAATGAAACTTTGATTTCTGTGTGTATCCATCTTGTAGTCAATATTTAAGAGCTTTGACCTAAGGTTTCTTGAGCAATCACATACACAACACTTTGCCTGGTGAGGTTTGTTGCTCGCAGTTTTTGCCTCATCTATGCTGTGCTTGTATCCAAGATTTCTGTAGTCGTTTTCTGAAGGTGTATAATTTGCAGTGAAGGATCTCAAGACAAAATGTTGAACTAGGCTGTCTGTCACACTCTGCTGCATGGGTTACGGAGCTGTTATTAGCTGTTCAGTCATTTTAGTTCACAATACTTTCATCTTGCATCCTTTACTTTGTTGCTCACTAGGATAGTAAGTTTAATGCTTCTCACACTAGATTAAAAAAGTGGAAAATTGCTTTTTTAATATTGAAAGAATACTGAAGCTGATACCAAAGTTCTCTCACCTGAAAATAGTTTTTAAGGGTGAATACTTTAAAACTACCCTGAATGCTCTGAAAAATTTGAAGAATATTTTACAGTTACTCTGTTAAGTTTTCTGCAGTTGCAAGCTTTTAGAAAGACTGAAAATTATCCTCACGGTTTTGTTGAAGGTCCGGAGACCTTTGGATTGCAGTTGGTCATTGGCACTAGATCATGGCATAGAACAACTATTAAGGCACTAGCATGTTTTGGAACAACAAATATGCAAAGTTCCATTACAGTTGTTGAAGCCTCAAGATTTTTTTTGTAGTCAAAGGATAGGGATAATTCAGGTGAAAACTATAATTTTGGTATGATTCTGTGAACTTCAAGAACTCTGGTAAAAGATAAAGACTTAAAATGTTTGCATCTTATTCTAGTGCTGTCCATACTCAGTCCTGACACAAGTAAAATCACTTATGGTATAACTTTTTACTTTATCTTTTTTCCTCCCTCTCCTCAACTTTTCTCTTTTTAATCTTCTACTTCACTATCAAAAACAGCTATGGAAGAATGACCTCAGTTCTTCTCTGGCTTGTAAGTAGTATTACCTGGCAGTAGTCAGGCTTCAGTTTGGTATTGGTGATAGGCAAGACACCGTGAACTCACCTTTGCTTATCACTGTTTAGTTTGTACCTGGGAAGATTCCTGTCTGATCAGATGGAAAATTGATGACAAATAGAAACTCACATGTAGTTCTTAATTTTTCTGAAACGTATAGTTTCTGCAATGCATTGCATTTTCTTAACCTTTTCCTGACAGTGCAATTACTAGTTTTTGTACAGACTGTGTGGAAAACTTGAAGGAAATAGTTAAAAACCCGACTTTGACCTGCTGGCATAGTGTCATGTAGAATCAAGTGTCCCTTCTGATGTAGGGGAGGATTATTTTGACTGAGAAGAAAAGTAATTCACACTTTGTTTACTTTACCATTTTCTGCAACTGCTCATTTTTCCTACAGTTGCCACTTGTTGTTCTTGCTTCCTTTTTCATGATGATACAAATCTGTAATTTGTTACTATTTCAAAATGTTGTTCTGCATTTCAGCATTCTTATACTTCAGTGCTGTTTCACCTAAACAGGACAAATAGCACTTTGATGGAAGAGAAGGGGCACATCAGGTCTATGATGAATCAGTTGAATCATGTAAATGTAGTTTATCATTTCAAATAACTGACTTCTTAAAATGTTCTTCTTAAAAGCAGTAAAATCTACCTTCATATTTTAGGATGTGCATTGTGTGCACATCAGACTCTCTTGACTGTTCTTTGTGAGATAACTTTTAAGATAGCTTTTCTTTTGTAGGTAGATGATTTACTTTCATTTAACTCAGGAATTCAAATGTGAAGTATATATTTGTTAACAATCGTGAAATTAATTTAATCCTTGTTCATAGTTACTGTTGTGTTGAAGTAAAAATAGTATTGCTATTACAGGATGAAATGTCATCATACCTTGAAAATTGCAAACCTGTTGCAGCTGCTTTTTATTAGTATGATCTAAAGGTTGAAAGCTGTGATCTTCTGAGCTCTACTGCTATTAGGTTTATTTATCAACTTGAAAAGTGTGTACTAGTGAGCCATTGCTGGTGGAAGTAGCCTTAAGGTTATTAAACACAATGTGTAGATTTGAGAACCTGATGTAATTTGACCCTGGTTTGAGAAGTTACTTTAAGCCTTGTTGATTAGATATAGGAGAATCAATCTAATTTCATATGCATATTTTCACAGGTCAGAGCAAGCAACTTGTCAGCAACACTAATGGAATTGAGAATCTGGGAGTAGAAAAGTATTTTGATTTGATGAATATTTTTGTTATTTTCTGAATTGTGAGAAACCCCAGACTAAGACATAAAATGTCACAGAATATCAGTGGCATTAGTTTGGGAGTAAACATAATTTAAGAAATTTTATGTGTTTCTGGTAAGCTAGAACTCTGAACAGAGTGTACCATGTAGGATATGTAAGAAAATTCATTCTCTTGTAATGCAATTCCAACATGACTCCTTTGGTTGCTGATCTGTTGATTTTCCTTTCACATTGAAAAATGGATATCATGAAGTCTAAAATCAAGTTTGTAAGTGCTGTATTTTCCTGCTAATACAGAAGCAAATTGTGTCATTACTGATTTAGAGAAAATGCTTCCTTTAATGTAGATCAGTTCTAGTATTTGGGAAACTTATTAAGTATATGAGCAAGAGATGTAGATAAATGCACTATAATCAGCAAAGTTAAATGTTAATGAAAAATGAAATGTCCTTTGTTGTTGTTGTTTGCACTCTTATTTGTGTTTTAATCTGTCCCCAAGAAAATAAAAACCGAGATTGATAAGTGAGCTAGCTTAACTGAAGAGGAGTGAAGAACACATCTCAATTTGTACAAATTACACTTTGTTTTGCCAGGTATTTGTTTTAGAAATAGTATTCTAATTTGTAAGTCAAATCCTAATTGGCTTAATTAGTGTATATGAATGCTACTTTTTAATTTGAAAAGCAATGAAGCTATTAATTTATTTGCAATTAAGATAAATGTAACTTTTGACAGATATATTGAACAGAGTCAACCTCAGCTCACCACGAAGGGGGATACAGAATGGTGCACCCAGTAGAGGTACTTTATTGTCCTAATATGGTAATTAAAAACAAAAAATCCACAACACTTAATGAAACATCTGACTGCAAAATTGTATGAAGATAACTGTGGGATCCTTTGCAACAGGTACAATTACTACATTCAAGACTGACAGTCACCAATATGCACCACCCGCCTCCAGCCCCGGTGCCATGGCTGTTCCATCAGTCTTTCAGACTGTATCCAGACCTACGACTTGCTCCGTGGCAGTTCAGCCATTGTCTGTAGCAGTGAATGTTTCAGGAGCTTCACAAACACTGCAGAGACCAACTGCTGGATGTTTATCAACACAGCAGATGCCTGCGTCAAGTTCTGGAATAACACAGCCTGTTAGCAGACCTGTAACCATTCCAGTGACAACACAGCAAGTATCCAGAAATATCACAGTTCCTGTAGTGGCTCAACCAGTGTCCAGGCCAGAGACTACTGCAACGGCACAACCTGTCATACTCAATCAGGTAAATCTTTATTCACTTAAAATGTAAAAGGTAGGATTGCTTTTGAATAAATTAGTGAAGAACATGCTGACTCAGTCTAGTAACTTGAAGATCTGGACTAGATTATAGATTAGCATTATGTAAACTAAAGACGCTATGACCATAACCTTGCACTGGTAAATTAAAATACATGTTTGGAAATAGTGATTTGCAAGACTCAAAGATGGTAGCTTTAGTAAGAGTAAAATGGCATTAAACGAAAATCCTAGACACAGAGAAATTAGTATTGTTTAGATTCTTTATGTTGTGTGGAGAAATGATGGAAATTCATTCTCTAAATTTTGCAGATTTCTTTAGTCAAAGATGGATCCTCTATACTGATAAATTTCACTTTTACATAGCTTGCATTTAGTGTGTAAAGCAACTTTGTGGGTTTTCCACCTGTTTTTTACAGTGCCTTGCTTGAGATTTTTGCCTTAGAGAATGCTGTAATGGTAGTTCCTTGGGGGGTTTAGCTTTTTCATTCATGTTGCAGTTGTACTGAAAGGATAGGATGGTAAAGAGGGTTTAAGCAACCAAAAGTTGCACAATCAGCACGTGAAACAATTTGGCAACATATTTGTTTAGCTTGAAAAGCCCAAGATACATGTATCATAGATCTTCCTGCCTTGCCACAGAACCCCAGAATGTTGAGATGAGGGAGTCAAGTTAGGTGCTGTTTTTGTTGCCTTATCTGTTGGACATGTGTGAAAGAGAAGGAATGAGGATTAAAATCCGATATTTGTATGAGGTAAACTATTATGCAACACCTTTATTGAAAATAATTTATGTTGAAACTGTTTAGACAATGTACCTATAATATTAGCTACTACTGCTAGGTTACAGTGAAGCCTGACAGTAGGCACCATCTCCATTGTCCATGCAAGTACACATACCTGAGGTTGTTCCAGCTGTTAGTCTTTTGGTATAAATAAAAATTATGCAGCCTAATGAATTCTACCTTTACTGATCAGGGCAATCAGTCTGAATGAACATAGTTAATTAGGCCATTAAAACAGGAGGATTGGAATTCGGTGTTCGTCTTAAGATTTGTGGCTAAATAATTGCTGATGAGGGGCTTTATTTTAAGTAAAACAAAATTAAAACAATTCAATGTAATCATTGCCTTATCAACCGGCTAGCTCAATCTTTGGCAAATTCAGTAGGAAAGAACTCATACTTTCCAATTTTGAGTCTTCAGCAGTTGATTGATAGTTTGCAGAGATAAATTGTGGATGTAACTGGTGAAGTGGGTTAGTTAAATCAATCTGTCACTGTTAAGAAGGCCTAAAAAAATGATAAAATCAAAAGTCCAGGTATCAGTAGGATATCTAGGTTGTTTCTTTAGTCCTCTTAAATTTATTTTTATAAAGCAGGACAGATTAATAAAGAAAGGTCTGCTACTTTATATGATGTATACAAGTATTTCAAGTCTGTGATTTTTTTTTTATAAGTTTGCTTATGACATAGTATGCTTTATTAAATCCTTTAAAGGTGTGCTAGAATGTCCTGCAGAATCTTTACTGCAAAAGAAAGCCCTCTCCTTTCCTTCCCTCACACATACATGCTCGTATTTTTGTTCTAATAGACCAAGCTTGTAGGGGCTTCTACATAGTTTTTATGAGAGAACCTCAGAGTAAACAGACCTCAGAAAGCTGAACTTTTCCATGCAGTATATGTAGGCTGGATGTAATTCATCAACACAGTGATTTCCTTTGAAGAAAGTATGCACAGAGGACTTCTTTTGTGAGAGTTCTTTCTCATTTGTTGAGTTTACTTATGTCACAGATGAGGCTTTAGTTGAGTATTCGTGGTGTTATGTTGTCAAAATCTACAGGGTGTTCTTCCATAGCAGAGTAGAGAAACAGCTATTTGAAGAAGTTGCAGCCTGAAATATGACATGGAAAAGGTTCTTTAACCATGTATGAATCAGTTCTGTCTATTCTAGGTTAGACTGACATGCTTTAGAAAGTAATGCATCCTTTCTGGGATATCCAGTGCATAGAGATTCTGTGCTCTCTCTTAAAACTGCAACTGTTGAAATTATGGTCTTATACAATTTCTTTACAGTGTTGACATTTTGGTCATGATTTTCATGAGCTCTTAATTTTTTTTAAGCTATCCTAAATGTTAACATCCTGTTCTTTGGATGTTAAGAAATTCTTAAGTACCTTTAGGAAGACTTTTCTGTTTGATTTTTTTTCCCTACTTAAGGCATGGTGAAAGTGAATCTTCCATCTCTTCAGCTTAACTTTTTTATATTCAGAACTGTGTTTTCAGTTTCAGCTTTATTTAGAATAATTTGTTTTCTTGGCTTTTTGTTGTTCTTGCCACTTGATTATGTTACACGTTTTATGGAGGAAGAAGCTTTTTTGATGTGCCTTTTTTTAGGGAGGTACAATAGTTTAGCTTCTTGGGCAAAGCTCTGTGATTTTTAATCACTCCTGCCACATTATGTCATTTGCTGTTCTTAGTGTCATATGTACACTGCCTGTATTTTGGCTCATGTCCTTGGTTTGAATTGTCTTCATTCAAGAACTCAGGGGTTTTTTTTCATTCCTCACCCCCTCTCCATCTAGTGTTTATTCCACTTGGGGCTGCTGTTATATATTGATGCCTTGGGCTTTCTGAGACATTTTTGTTCACATGTGTTCTGTTTCTTCCCAAATTGATTCTTCCTAAGTGGCAAGGGCTTCAACTAAGTTTTTCTGGGAAGTGTTTGCCATTTGTGTCATCAGCTTCCAGGTGTTGAAACTTACCTTTGAAAATATCATGTTGTGAATATCACTGTGAGGTATGACTAGACACTGACAGGACCCCTTTTTAGCTGAATATCCTTCACAGTGCTTTTGCAGTCTTAATGCAGTGCACTATTTTTTAATCTTGGTATGTCGACAGATTTTTTTTTTCTGTGGGAACTGGTTGCTTTTGATCGCCTACTGAGTTAAAACACGTCTCTTCAATTTCTCAACAAGTAGGTCTATAATTTGCCTTTTATCAATGTTTGGTATTCTGTGGTAACACAGACCTTTCCCACGGGCACTTTTCTCTTCTTCCTTCTATGTTTTGTAAATAGAGATAAAAGCTTGGATGTTATTGAAAACTGTCTCTGGAAAGATGGACATTCTACCTGGCCTATCGGCCTAGGGGGAGGTTATGAATTGACCCAATCTGGACGACCTTTGGAAAGTCTATATAAGTTTTAGAATTAAATAATAAATTCAGATTTCCTGCCTCACCCGAACTCGTCTGGTTCTTTCGCTCTGCCAGTGGTTCAACAGCGACAGTATTCCAGTTTTATCATTGAAATACCCCTTCCAATCACAAGCTTGATTTGCTGACTTCCTAAGTCAGTGTATTTTTTGTGTTGTTACTGTACTACCTGCTGTGTACTAACTGCTGTGCACTTCCAGAAATTCTAGTTGATTTTTACTTCAGTCATACGATTTATAGCAATTCTAATTCAGTCAGAGCTACTGTCGCGTTTCATAGCATAGGACTATCCTCTTCTTTAAGAAAAATTTGTCCTTATCAGTGAAGATGTTCTATAATTCAGTGCTAAGAATGCTCTCCACTAAGCACCAATCAATTCTGTCTTTCCCTTACTTAATAGGCACTTTCCTCTGTCAGAGTATGATTCAGGTTCCAGTTGTTCCTAGTTTATTTTGGGAGAACAAAGGTCCAGTATCATGCTTTGTAATTTTTCAGGATGGGTTTGTTTACCAATTGCCGTATGGGTTTCCACAGTTAGAAAATCTAGGATGCAGAATATGAACCCAATATTTTCACTAGTCCCTTAGAAAACTAAGAGTAGTGGTATATTATTTCTCTTCACTTGAGCCCTAAGAAATTAAATTACAAAGGTGTAGGGATTTGCCTTTCTACATGTAAGAGCACCTGTACACTTAGTTTGATTTATTTACCTTTTATTTCATCAATGTGGTAAAGCTGTTTTGTTTTGGTTTTTTAAACATTTTCGTTTTCTAAAGCATTAGACAATATTGGGGGGTTTGTATGTAAAATGACAGATCCAAATTACATGAAAATAATATTTGTCAACAGAAAAGGGCTTTTTGAGAATTATGGAGTTTTCAGTGTGTCTGTTTTTACCTTTTTTTTTTTTTTTGCTTGCTGGACATGTTTAGTATATATTAGGAAGATGTACATATGCCATCAAAATACGCAGGCTATGATCTAGATGAAAATAAAAGTGTTAGTGGGACATAAAACCAAAGAAAGTACAGACTAGAAAGAGATGCCGAGTTTGTATGTAGCTGTTGCATTGGTCACATTTCTAGTATAAATGATGTGCATAGTCCTCTGCACTAAGAGCCTGCCCCAGGTTTATCCCCTGAGCATTAATTGTGCTTGAGATGGGGCCTGCAGGCTGAGCTGCTTTGCTTGTCACATCACTGGCTCCTCTGCAACTATTGTGACTGCAGCTCATGTAGCTGTTACTCATAGCAAATGTAGCAGAGAAATTTAGTAACTATTTCACTGCTATTTCCGAACATCTATGTTTAATTTGGTTGGAGTGGATTAGGTCACTCACCAGAAGAAAGAATGGCTCTTTATTATCATTACGATCCTGAAGGGTCTTCATTACAGAGATGTACAATAAAAAGGCAGGTTGGGGAGCAGTGTCTTCTTTTTTGTTCAAATCTTTTCTGGTATTTAGGAGTCCTAAACCAGATTATCATACCTGTTTACGTGCTTGTGCACTCCTTTAGATTTCTTTCCATTAAGTTTGGTTAACATGATGGTAGTTAAAAATGTGACAACTTCCACAGTAAATAACTACTTATTTTCAAATAAGTAGCACAGTTGTGAATGGGAAGCAGTTTGTGAGATTGATCTTTACAGCAAAACATATTATGGCCTTTGTCTCATGAATGCACTTATGACAAAGTCTCTGTATATGTAGTGGGTGATTTTTAAAATTTGGGGTTTTTTTAGGAAAATAGCACTACTTTTTTCATTTTTTTTGTTTCACAGTACAACTTGATGAAGTATAACCATTTGAATTATTTCAGAGTTGAAATTACCAATGCTTTTCCATCTATACCTTAGTGTTAAAATTAAACCTAACTCTCTTATGTTTCTTCTTAACTGCTTATTGGTGTTCCTGAAAATACTTCATGTTTCATATTGTCCTAGGATGCATGACCTATTAAAATGTGAGCAGTATTGATGAATCTTGGAAAATGTTTCTCCTACCTCACCCTCTAACTTTGGATATTTGTAAAGAGAACTAAACTTCATGTTTCTTTTTCCTCCAAATGTTACCTATTGAATGATTAGTGGAGCTGGTTAGTTTTAAGTTTTCAGTGTTGGAGAAATGTGGACTATTAAATTTTTTAGCTTATATGTAGTACTAAAGGGCAAACCTTTTAAACTGAAAGGTAAAAGAATACCTGTACTTGGAGATGTGCAAAACTGAATTTAACAAGATGCTGGGAAACATGAACCAACTTTTATGCTTTGAAAAGAAGGTTTGATTATATTATTTTCAGAAATCCTTACAAAATTACACTACATAAAAGAAAAAAAAACCTTAGTGATGTTAGGAATGAGTACCCTTCCCAGTCAAGATGCTGTGGATACCTCTTACTTTCATTAAAGCTGGAGCACTTAGTAGAATTTGATCTTAAAATCATTTTGCTTTGAGAATCTTCTGCTTGCTGCAAGTTTGTGCTACTTTGAGTTCTGATTTTTGATCTTTTGAAATGCAGCTAGATGTTATGCGAGACTAACAGGCAAATACCTGAGTTTAGGTTGAAGGAAGAAAGTATTTGGGTTTTTTGAAAAACAATTCAAGTATAATTTGAAATATCATCAGACTTTTTGAACGAAAGCACTTACAATTAGCAAATTAAAGAGATTGTAATATTTCATAAAATAGACTTTCCCAGGTTTTAGGATTGTTTTTACTATTCTGAATACACAGCTATGAATAAATTAACAAGCACTGATGAGAATTGCATCCTTATTAAAATGTCAAAAGAAACTATTTTGGGGAGATGGTAATGAACTTGATTTTCAGCTGAGTACTTCTGAGTACTTTTAAGCAGTCATATGTTTTTAAAATAAACCCTTTGAAGCCTGCAAGTAAAAAAATATTAAACGTCAAATTTCTTTTCCCTCTTGAAAATATCTTATTAGGATTATATTATGGATTCTCCACCAGATGCACCAGATAATACATCTGGTATACTGTTTGGTGTGAGACAGAACTCGGGAGTTCCACAGTACCAGACTGGGCCAGCAGTGAATGTAACAGGTAGGTATAACTGTAGTTGATAAGAGAAAGAAACAAACTAATGTCATTTAACTGTAGTGCAGATCTTTGGGTTATAACATTAAATAGGATTTTTAGAATACAGTATAGCTGCTTTTTTCTTCCTCCTGTACACAGCACTGTATGATGTTTAATGAAATAAACTTTGGAGTCTTGTTTGTCAGACTTTGCTTTTCAGTGCATTAGACTGTCTATAATATCAACCAATGTCATCTTATAATGCTCATTTAGATGGGGAAAAAGAACTGCCAGATCCACCATATTTTGATGGACAGGTAAAGGTTTGTTTTCAGTATATTCATCACTCTTTGGCCAGTGGAAGTAGGAAAGACTGTTAGCAAGAGAGGGGCTGTGAACAGTACCTCAAGAACTGAGTGTGCTGGGTGGATTCCCTGTGATGATGATCTTAGTTTCCTGACTGCTATATGCAGGAGTTGGAGTAGATGGGATCAAAAGGATCCTTCCTGAAGAGGAGGGGAAGGAAGAGAGTATGCAATTTCACTACAAAAATATTTTTTTCAACTAGCTAAATTGCATTTCAGCAGTAAATATTTAACCTACTTATAAAGAAACCCAAAAGTGCCTTTTTTGTGTGTCACAGCAGATGAAGTAGATTTGAAGCATGCAGTGTATTCAGTCTTAAAAAGGCTGTAACTTGGGACTTCCCTCCTCCTTTTTGAAGGATTGTACTTTTGTAATAACTGACTAGAATCCCATTATTTTGTCTGTAAGTTGTGGATGACAATCCCTTCTGATTCTTCCCTGAGGTAACAGGTTATGTACAATGAGTGGCCTAACCGGTCATGCTAATAAGTTGTGTAGCTAGGTAATCAGCTTCACGTGATGATTTTGCATTTAATTTAGGTATTCACTCCAGTTATGTAGCAATGAAGGTTTAGTAGTGTATATTCTTGCTTGTGTGCTACTGTTCTATTGGTCTCATTCTAGTCTTATTGGGTTAAATAGCTTTTTGTCAAGTAAGCAAAAGGTTTGTTTCTTGAAAATGGTTCAGTATTCCAGCCCTTGTTCTCCAAAGAACAGGTATTAAATTGTTTGTGGGTTTTTTTATATTAACTTAGGACACTTGCTTGCATACTTAAAAATCATTTGTATTAGTCTCTCAATGAGAAAAAATGAAACACTTAAAAGCACTGAGGATTGCAAATCAAAGCATTTAAAATATGCCACACTTCATCTGTGTTTATGTTAGTAAGATGGCAATGGGATTTGAAAGTTAAAATAAAAGTTTTATTATTGTGGGTTGAAACATGAATATTTTTATGACACAGAAGGCAACTTTAAGATACATTTCACTTTGCAAGAAGGAAGTATCTGTGTGTTTTGTGGTTTGGCTTGCTTGGTGAGGTCATGTAATGAGATTACATTCATGCTCATATGTGCCAAAGCCTACTTGCCTGTGTTGGTGCTATGCTTCTCTAATTCATGTGCAGCACTGTGGGCTAACCAACCATTTTGTTAGGCTGCTAAATAAGTGGTGGTGTTTGGGTGAACAGCATTGGTAACTCTTACCTGCAGGTCAGATGGCACTGGGGGTGTGTGTAAAATGTAGCTTGCATTCTGAGAATATTTTGAGAACATTCTCCCACAGACTTTACCCACTTGGAGGAAAGACCTGTTTTGTGGAGTTTACTGGACTGTATCCATGAATTCATAGCACTAGATTAATGGGAGATGTTGGTGCAGGACAACGCACTGAAGAGGCCTGAAGCAGTTTGGCTTTCCTGTGCCTATTCTGTTACCACAATACATTTGATGCTTTTATTCTAGGTTACTATTTCTATTGTCTTTTTCCGTCATTTATAAAACCAGGCCCTACTAGCACAGATGCACAGAGCAACGTTAAGATTTTTACAGTGATGTTGTGTGTTTAGAAACCTTTCAGCAAGGTGATGCTGCATCCAGTATACTTTTCTCCTTCTTGCTATCATTGTTGACCATGCCTGTGGTACCATTCCTGTGGTACACAGGAATACTGTGTGTACAAGCATAGCCAACTGTTTGTAGTTGGAAGTATTCACTGGTAGCAAGTATTCAAGCATGACTTGACCAAACAAGAATTGTTTGGCTGCTGCTTTTCCCTGCTGTCCTGAGTACTTGGAGTTCCTGTGGCCTGCTGCGTAGAGGATTGGACAAACTAGTCTGGAATGTGGGTGATTCAAGCCATTCTTGTATCCACACTCAGCTGAGAGAGGCACTTTGATGGTAAGAGGTGTCTGTACATCTGATTTATACCAGCAAGATATTGACTACTTGGAGTTGGTGTGATTAGTTTTCAAAACAGGCCTAATTTTTTTTTTATGTGACCAAACAAAAGAATTAAAATGTAAACCTATATGTATTTTCCTAATTTTACTCTAGTTCTTCTGAAAGAGGGAATTTACTAATCAGAGTTGTATAAACTGATTAAAGACTACTCATTTGTATAAATACATAAGAGTCTTCAAAATTTTTATCACAAATGTGTCAAGCTTTTAAAATCAAAGTTATTAACAATTTTGTTAACATATGAAAATAATCCTTTTTTCCAAATGGGATTTTCTACAGTCAAATAAAATATTTCACTGAAGATTCTTGTAAAATTGGTCAGACCTTCTGTCTTTTCCCTGGCCCTCATTGCACAGCAACACATAGTTCAATATAGAGCAGCAGTTCCTGCTATAGGTTGATGGCTGGATTTTCAAAGAGCCTCAGTGATAGAGAGGAATGCTAAGGTCATACCAGCTCTATGGAAGCCTTTGCTGAGCAAGACACATATGTCAGTGTAAGCAGCTCATACACCTAACAGGACAGGTATGAGTAAATTAAACCCCCCCTTGGAAGTAGTAGCATCGAATTAATAACCTGTTCATTTTGTGCATGTGTGAACAAATGAACCTTAGGCAAGCAATGCATAGAGTGAGACATTCGAGCTTAATATGTTCATTTATGTTAAAAGAAAGAAAGGTGTGCTACAAAGGAGAATGTTAGGGTGATTAAGTATCTATAAATCAAGTGAGTTATGTTTTCCCATGTATGAGGCATAGTGTGGTAAATTCTCCAAGAAGTTAATCAGTACTCCCTGCTGGGATTCTGCCTCTGTGCATTGAATGGGGAGACTCTCCAGACTGTTTGTTTAGTTCCCACTGTGTAAACACAACTCTGGGTGCCACAGGTCTGTTTTGTTTCTTCTCAAGAGTTTGAATAATTTTACGTGACACAAGGTGTCTCTGCTTGTTGAGAAGACTTTAAAGGTACTGATTCAGATTCTTGTTACACCGTAAGAAGTCACTGGAGCTGCTATACCATTGGGAGGGGAATATACAAGAATGTCCTTAGCTTAGATCATTATATCCAGAACAGAAGTCCTTGTCATACTTTATGATAGTGTTAAGACTATTTGCAGTCTGTGATTGTGAGAGGTTTACGTGACCTGTGCTACCACTTGAGACTTCTTGATTTGTGGCTGTGGTCTTCAGGTCTACTTGAGGACTGAACTCTGTATTGAAGGGTAATCTTACAGTGACAGAGACATGGGTTTCTGACAGGATGGAGCCAAGTATTTATGGGCATGTTAATCAGCCACTGAACCTCCAATTTCTAAGGTGGTTTTTTTTTAGTGATTTTCTGTTCTTCAGAAGAAATACTGCAAACAATAGGGAAATCTTAATGTTCTTTCAGAAGAGAGCAGATAGATGTGCTGTGCTTGATTGCTAGAAGTTATAACACTGTTTTCATTCTGCATGTAAACTGAAGTTTACAGAGTCAAATAACAAACTAAAACAGCATTAACATAGAACCAGAAAAAAAGGAGAGATGTTTTTCATCAGAAGGGCAGAGCCTGTTCCAAATGGTGGGCATTGCAGAAACCAGCTGCTTAGTTTGTGACTGTGAACTCACCTTGTCTCAGAGTAGAGTGGGTCAAGATGTGAAAAGTAGGCCAAATAATTCAGGTGGTCATAGTATGATTTACTGGGGTTTCAGAGGTGGATCTGTATCTCTTTGCTTTTACCCTTTCCAGCTTTACTGACCCTGGCCTTCAGTCTCAGTTGCATATTGTTTTCTTAACTTTTGTATGGCTTAGTAGTCTAGGAAAATCTAAACTGCTTTGTGTGGGCTTTAAAGCATAGGCATCACTAATGTGTTCTGATTACTATGGGAAAAAATGAGCTTCTGTAATTTAAACCACTGTAGGTCTGTATGAGAGTAGTTTTGTATCTAAGCCTTCTGCTGCTTCTGAAGGCAACAGTGTAAATCCAAAACAGGCCAAGCCTGGTGAGGTTGGTGCTAGAAGCAATTCAGCTATTTTGTCTACACTTACTTGTCCAACAGTAACACCATTACAAAATGTATCTTCAAAGGACAGGAAGATAGAATAGTCTAGCTGGCATTCCATGCCTCTGTGTCACAGAAAAAGTAACACTTGTGTAGTGTTTCAGTTTATCAGTATTATTAATGCAAATAAGTAACTGTTCTTATGCCATGAAATAAAAGCAGCTATCCTAGGCAAGGATTTATATACCTTTACAAATTAATATACCTGAGGTTATTACCTATTTAAATTTTAGACCTTTATTGTTTAGTAGGTATCTTTGAATTCTTTAAAGCACTGATTAGTCATTTGAAGACAGATGATAAAAATAAATGCCTCTGATGTCATTCTCTTGGTTCAGATTTTCTATGTCAAAAAAGTGAGTAGGGAGTTGAAACTTGCAAACACAACCAACCAGAAAATCAAGATTGAAAGAATTCTTCACTTGAATCTATGACTACTGAATTTATGAACTAATTGTGATTAGATAAAAGGAAGGAAAAGAATCATTTTAGCAATGCCAGGAAAGGCAGCAAGAACTCTGATTGTGGAATCTGCATCCTTGGACATATTCAGAAGTTGACTGGACAGGGCTCTGCACATAAGATTGGACTTGCTTTGAATGGGAGGTTGCACAAAACCACCTCCAAAGGTCCAGCCTAAACTATTCTGTGATTCTGTATTTTGAGTAACTGTTGTGAAGCCTGGTTTTTATTTTTTGCCCTTTTTTTTGCAGCTGTGTTTCTGATACAGTTTAAAATAGTAGTGGGAGGGTAGAAGGTGTATTTCAAAGAGGATGTTCTTGGAAAGGTCTTTCCCTCCCTGCAAGAAGAGAGGTAGTCTGGCTGTTTCTGACCATTAACAATTAGGTGTATTTTTCTCCTGAGCCAAAAGGTGCTTTCCAGTCATTGTAATATACAAGGGTTTATTCTTGACTTTGAGATATTTCCTAGACATACATTCTCCTATAATATTAAAATGAGTTATCTACAGTGTGATACTGATTGTTTGGAATAATTTCAGATTTGGTAGTTTTTGCGTGTCTTACTTAGAGCTCATTTGCTATCAGACTCCTTATCAGCAATCAGAAAGAAGTGGCTATAATATCAATATTGCAGCAAAAAAATTTCCTCTACCCTGTTCTGGGTGAAATAGATATTGTGATGCAGCCTATGCTATACAAAAGTTAATTGAAGGATCTTGCTAAATTCATTAAAAAAAGAAGTAGATCATATTCACTGAGAACCTTATTTTCCTGAGGTTGTCTCTAAGGCATCCCATGCTAGTATAGCAATTTCTAATCTGTCACAGAATCCAGTGCTGAAGCACTGCAGAACACAAGAATTTGCTGCAGAACTGATTTTCTTCAACTCAGTTTGTTCTTAGCTGTGATGTGTCAAAATGTGTTACAAACTGTAATAGTGAAGACTTGCAGCACTGTTTTGTGGTACATCTCTTACATGGCCATCCACTCACGTGCAGGACTTTCTGTGTAATAATGATTCTTAGCAAAACTGTTATCTTAAGGAAAAATACTGTCTACTGCAAGGTCTGGGCAAGACTATTTTTGTGTAAAAATATATATAACAGTGTTTTTTGGTAATCTCTTTACTCTTACATTTACTCATTCCCTTATATTCATCTGTTTATTTTTATTACATTTTTTCATAGCCCTGACAGGGAACAGTTGACTCTACTGTTGAGATGTTACTTTTCCTGTGTTTAACTGCTCAACTACTTACTTAGTATGGAGTCCTCCAGATCTGTGAATGACTTGAGAAATGACTTCATCTGGAAAAGTAGCTCTTGCTGTGATGGTTTTTGGAAGTTTGGAAAAAATTCTAACCTTGAATTTATTCATTAAAGTTTAAGTTAATGCAAAGATTTAATACCAATCTTTTGCTCAAGACATTAATTAATCATTTATGTTGATAAGAGAAGCATTATTTCCTTTCATTACTGGGAGTAATTATTAATTTAGAGGGTTTATTCTCTAGATTCTCCGAAGACACCTTTGCTCAACAGAAGTAAGGCATTTGAATAGGCCTAGATTGCAACAACTCTCTAGAGAGAAATAGTCTCATCTTTAAGAACCAAGTTGTGAAATTCCTTTCCAAAACCAGTTATCTGAACCCTATTGTGATGATGAGCAGGTCATGGCAGAAAACAGGCTTTACATGTTCATTTGAAAATTAAAGTTAATAAAACAAAAGCACCAAAAATTCATCCTATCCAGGGTGGGGTGCTGCTGCACAGAAGGAATGCTTTGTCCCTATCATGCTACCTTCATCTCCTCATATGTTTTTTCCTTGTTTGTTGATAAGGTTTTGTAAAAGTAGTTTATCAGTCTATATCAAACAGAACAAACTGTGAATCAGTTTGGGAAAAAGAAAGAGTAGTTAAAAGATGGTTGTAAAACCTTGCTTATTGTTTCTATAGCTTCATGATAGTTGTTTTCGTTTGAAATAGCGTATTTTGCTGGAGTACTACTTATTACTACTATTAAATCAAATATTCTGCTTGTGAATTCTGAGTCTTTACTTGTTTTAAATTTTACAGGGACAAATGCTGTATCCAGTACGATTAAAAATGGAGGACCTTTTCCACGAGCTTGTCCAAAGTGTAACATTCATTTCAATCTTATGGATCCTCTAAAAAATCATATGAAGGTAAAATATTTTGGGACTAGTAAGCATTAGAACAAACTTCTGTGGGCTTCTGTTTGGTTATGAAAGAGTGCTATATTTTGATATGAACATAGTTGGACTTATCTATATGTGATCAAGCAGAGCCAAATGCTCAAAGTCTTGCAGTCACAGAGAGTAAGACTGGAGTAGGGGAGCTCTAAATCTTGCGACTTTTTGCCTCATTTTTTCAATGTGCTGAAGGTAAGTGTCTATGGTAACAGGCAGCCAGGTCACCCACATCAGGGTTAGATTGCTATTGATACAAACATGACAATGTAAACTTAACTTTTTGTCTTTATGTATCACTTGGAACATCAAGATAAAAATACTTGATACCTAATAGGTTAAAAAGTTGTTAATCTGAGGGGAAGAATTTAATTTGTGGTTTATACTTAAACAGAACTTTCAGAAACTGAGTATCAGTTATTCTGATTATGAAATTAAAACTGCTTACTGTTTCTGGAAACACTGTTTCCTGGAAAATATTTTATCATTTGGCAAAGATCCTCACAATTCTCAGGCATATGTATTCCATATCAGGGACAGAGAAATGGCTTTGCAGTCTTTATACAATGTGAATATCCAACACAAAAAGGAGTATCAGCTACTGTATAATAGAAATCTGTGAGGATCTGAGTTATTGTTTTCACAGATGGTTGTGATTTGCAGGGTTACGATACCCTAAACAGTGGTTGCTGTCCTCTTTGGCTCTGAAACACAATTAAAAAATGCAGATAACAGTGGAAAAAAACCAAGGGTTTTTTCTAATCATTATTTGTACAGAATAGCTTTTGCACTGAGTACATCAACTGAATGAATGAACCATTGAAAAAGTGTGTTTACTTAGTATACTGAGTTACAATTCCACAGTAGAAAATTACTCCTTACTAACAGGCTTATAGAAAGTAAGCATGGTAGGAACCATTATTCGGCAGGAGAAAAATTTGTCCTCTGAAACATTCTAATTTTATTTATTGTTGGAAACTTCATATCATCTTCTTTCTGAAGTACTTCATACTTTTAAAGTGGTTTCATAATATGGCTATTTGGCTAAGCATTCATTATATATGCTTTGACATAAAGAAGCTTGAACAGTGTGTATTATGTGACTTAGAATTCTGAAATTCTTAGTAATGCTGGAGAAAACTTGCAGGTTTCAACATATGTTCTCTCCTAAGAAATAAAGGATAAAACTTTTCATTAAGTTCTCAATAAGCTTATGCTTGTCAGCAAAATACTTCCATGAAAACTGCTTTTCTCTTTCTTGTTATTAAATGTAAATGAAGTAGTAATTTTTCTCGAGTAAGGCAGCACTAGTATTCTGTTTTCTTGATTAAATTTCTTACATGAATCTATGATAATGTTCCTCTTCAGTTTTGTAATATGTAATGTTTTATTACTTATACACTACCTAAAGATAGGTCACTGTTCAAAACTGTTTGTGCATATTACTAAGGTCAGCGTGTCAGAGAACTGAGCTTTGCATCTAACTGTAGTTAGTGAGTGCCTTCAGTTTTTAAAATGCTGTTTTCATTGATGCAGTTTGGTAGGAGAGACTGATACGTTTGTTTCTTTCTGTCTCATCTCTTCTCCCTGTTTGCATCCAGTATTGTTGTCCAGATATGGTAAATAACTTCTTCCCTGGAGTGATCAAAACAGAATGTTTGAGCACAACAAGTAAGACTGCTGAATCTGAGAAAGGAAAATTGATTATGTTAGTTAAAGACTTTTATTATGGGAAGGATGAAGGTGACATCCAGCAGGTACAACAGGAGCAGAAGACTCATACGACATTTAAGTGCATCAGTTGTCTCAAAGTTCTTAAAAATAACATAAGGTATTTGAACTTCCTTAGTTGTTTGTTAATCACTTACAGCTCATAGCAGTCTCATGTATTAAAATATTGTCTCTCTGGAGTAGAGCCCCTTTCTTACTGAAAACTGATAATATTGTGTGGCTGAACGGAAATTGAATTAATTTTTATTTTAAATGTATGGTCATAACTTGAAACCTTTTACAGATTAGAGTACAAATTTTAATGGTGTCTTAACACTAAACATAGGATTGTAATAAGAGCAATTGTAGGACTTTGGGTTTAGAAAGGGCAACACAAAGTATTTTACAATTTACCATCTGGATTGATGGTGATATTGGTAGATGCGAGTGTTAATTCCCTTTAGGGATGCACAATGACTAATAGTCAGTAGTTTACTTATGTAACATCTGTTATTTTTGTGGAATAATTTTACTTCCAAATGCTGAAAAAACCCCAGTAAGCTGTTTTAGTAGGTAGACAAGTTTGTGTCATCGTTCCTTTGGAAGTTAAGGTCATTGAACTTTTTTACAAGCATTCTTCAAGGGAAGCTGAAGTAGCAGAATGTAAAATTGAAAAATGGACTATTGTTTCAAAGGGCACAGTCTGCAAGTTAAAATGAACAGGTTTATGCTAACATTAGACATATATTATTGAAAAAAACAAGTTTTGTGTAATTAAAACAATGACATTTGCTATTAATCATTAAGTAGACCCTATTTTCTACTCAGCATTATATATTAAGCAATTGGTGCTATTGTGCCTATGTGTTCCACACCAAATCATTACAAATATACAAGCCCTTTTTTTTAAAAATTTCTGTAGAGTTGACCTCAACCATATTAATTTTTGCTGTAATTTGGTGGCTTTATTCCACAGTTCTAGAACCTTATGTGTAGTGGAGGAAATAAATACATAGTACCTTCCTATTTCAAGTATGTTTTTTGGACCTTAATTCAGAAAAGCAAAAAGTGATTCATCATGGTAATTCCCTGCTTTCTTTAAAAGATCTGTGGCTGAACACACCGTTGCAATAATTTTCTGTTAAGGTATTATGCAGTAATTGTGTCAGTTCCTTTCATCTGCTTAGGTACCTGCATAGCTTCAGTTGGCTTTTTTTGGTTTTCTTTTCTTGTTTCTGTTTTTTAAGCAACTGCATGATATTAGAAGCTTGAGCTCAAGAGACTATTCTCCTTGCTCATTTGTTTTTTCCCGTTCCAAGGTCTGCATTCCTTTTGTGAGTGTGACCTATATTTAATAGTTCCTCTGGCTGTACTGAAATGAAGCACATTCAAAACAGGAATTTTGGAAGTTCAACAGTAGTGGGTTTGCAGCTAACTTGTCCTTGTGCTGCTCCATCAGTAACAGTGACCTGCTGACATTGTCATGGGTGCCTGGACTTCTCAGCCTGAATGGGTTCCTACTAAAGACAGGTGGACAGATTAATGAGGAAAAGCTGGTAACTTAAAGTAGTAACATACCAGTCTCTCATACTCTTGACGTTGGATGCACAGCAGCATTCTTTGATAACTATCCTTCATAATTCAATGTCAGGCCTAAATGCTTTAGACAAAGAAGGCTCCTGGAACCCTGCCAGCTTTGCATGGAAGTGGTTTCACATAAAGCTGTCATGTCCAAATTGCAGATATGTTCTTGCTACTTTATAGTTTTCAGCAGAGCTGAAGTTATACTTGATTCAGAATGCGGCTTTGAGACTTCTGGTGGTGAGTGAAGTGTGAACAGCTGATGGGTCCTTGTTGTCCTTGCTTATTTCCCTTTATTTCAAGACAAGAATTTTGTCTAAGCAAACATGAGAAATGTAATAGATTGTTTAGTCTTAGAACATGATTCAGATATGCTGTGTGTTCCTTAAAGTCAAGATTTCTAGTCAGTTTTGTTAAGTTTGTTGCCTTTTTTTTTAACACACGCTTATTGCTTAGTTTTGGGTTTTTTTTTTAAATTGAGACATCCTTACAGAGCAAAGTTTCTAAAGAATCCTGTACATCCTGCATGTGATATATCATGTATAGGGAATGTTAAAATGTAGTTTTTTGCACCTATTCACTATAATTTAAAGGTTTATGAACCACATGAAACATCACTTGGAGCTTGAGAAGCAAAGCAATGAAAGTTGGGAAAGCCACACCACGTGCCAGCACTGTTACCGTCAGTTTCCCACACCATTCCAGCTGCAGTGCCACATTGAGAGTACACACACACCTTACGAGTCCTCCAGTAAGTTGGATCATATCACACTGAATTTTTTTTCTGAGCCAGAAGTTTTAGAAATTTTCCAACTTTTATTTGCTGGCTTGTCATTTCAGAATAAAGCTATTGTACTTAAAGAACAGTAATCTTGAGATTTAATATAGGAATAGAGCACTCATTCCTTTTTTTTTTTTTTTTTTTTAAGACCAATGTGCAGAAAAAGTATGTTTGAAAGCTTTTTGGTTTTTTCCTTCAGGTTTTTGTTTGTTTATTTTCAATTGAAAGTTTTACTGCAAGAACTCAAGTTGTTTAAGGCACTTGCCTTCCTGGCTTTCTGAAATTGTACAGGGAATTTCTTCTAAAGAGTAGAATAATCATTAGATTGCTTTACCTTTAGTGATAAATACAGTTCACATATACGTATGTATTATAATTTATCTATATATGACCCCTATCCAATTTTTACTTCTTTCTCGTTTTTCACTTTTTCTAGCGATTTGTAAAATCTGTGAGTTATCATTTGAAACAGAGCAAGTTCTTTTGCAACATATGAAGGACAATCATAAGCCAGGTGAAATGCCGTATGTTTGCCAGGTATCTGAGTGACTGCTTTGTATTTAGATTACACCACTTCCCTGTCTTCACTGTCAATAAACTTGTAACAAAAAAGTCAAACTTTTTTATTTTAGGTGTGCAACTACAGATCCTCAGCTTTTTCAGATGTAGAAACACATTTTAGAACAGTTCATGAAAACACAAAACATTTGCTATGCCCATTTTGCCTGAAAGTAATTAAAATTGGAGCACCATATATGCATCATTACATGAGGCATCAGGTGAGGAGATATTTTCAATCCTTAATGCTACAAAAATGCTAAACATATGTAAGGAATCTCCCTCTGAAAAAAGAAATGCAACTGATTTCTATGGTTTCTACTGCATAAGGATAGTTAATAAGAATATGTTTGAAGAATCTGTAAAATCTTTAAGGGAATTGTTAGACTTCGTCTTGTTTTTGTGTGACAGCAGCTTCCTGTTTAAAATAATCTTTGAATATCCTTGAAAGAGTCTTCTTGCTTCATTACGTTGTAGTGATGTGATTCTGCTTTTCTTGAGGTTACTAGCAAATCTACCACTAGTTCAAATAAAAAGATAATGAAATACAGTGTCTTGTAATTGGTAGTCTCCTGTTAGTAATCATTCTGCCTTGCATTTTCAAGTATTTAAACATTCTTTCTAATTTCTACACATTATCTTGGCTTTGTATATGTTAGGAGTTTGTTTAGTTGATGTTTTAGAAACTGGATGAGCATTGCTTGAGACAAGCTAGCACTAGAGTTTTGTTTGTCATGCCATCCATGCTTACTGTAGATTCTTTTATTTTTAAAAGAAAAAGGGAATATACCGTTGCACTAAATGCAGACTGCAATTTTTAACATGCAAAGAAAAAATGGATCACAAGACTCAGCATCATCGAACATTTAGGAAACCCAAGCAGTTAGAAGGCCTGCCACCTGGGACAAAGGTAAGTGTTCTTGCAGGAAAACTTGAGGGGACAAAGGAAAAAAAGTCTTGGTAGAGAAAAGGGTGGAATAGAAAGAAATGCTTTTCTCTGTTCTTTTCCCAAACAAAGCGTTTTGGCTTGTGATTTTTTGTGTGTGTTGTGTTTTAGGTTCTTTTTTTTTTCTCACCTCTAAAACTAAAACTCAAAAAAAATGCTCCTGTTGCAAGAATTACCAGGCACAATTTATGATTTCTTCCTGGTGATGCATGGTTTTGCTTTCTGTCCCTTTGTTCCATACACCTGCATATATGCCAGTGGTCCAGTCAGAGCTGCTGCTTTCTTGAGCTGTTGGTTAGTTTGTCTCCTCCCGTTCATCGTTTCTTGTGCTGGGCACTGCTTCTGCATCATTTCTTGTGAAAGATTTGCAACCTGTACAAGGTGGTGGCAGAAAAACATATAAAAATGCAAGACCTACTTCTGCATAGAATACATATACTTAAAACTGAGTTCACCAGGTCTTCTTAGCTTCAGCATTTGAAGGTGTGTGGGGAAAACTTGGGTCCCCTCAGAACACTTAGGCTGTCTTTAAATCATTCTTCTGTTTCTCAAGAAGGAACTACTAGGATTTTCTTGTAGATTTGGAGACTTTTTCCTATGTTTTTTTAGTGGAGTGTTAAAATATATGTCCTTTCAGTTGCAAGGAAGAAGAAAGTTAATATTTTGATCAGTTCTTCATATTTCATTTGCTGTAGAGTCAGGAAGGGAAAATTACTGCAGTTGCTGTTGATTGTCTTGCTTTGCAGAAGTAATATAAAGCATTGATTCTTTACTCTGTGACAATACCTCAATTTTTTAAAGATTTCAGGGTCTTCACGATCTAATAAAAGCTTAGATTATGTTAAAATTCTGATATTAGTAGACCTTGACAGGATGCAAATGATGACACTGAAGAACCTGGAACCAGGTGTAGAAGACAAGGTATTTCTAAACTAGGAGTATGGGTAAGAAGTACAATTAGATTTTTTTTTTTATTATTTCATACTTGTAGGTGACCATTCGAGCATCTTTGGGATCTCATCAGTCAGGACCATCAGCTACATCTTCTGTTAGTACAAGCAGTTCCACGTTTCAGGTGTCACCTAAAGCTAAAAATACAACCACTAAAAATCATAGCAAATCTAATACAAGTAAGTCAAGAGCAAAATCAAAACAAGCTACATCGAAGAAACAAAATGCATGGACCAACAGCAGAAAAAAAAAAGAAGTTACAAATATAGCATTTCATAACTTAAGGTAAAATATTAGCATTAAAATTGTCTTTAAGTATACTTTGAATATAAATGACTGATCATTTAATGGTCTTTCAATAATTTTAATACTGTAATACAAAAGATCTGACACCTCAGGTTTGCTGAAAAAGCAGGTGCATAAACTTTCCACATACCAGTACTGTGGTTATAATTCTGAATCTTCATTCGCTGATTTTGGTGGTGGTAGAGTACTTCATGATGGAAGAACAAGTGTTCTGGAAACTTCTCAGTGCTACATTTAGATATTTTTTCTGCACAGAGCCACAGATTCTTGGAATACTGCCTCATTAGTCAGATTTATGTTTAAAAGTTAAGTGTGGAGGGGAATACATCTGAGTTTTCTTATAGAGAGGAAAAATACTTTCCCCCTTCCATTCTTTTTGAGTTTTATTTGAACCTATTAGTTAAAAGATTAAATCCTGTCTGTCCTAGGAGATACCTTATTTTGGGGAGCAAATAAAATAATAAGAAAGTAAAAACAAGCTACGGGGAGAATGCTGTCCTTACCTTTACAACTTATTGGGGTTTGCTATCCTTATGTTACTATTTTCCTGGGTGTTCTATGGACGAGAGTGTAATTTCATTGGCTAAGATGAATGAGCATTTTTCTTTGTCAAAGATGATAGGCGTCACCCTTGCAGTTTCTAACTTTTGCAGTATGTAGCTTTGGGAGACATCCAAAAATGGGCAGGAAAACTGGGGAAGAGCAGGATTGCATTCTTGCTTTGTAGGTATTTCAAAGCTTGTAGGCAATACTGGTGTGACAGAAAAGCTACAGGCTTTTTCTGTGCATTGTGGTGGATGGAAACAATTATTAGAAATACTTCTCACATGCATAGAGACAACCACAGCAGCTGAAGTTGGAGGTTCTCATACACTGCATTTTCTTGTTTTCAGGAGTGGCCAATAACGGATGCTTACATTAACTTTCACTGTTTTATTAGGGTCATAATGAGATTATAGTTCAAGTAAAGCACAGTTTTCTTCATGTGTGCTAGTGTAACCTGTAAGTATTTAGCTGATGCATTTTTAAGTTCTTCATTTCTTTCCTAGTGTAGGCAAGCTTGCTATTTACACTAAAAGCAGAAAGTTTGAAATAGTTAATCACATCTGAAAGTGTTGCTAATAACTGATAATTTTTTCATATTACTGTTAGGCATCGTTTGGGATCTCACAAATGCATTGAGTGTTACTCGGAAATAAAAGATTTTGCGAGTCATTTTCCTGCTTATGTCCACTGCAGTTTATGCAGATACAACACTAGCTGTAGCAAAGCCTATGTGAATCACATGATGAGGTAAGAACTCTTCAAAGTTTTTACTGGCTTAGCAAATACTTCCTAAATTCATGGAAGGTGTGAAGTGTTTATTAGCTGAATTTTGAACTGGATCATCAGACTGGCAGTGAAATGTGTAAGGTTGGATTTTTTACTATGTAATGAAGGCTTAAACCCCACATTCTTATTTTGCCTTAAAAATCCAGTGCTTCAGGCAGTATTATGTCTTTACTTCAGAGTTTCTATGGGACCTTCCATAATCACTTCAGCCTGATGTGGCAAATAATGACTAATTATTGCATGTTCCCCAAATTTCAGATTGAATGCCTCATTTGATTTTACAAGTGCTGAATGCATACAGGCCACAGCTATTGCTAGTGAAATCTGTGCTCAAATGGAAAGGATGTCTCAAATAGCATTCTCAAGTGGATAATTTTTCTTACAGTGCTTCTGGTCATCCATAGAAATAACATCTCATTTTGTCACTGGTTGTGAGGCAGCGTAGGGTATTAGTGATGACAGCTGTAAAAAAGCCTGATAAGAAAACAAATGCATTCATTTTCAGAGCCATAGAAGTATACTATGCAATAATTAGATACAGATCATGTAGTAGTGGCGCTTTAACAAAAATTTAAAATCTACTTGTTAATCCTGTCCCTGAACAAGTCAACTGTATTGTGGAAAAATAATGAATGCAGTTTTCTTTTTGAATGCATGTACAGATAAAATAGCTTGGCATTTGTGCATGTTAGAATTCTTGAATCTATGACCTAAGTCTTTAGAAGTTTTTAGATATATTTTATATATATTGATCAATTCGCACCAATTTCAATGCTCATGGAAGTCTTAGGCTGAAATAGTTTACATGCTTCTGTGTATATAATTTATTGTTCGCATGCTTGAAAAAAATGATAAAAATAAATGTGTTTAGTTCCAACTGTACAAGAAGAAATTTGCTCTGGAAGGGAAAAGAGAGATCTAAGGTTAACTGTTCCTATTGTTGCCAGTGGTCTGGATGGTAGGTAAAATTCAGCCATGCAGTAAAATAGCCAGTCTTTTGTCTTTTGTGCCCTTGATGCAGTAATGCATCTCCTACTCCGATCATTTGCAGCACCTATCATCGCCTCTGTGGGTGAGTGTAAGGAAAGAGGGATGGTAAGGAGGAGGACTGGGAGAGGGACTGTGTTTCTGGAGTAGCAGCCCCTGTACTCAGCTGCTCGCATGTTGTTTCATGGGGGAGAACAGTGTTGGCACATACTTGATCTGCATAAGAGACAACTTAACCGGTTATCTGAAAATTTTGCTTCTCATTTAAAGTCATTCTTTAGGAAGCACAAGTTCAGCAAAGTTTTACTTCTTTTGTGGTGCACTCTGTAGCTACAGCCATGGTTCTTCAAGAGCTAAACTGCTGGTGAAAGCAGTATAAGTATGTTCTCGAAGGACTTTGCCAATGACGTTAAGCCTTTTACCTCCCAAACTTGTTATTTACAAAGGAGATGATATTTTTAAACTGGAGCTGAGATTCATACGTTTGTAAGCTTTAAGCAATTTAATGTTTAAGAATAATGCAGTTCAGTAACTTAGGCTTCTATTTTCATGCTTTGTCATAAGCAGATACCATGTATAGTGTAGGGGATATGTGAAGTAATACATTCAAGAAAACCAGTCTAAGTGGTCATGTTTTCATGTATTTAGTTTTCACAGTGCTCGTCCAAGTAAAAGATTTTGGATCTTTAAGAAGCAATCAGAAGACCTACGGTAACTCAGCTTTTTTCAGTTACAGATCATTTTGGTTTTACTTTCTAATGTTGAACTGATAAGTTAATTGAGATTATAGCCTCTTGAATTTCCACAATTTAAAGCAGAAGAACACAAAACCATTTGCTCTTCCAATGGCAGTGTTCTGGTCAGTGGCAAATATTTGTTATTTCTCCACATTTATTAACTTAATTCTGAACAGTTTTTAAAATCTTTTTTTATTTTTTATTTTTCAATTATTCATAAGGTGCGAAATGGGGAGGGGGTCAGGGAAAGAAAAAAACAACCATCCAAACAGAGAAACTTATGCTCTACAGGTAAATTTCTGTCTAAAGTCGTGTTCTTTGTACTATATCCAGCATGGAGATGCCCTGGTCATTGATGGGAATTTCCTGATACTAGTTGCAGTAGAAAAAGTAAGATTATGTTTTTGTGAATCATCTCATCCGAAGTTGAATGATTTTTTTTTTAATAGTCTGTCCAGTTGCTGTAAGTTAAGAAAAGTCTTCCACAGCCACGTTGTATTTACACTTCCTTTCTGCTTTTTCTTTTCTAGAGGTGTGACTGTAGTGTGTCTTAACTGTGATTTCCTGGCTGATGGTTCTAGCTTGGATAGCATGGCCGCACATCTGAGTGAGAGCCACACTCATACTTGTCAAGTTATTATAGAGAAAGGTGAGTACCTACAGTGTCTTTTTTATACAGTATATAAATACTTACATGTGAATGTGTCTAGTGTTATTGCAGTCCTATTTTCAGTTGCGTTACTTCTTGCATTTGACAGTACTTCTGTATTTCCACATTTAAAATATTTTTAATTGGAATCTTTGTTTTTGTTTTCAGTTTCCGTAGATATTCCAACTGCTGCACAAGTGTCTCAGTAAGTTTTGTTTTACTGCTTAATGGGTTTTTCTATTCATTTCATGATAGATGGCCAAAATTTACACTTTGGACATGGGTTTCTTTTGAATTTCATAGAATTTGAAAGGTATGGATGAACACAGGCCCTTACTGTACTAGTGCTTTTTCATCTTACCATGTCCACAATTACAAGAAGGAAGAGATAAAACAATTACCTATTGCAGCTAAAATCAAAATCAGGCTTTTGTTCAGTTTGGAGAGATATAAATAGTTGTTACAGGGTTGGAACTTCTCAATTCTGACCTGTCTACGCACAGTGAGACTGTTACTTCAACTTAATACTAGCTTTATCAAATCAGTTGTTTATGTTCTTTATGAAATATGAATATGGATACAAAGAAAAATGTCCTTTACTGAAGTAGGACAAATTCAGTCTTGATATTTATAAATATTTTGGAATTATTTTCAAAATTACGTTCTTTATATGACAATGATATACAGTTTTGTATTAACTTTTTAATTCTGACTTTCAAATTAAAATTAGTATGTATTAATCAGGATTTTTAAAGGATTTGAAAAAGAACCTGCAGTATTGTGGAGATTGTGTTGCGGATTGTGTTAGGTTGGGTTTTTTTTAAACCTCAGAAGAGTCAGACATGCCAAGCCCTCCCTGATTATCCTGGCACAGTTTCTGAGGCTTTGCAATGTAGTTTATGAGCCTGTTTATGCCTTAATTCAGGATTTAGAGGTGTGTCAGTTAAATCAAATGTTTGTGTTTTCTTCAAAACATTTCAGAACACAGATCAAAAATGTCAATTAGACTGCAAAGAAAGATATGTTTAAAGATGGAAGAAAATCATTTAACCCTGATTGAGTCCATCTAGCCTTTAGCAGGATTCTAAGTGGAATTTAGGTCATTTCATGCATGGTGAGAACTCTTCCAAGAGGGCAATAAGTTCTTAGGCCTCTAAGCATAAATCAGCTTTCACTGGGTATTGAAAATGTCCCAAATAGATTATTTAGTATTTATTAAATATTTTCTTCCTTAGTTTCCATAAGGTGACTGGTAAGAGGGGGTCCTCTAGTAGTTTAGCTTTCAGTGAAACTCAAACAATGAAAAAATAAAGTGTTAAGCTATGATACTTGTGACAACCCTAGCTTTTCTATTTGGAGCTGGCATAAGGTGTTGGGAATTAATACTTGCTGAACTGTATGGAAGGAAAGGTTATAAATGTGTTGAATGGTTAGCTAAAGTTGTACAGCTGTGGCAGGCTGTTGCCAGTACTGCAAAAGGATCTATATCAGAGATATATGGAAATATTTAAGATTGTTGAATATATGGATATATGTGTATTACTCAGAAATAGGTTAGCACTGAAAAGATGTGAAATCAAGAATATTTGCAGGTTTGTTTCTGCAAGCTGTTAGATTGGGACAGATGCAGATAGCCATCATTTTTGAGAGCTCTGATGATGACAGAATTAGTTACTGGTACTACATGAAGTGATAAAAAATATGTGATGGTGCCTTTTGAAACTGTCAGGCTCATAGGCTTCATTAATTTCAGTAAATCTCGTCCTGTTCCATATACTAATTCTCTGATACTTTGTACCAGAATATATCATTGCTAAACTGAAGAGTACGAGTATACCTGTGTAGCAGATTTTTTAATTCATTATTTGCTGTACAGAGTACAAACAAAAATGTTCATCTTTTTGCGTGATGATTCTTAGTGGTACTCTTCAGTTGCTTTGGAAGAGGAACTTGCAGACAATATTCATAGCTTTTGCTGTATAGTTTCTCAATGATCCGTGAATGTTTCTTCCAATTCTTTGACCTATAATTCAATGACTTATGGGGCTCTTCAGAATCACTTCATCATCGGAAGCAATGACTCACAATTACAATCTTGAATGCTTTTGGATCTTCTCTTGCATCTCTTAGATAGTATCTTTTGGTGTCTTTTATCATATAATGGATTGTCTGTATGTGTTGTAAAACTCATCTTTATTGCTTACGATCATGTTCCATGAGACATTTCCATGAAATCTGGGTACTGTTAATGAGGCTGTCTTTGGACCAGAATCCTGCCAGTAGTAATACAAATAACCTAGCAGGGGATGTTCAGCAGAATTTGTTTTTTAAATTTTTACTCTATATAAAAGTCGCCTTGTTTAAATGGTGATCCACCTTGTGTTGAGGGAATAAGATTTAATAACTGTGTGAGTACTCTTCTAGTGCTCAACTCTCTGCTTTGCACAACCTTTAACATATTTTTAAATGAACTGACAGCAGACATTTTTGTTGCAGGGCAGTTGAAAGTGAGCAGGTATCCTATACTGCCTTGGCTCACTGATACATCATTGTGGACCAGAAAATTGAACCCAGTCCAGCTTGGGATTATTTTGGTATGTAAGCAAACAAGGATATGACCAGACCTTTTCCTTTTTCTTCATGCATTGAAGCTGTGGTATTCTCTTCTTGGATCTTTTAGAGAGCAGGTCTGGTCTTTTCTCCCAATATTGCAGTCTGGCAAAGGCCCTTTTTGATAATGTTCTCTGCTTTGCAGCATTGACTTACAGCTGTTTGGGGGCTGTACTCCATTGAAGAGAGACTTGCCAGGAGTTTCACTTATGTGATGCAGTGTTTCTTTGCTGCTCCAGTTTATCAATATCATCCCAAGCTAGAGTAGTGTGTAAATGGTGATGTATATGGGTTGGCATCAAAACCCATTTTGTTCTGAACTTGATCCCAGCTTCTGAAACTAAAAGGCTTTGTCATTCTTTTTGAGTGTTCACTGAAGCCTGCAAGTCCTGATCTATTAAATATTTACATATATTGCATTTTTTCTGCCAATGACTTTATGGTGTATAGTGGCAAGATATGCTTTGAATGACTTCTGTCGCATGTAACTACATAAACTGAATCTTGGACAAAGGAATTTATTAGCTGCTTTGCTCTCTGGTAGCTAAGCTTCTTTTTGCTCCTGAAGACTGAGAGGAAGAAAGCGTGAAATGGAAGTAAATACATTTATTTAGCCTTGATTCTGAGGGTGGAGCAGCTACAGTTCCAGTTCATTCACACCTTGTTCTTTTGGTATCATCTCTCATCTTCAAAGATGGTGTACTCAAGCTGCTGAGACATCTGCTGCTTTTGATTTTACTGCTTCTGACTTCATCTTCAGTAATTTATTGTTTATGGCAAGTTTATCCATCAGCAGGTTGTCTGGATATGTGATGAGCTTTCCTTTTGCCGTGATGAACATCTAATGGTCCTCCAAACTCAACCTTCTGCTTACAGTGGATATGTCTTGGTTGAATCTCTCACTTCCTAGCCTCCAAGCAACCCAATAGATAAAGCTTACCTTGCTTCAAGATCAGTCACTGATATAACCTCCTAGTTATAAGACATTGTTTTTGGTGAATGCAAGCTGTTCTTGATTTGCAGCACTTAATTTTTCTGAATAATCAAATTCTCTGAGATTAATTCATTTTTATCAGTATTTTTGTTCTCTTCACTTTTAGTATTCAAACAGTCACAGTTTTGGTGATAGTGAGCTCCTGCATTGTGGTATTGCTAATAATGGCAAGGATCCTGTCATCCATTGTCTTTTATGCATATTTTGTGATTGAACATCTGCACGTTACTCAGTACTCAAAAGTCTTGTTCTTTTTGCTACTTTTTTTCCTTCTGACAGAAGCTATGTTCCATCTTGAATGCTGCTGTTCAGCTTCAAGCATCACTTACCTACTACAGGTTTTTCTTGCAGGACTTAATTCTGCTTTGACACAGCAGCATTCTAAAAAGCACAGTGGGTTGATGTTTTTGTTGTGAACATGCTATTCATTTCAGAGGAAGTTGACTCCGTCTTTCACTTTCATTCAGGTTTCCACCAACAAGAATGGAATGTGATTGCAGGTTTTTGTGGCTTTCAGAAACATTCTCTAAGAATTTCCCCAAAATTACACTAGATAGACACTTGGATTTGAAGTTATGTGAATTATGTCTTTTGAATGCTTATTTGGAATATTATACTTTGGTTTTTTTGCAGATTTGCTACAGAAATTTAAGTTTTAGACTTGCATTTAAAACTTGTAAGCTCCGTACAGATTTGACAGATTTGTGGAAATTGTTCATGTAGACTTAGTTGTCATTGTGGCATTCTATTTCCATGTGTATGAGGATCTCAGAAAAGTTACTCGTGGAAAACTCATAAAACTAATGCTAAACCATGCAGGTAAACCTGCCTGACTTAGTATTAAATCCTCTTATGGTCCCAGCAACTTAGATAAATAATGTAACATATTGGACCCTATCTGCAAGGGCACAGTATGAATATGCATGATATAACCAGTTTAGCTTATGGTCAAAGAATTAAGATTTACTTTGTATGTACCTTAAACCTGTCTCTTTTTTGTTACTTTTAGGACGTTGAGGGTCACTGCTTGAGTAGCCAATTGTGTCTTACCTTTGTTTTGAAAGTCTTTTCGTCAAAGTAAATGTTTGTTTTTGTTACTGTGTTAAATGTAACCGTGCAGCTTTGTGCAGTAACAGTTCACTGCTCATGGTAATAGTAGGTTATTGTGTACTGTCTTCATTGCTAACCCCATTTTGCAGGTGAGAAACTGGAGACTGTGTCAAGTAACATTAATGTCACCATCTTTCCTTTCTCCTTCAGTGTGAAACACCTTAGCATAGAAGGAGGCTTTTTCTTCTTTCTAACTATGAATTCACATGTATCTTCCCAGGAAATGCTCACACAATCAGATATTTCAGGGAGAATTGTGCTTCATGAATCATAAATTCTGCTTAAAGTTACATCTGTCAAAATAGGGAATTTCTTCTAGAAGATGGAATTCCTTAAAAAGACAAACCGACACCCAAAAATCCTAAATCAAATGACCTTTCCATTCTTTTGGTTGTAAATAGATTTATATTTATTAATTCTGTGTATGATTCAGTTGACTAGCTGGAAGATACCTTGAGCCACTTAAAGTTTTCTAGAAATTCTTGAAGCTACAGTCATCTCAGAAAAGTTTACTTTTGCTTAGGGGTGGACAAAAAAGGAATATTTGGCATAAGATTCCAACTGGGTTTGTTATGCTTACCCAGTGAACCTTTGGTTTTCAGAAAACATGAGAGATTGCTGGGAAGACAGTGGTTCATGATTTGAGCTCTGTGTGTGTGTGCAAATATACACAATTTTGTTATGTGAGAGCAGGGCAAGCAATGAGATTGAATTGCATAAATGAGAATAATCCAATTCGTACTTAACTGCTTTTTAGAGTCTAGCTTTTGTTACTGAATCCACATCTCTTCCATTAGTCCTGAGTGGCTCTTTACCTGTCAACTAAAGTTTCAGATCAAACTGAATTTAGACTTTATGGTATCTAATGTTCTTACCTGATTTTGAGTCTCTTTGGTTTTATGGCTGATCCATTCTGTTGACTCTCTCAATCAAGGTGAAATTTTGTGCTCAACTGCTACATTTTGGGGGCAATTTTTTTAAGGGATTGACAACTAAAGGGCGTCTTTTCATTGTTCTTAACCAGAAGTTTATTTTTACATAAAGAATCTTATGGAGAGTTCTAGAAAGGTTTCAGAATTGCTCAAAATTGATGGACCAACAGGCTGTACTTACTGGAGGTGATCAAAATCCTTGTTTTATTTTCACAGTGTTCTTTCTGGGAGCACTGTAACTTCACGGATGTAAGAAAGTATTGCCTTTGTTGATGTTTGAGAACTATGAGATTTAAGCTTTCTTATATCATAAAAGTTTTGGGAACATGACACAGTGATAATTTTCTATGATTTAGTGTCCATTCATGCAACTTCTACCAATTACAAGCTAGAAGAAACTGCTTTCTAAAACCTATTCCTAAACAGAATCTAAGGTAAACCATAATAACAAAGATGTGGTTATCAGAAAATGTTACAAACTCTGCTCATTTCCAAACCAGCATAAATTAGCCAGTTTGAATCTGTTCTAGAAACTATAAAACACGAACACACAAATCTCTCAGAATTTGATCATGTGAAATAGCATTTATAATGGATTTCAAATAATCTGTAGATATTGGATCCAATTCACACCCGTTTAATTTGGTGGCAAGACTTATATTTATTGAGACAAGAACAGTATGTTTTGTCCTTGGATATACAATATCCGATCTATTTGTGTCTAAGTTGTTCTGGTCTTTTAGGATTGACTGTTTTATGACAAATTGCTATTTCCAACATATTTTTTTAAGTTCTTGCATAGAAATCATTAAAGCAGTGAACCTAAGCTAAATATTTGATGTTGCATCATCTTTTACTGGTGTGGCTACTCATGATTAAATACTTCAGTGTATCTAAAGTCCCTGACCCAAAAAAAATTTTGTTCTCATTTGATTTACCCTGATCATTTCTCTTATTGTTAATTAGAAGAGCATTTTTACAGGGCTATAGTAGAAATGTTATTTTAAACCAATCCTTTTTTGTAGCTATTTTTGCCATCTATTGTTGCATATTAAGATGTAATAATTGAAGTAATTATAAATGATTGTTTATGCTACAGTTCAGGGTGTTGGTTAGCTGCTAGAACATTAGTGTTAGAAGGTATTCATGGTGTGCTGAAACTGTGCTAAAATTCTTTAAAAGGTGTGGGTTTATCACTGCTTCCTTGGATTTAGGAAAATATATGTGGTTGATCAATTTAATATTAGTATACAGTTTTCATAAAATTCAAGTGGTAAAGCTGTTTTTTATGTCAAGTGTTTTGCACCTTGTAGACAACCACAAAGACTTGCTGAGGTTGTGAATAATTTAATTTATGATTAATAACATTATCTAAATATAATAGAGGCAGCACCATACTTCAGCAGATTAAATTTGCTTTTAATGCAGCATCAACAAAGAAGATACAGGCATAAGCAATTTTGAGGGGTTTGTTTGGTTTTTCTTTTTTCCTCTAAGAAACCTTTGAAAGGTTAGATTTTATTAGAACTGATGACTTAACAAGTTTTGTAGGAGATGCTTCTTGCTATCTCCGTGATAACATTTTCTTACAGAAACACAGAAAATCAATTTTAGTGATGTTGTGATAAGCTGTTTAATTAATGTGGTTTTTAAAGTCAATAAATTTAAATAATTTATAGCTCATCTAATGTATGGACCGTGCCCGTAAAGGTAGTTTGTGGGAAGTGTCTCCTCCAAATAGTAGTTGGAGGTCAGTTGCAATGTTTTGCAGTTGTCCTAAAGTAGGCTACAGCTCTGTTCTGAGTATTTGGGTTATGGTAGACAAATAAAAAAAACCTGACCGTGTATTGTGGAATGTTTTTGTCTGGTAGCTTTATGCATTTAATTTAGCATTTCAGATCTTAAATACTTCAGTCGTGGTTTAAAAGGCCTTTATGGCGAGGAGATCATTCCTCAGGTACAATTGCAGTAAGCATTAGAATAAAAGTAATGCTGATCATCTTAAGACTTGCTTCCTGGTTTTCATGAGGCAAGATAACTGGAACAGGTTACATGAAATAAGTTTATCTTATAATTTCTGTACACCAAATAAAAGACTTCAAAATCCTGAAGTGAAGTATGTTTAACCTCAGAATAAGTATCAACTTTAAAAATTGGTTTCAGATTACCAAATTCCTTTCTAACTGTATCTTCATCCTTATCTCTATTTCAACCATGCAGTACTTTGAGACATTGAATCTTGATTCATTATCGTAGGTTAAGGACTGAAATCTCCATTAAAGAGAAGGAGGCTAATTTGGAGGTAATGTTTCTTCTTTTCTCCTCACAGTGTAACAGTATCTCTGAACTTTGTAACTAGTGTGAAGATGCAAGGCAATTCTTTTTTAACTATACATATATTACTGGTCATGGTGTTCAGAAGATCTGCATAGTCCAAGAATCCATCTTTCTGTGTTTTACTACCCTTTGGTACGCGTGCCATACCAGAGATGTCATTTGCAGTCTGTTCCTTCTGGTTGAGTTGAATGCCAGACTCCCCTGAAGGAACGGTTTGCTTTCCTTATGTATCTTCATATTCAGGGAGCCTGGAAATTGACAAAATATAACCTTGAGATCTGGGTTAATATTGACTCTGAACTGTCATTTTTTCAGGCTTTTTGTATTTGTACTTCAAAGAGGAAGATCTTTGGAAATGCCTCTTGAGGCCTGAATTGGGTTTTTTTTCTAGGTGTGCGTACAAATTTTCCCCTGCTTTCTGCCTGTCACAAAGCTAAATGATCTGACAGTACATATTCTTATGGTTTTTCCAAAATGTCATCTTTGGATTCTGATTTTACAGATTTTTTTTTTTAAAGAAATTATCTTTCTGTTGCCCTTCAGAAAGTGCAGTCTTGTTACAGAAATCTCAGATGGTAAGAGAGTGGGAGAAGTCCTCAGACCTGGGAAAGATTAGTCTTGTAACACTGCTTGCCAGCTTTCCAAATGCAAAGGGATTGGTGAGCTTCTATAACAGAAGCAGAGTCTCTTACATAGTAATACCTTTTCCATAGATTCCATTACCACTTCAGGTGTGTTTTCTCTTAGTTTTTATTTTCTATCCCATATTGACTTTCAGCATTATAAGAGATGTCAAATTTGCCTTTGTTCTCCACAGAATTGTGTTCCGTAATACCAGGTTTCATTTAAAAAATAAAACAAAAAAATGCAACATCCTCTGCCCAAACCCAAATAAAAACAAAACAAAAACCAACCTCCACACCATAGCTCTTGCAGTTGGAAAAGATGGAGAACAGAGACAGAAAAAGCTGCTTTGATGTTAACTGTCTGAGTTTACAGGACATCTGTACCAAGACCTTTCAGAACAGTGAGCTGCCAGTCTGTCAGTGTGGTTCAGGCCATGTGGTTGTTTTTTCCATGGTGCTGTGGAATGCCTCTTACTTTGCTGCAGCCAGATGCTTGACATTTTGTTTGCGGAAATACACAGCAGGAGGTCAAAGGACAGATCCTTAGGGTGCTGAAGAACCAAAAATACAAATTAATGAATCAGGTAGTTTACAAACCTAACATTTAAGATTCCAAGAGATAAGAAATCTTCATTTCATTGTAGTTCTTAGGGGGAAATAGGTCAGCTAGGGCAGAGGAGAGTGGTGGGTAGAGAAGGAGGTTGTGTAGGAGAAGGTAGACTGTGGTCATTTGAAGTTGGAAAGGGTCTCTTAGCATGGCTCGTGTTTGGGGTTTGTATGATAGAAATAAAACAAAGTATCTGTTTTGGTTTGAGCCTGGCCAGAGGCCAGGAACTACCCCCCCTCACAGCTGGACAGAGGAGAGAAAAAAAAAATTCAAAGTGTTCATGAGGTTTGTGAGTAAGGATTCAAGAGAGGCTTCAACTTAAGAGATGTAAGAGTAAATTTATTAAACTAAAACTAACAGAAAAGGGATAATGAGAAGTAAAATGAGCTTTTGGAGAACACCTTCTTTCCCCCCACTCCCTCCTCCCACTCCTTCCTACCCAAACGACATGGGGAGACAGAGAATGGGGGTTTGGTTTTTTTAGGTCAGGTCTTCATTTGTGGCTTCTTCCTGCTGCAGAACTGGAGTAATTTTCCCCTGCCCCGTCTATGGCGGTCCCCTCTGGGAGACTGTTCTCAGGAACTATTCCCTTTACAAAGCCCATCTCACAAGCAGCCTTCTGCGAACTGCTGCAATATCCGTCCATCCCACGGGCAACAGCGGCCCTCAGACTGCTGCGGCGTGGGTCACTCCTCCATGGGCTGCAGTCCTTGTAAGCATCCCCCTGCTCCAGCGTCTGCAAGTGGGCCTCTGCACTCCTGTGGTCCTCCACGGACTGCAGCAGGGGACAACCTGCTTTCACCATGGTCTCACCACCAGCTGCAGAGGAATCTTGGCTCCGGCTCCTGCAGTATCTCCTCCCACTCCTTCCGACCTGACCTTGGTGTTCCCCATGTTGTTTTCTGCTCACATCTTCTCACTCAGTCCTCCCTTCCCTGGCTGGAATTAAAACTGCGCCACCAGGATTGTTTTGAATTCCTTCTTAAATCTGTTATCACAAAGGCAGTACCACTTTTATTCAGCTAGCGGCATGTCCATCTTTGCAGCCAGCCAAACATTGGCCCTGCAGGACATGATGCTGGGGCTTCTAGCAGCTTCTCACAGGAGCCAGCCCTGTATGCCCCCCCGCTACCAAAAACCAGGTCTTGCTAAACCACGGCAGTATGACAGCCATATTGCAAAGGGTATTCTAGAATATAGAATAAGCTTAACTTTGCCATACAATTAAAAATATTTTCTGCATCATTTGGCCTCGTTGAAGCAAAATACACCAGTTCTGTGGGGGAAAAAAACTATGCTGAAAATATTTAGCATTATTTACATAGTTTTAAGTAAGAGACTGTGATACAAATAATAATTTTAAATGTTCATCTTCCTTTATATACGGTGACCTCTCATATTTTCAAACCAAAACTAACTTATAGTTGTATTCAGACAGAAAAAAAAAGTTGAATTAGTTTTGTCACTTACGTGCTTAAAATTTCCCAAATAAGAATAAGATTATATTAGTAAAAAGCCTTGTGGTGCCGACGATGCTGTTGGAAAACTGGTTGGCTGCTTCTAAATGACAGTTTTCATTCACATGCTTTTCTACTGTTCTATAAATGGAAGGAAAAAATAAATTTGTTCATGTTGTTTAGAGTTGAAAAGTCTATTTCATTGGATAACTTTTAATAGAGACTGAAAAGTTTCTTCTGTGACAAGCATTCTGTTGAGTCTTCAATATGTTTACACTTGATATAATAGCATTTGTAGGGCTGAAACACTGTAATGCTTAAAATATGTATGAACCTCAGCTTGCTTTTCCTTCACTTCTTTTGCCCTTTTAGGGCTAGCAAGACACAAGTTTAGTTCAGGTTTTTTTTCTGTCCAAATATAAAGCTGTCCAGACTTAGTTTGCATCCTATTCACTAAGGATTAGTTGAAATCAGGTGTATATGAAGAATGCTGCAATAGTTGCTTCCTAGTTTTGCTTTGTTTCTGTGAATTTTGGTGATTTTTTTTTTCCATTTGGAAGACTTTAATTTGGAAACATCTGTACTGAGATCCATGCTCAGCCTCTGCTATATAACAGTTTTATAAGAATGACAGTGTGAAAATATTTCTACAACTTTATATTGTCATCAGTTGCTCATAAATGTGAAATAAAAGAAATATCATTAATTATAAAAGAAAATTTCAAGACCTGGTTTATCTGAAAGAAAAACAAAACCATCAGCTTTTGAAAGGTAAATACTGTGATCAACTGCATCTTGAAATCAGATACATAAAATAACGTGTTATTTATCAGGTAATTGGGGAAAAGTGTTTAATTAGTATTTTCATAATGTGTGTTTCCTATGATAGAAAATTTTCAATGGCAGCTGTAAGGTACTTCCTCAACAAGACATGTAGAATTTAGGTTCAAAGTGTCAAAACATATTCTAAGTAATGCTTAAATTGCAAATTAATCCAGAACAGTAGAATAGTATTATAGAATAGTATTCATAGAATAGTAAATAAATTGACCAGACTTTTAAAATAAACTTTTTTTATAATATTGTCTATGAGTTACCAGTATTACTGAGGAAATTGGAAAACAATTTTAAAATACAGTATAAAATGTTAATTCTTGTCTATTTCTTTAGTCTTCTAAAAACGTGTGTCATTTATAGAAAGCATACTCAACCAAATTCTTAGCAGAGCAACTGTGTGAAATTGTGGATAACTAATAATTACAGCTCTACACTTAAATTATGTTAGTCTGGGGAAAGAATTGAAATCTTGCATGGTTTTTTGGCACGTATTGTGGGTAGACTTCATATTACTCCCCAGCCTGAAATATATTATCCCAGTTGGAGATCTTTCACAATTGTTGGTACAGATCTGACCTTTAAAAGCTTAGTCAAAACATAGTTGTGGTTATTTGTTATATAGTCATTTATGGTGCCTTTAGAAAAGAAAAAAAGACAAACTGCTTTCAGAGTATCTCTGTGTGCTTCATCACTTTTTTTTCTGTCATATGCAGTGTGGGTCAAATTATGTGAAATTTTGCCTTCACTGAAAGTGCTTGCTTAATAATTGAGACTAAATGGTTCAAGTATTAGAAGCTGTGTCTCTCTTTAGGCTACGGATTAGTAAATGGTCACTGTAGTTCTAATTGAATATGATGTACTACTTTTCCTATTCTTGAATTTAAGTAGATGAAGATAATTTTAATATATAAATCTGTTCTGTGTTTTCTGATGAAAAATGTGTTTGACACTTTTCATGAGCTTCTGTGTTTTACCAAAATGAGTGAGAATAAGGGGCTGGGTTTGGGTGAAGCTGGGATTTTGGTTACTAGAAGGTGAGGAAGATTGTGATCAATTTCTTTTATATGTTAAGGGCAGGTTTGTCCTTTGAGGAGTTTCTTGACGGGAATCTTGTCTCTGTGTGCATACACATGTATATAATTCGTCTGGGTTTTTCAGTGTGGAAACACTATTCTTTGTGTGATAATGAGGCATTAGTTATCTCTTCAATTAAAACCTTTTTTTGTTTTTCATATCTGTGTTCAAAGCTTCCCATGTGAAGCACACTGCTGTGCTTCTTAGCTCTGCCACTGCATCTTGCCCTCAAGCTGCTTGTTGAAAAATAGTAGCTAAAGGTCATATGTGTATACACTGTTTCATAAAGAGTTGACTGTATTTTCATATGTAAACAATTCTAAATATTTAACCAGTATTGATACAGCTCTGTATAGCTGAAGTGTTTCTCTGGAATAGATGAGGTAATTAGAACAGTTATGGCAAGATCAGTTATGTCAGCCACAGCTGATGGGTGCTTCTGAGCATTGGCTTTTGTACTGAAACTTAGTCTTGAGCTTTCCCTCCAACATTACCTTTTTCTCCTTTTTTTTCTAGAAGTTTGAGAGAGAGAAGAATTTGGATAGATAAATTGTTCATGTATTTGAGAATGCCATCTACTGTTTAGCTAGTCCACTAAATGAAAAAAAAACCCAACAAACCCTAACATTTCTGTTCGACAAAAGTAGTAAATACAGGTTGTAATTTGGTAGAGAGCTTGGCCTATCTCTTGAGTTCATTGCTTATTATGAATGAAAAATCAGTCTAACAGGATGAAAAGATTCTTATGATTACCCCTGTGACCAGGAAGATTTCACCACTGAAGGATATCCCAACAGTCTCTTATCCCTACTCAAATTATTCCTCTGATTTAGAGTAGAAGTAGGAAACGGAATATTCTTGGATTAGTTTATATAAATGAAAGTAAAACTTAAAAACAGATTTCTGAATGTTTGTAGCTCCTTTTCCAGAATACTCACTTTTTATAGGATTCAGTATCATTAATCAAATAGATGAATCACTTGAACTGTTTTGAATTCCTGGATCAGCGGAACATGTAGATTTTCGGCTTGAAAATATATCAAAAAACATAGTACAAGAAATTGGTTCTCCCTTTTAAGAGTCCTGAACTGCTTGTTGCTTGTGTAATGTTGGGTGGCTTTAATCAAAAATTGTTTCCAACCATTTTTAAAACCACTTGAAGAAATAAATCAAAAATGCATTTTGATTAATGAGATACTTGGTGATATTGTGTCTCTCACAGCTTTTTTTCTGCATGCTACTATTCAGAGACTACTTTCAGTTTAATTTTAAAAGTTAATTTGGGAGACTTTGCTCCTAATTTCACTTCCTATATAGAATTTATATCTGAAATCAGACAAATTTTTCTTTCAGCTTCCCCTTTCCTTTCCCCCCCCAATTTCTTTTGTCTGTCGCCATCATCATTTTAGGTAATTTGATCTACTTATCATTCTGAAAAACTTCAGATTGATTAAAAATTATATGAAACTTTTACTAGATTTAATCTTTACAGCAAATATTGAACTTTTCTATTTCTGTATTTCTTCTTTATAAACACAGTTTTACTCTGAAAAGTGATGGAAAATGCTTCTTCGCAGATTCATTTTTTCAGTGAATCCAGATTGTGGATGCGCAAATAAATTTCAGATTTGTTAATTTAGATTTCCAGCTGTTAGCTTTATTCGCATTATTATTGCAGAGTCAATTGGCAGTATAAAGGTATGAACTGGGTTTCTTTCTTTATTTATTTGTACATCATCTACAAGAGTTCCCAAGTAATTTTATCTGCATTTGTGTCAAAGAGGCTGTGCAGGTAGAGGAACTTAAGGTTGTATTTTGGGAAATTTCATGTGTCACACCAAAGGGACAACTTAATCTTCCTTTCTGGAGCTGAAATGCGAGAACTAGAGTAGTAATTGGCTGATAAATACAAAGCTGTGTTTGTAAATAAACAAGAAAAATGTAGCTGTTAATGAAGTTCAGCCTTTCTTGCTGTGAAGCTTTGTTACAAATCCCAAATAGGAAATCTTCAATACCACTCTGAGTGTCACTTTGCAGAGTACAACCATGCATTGCTTTATTTCGTTTATAATATAAATATATAAAAATCATATATGAAAATAACTCCTTTTGGTTTTTTTCAGCAAACAAGAGCATGACTCTTCAGATGAAACAGAAGAATGCAGTAGACATGAAACTAAAAGAGTTACATCCGTTGAAAAGAGTGAAGACTCATCACTGTCAAATACAGAAAATATTCCTAGTTTGGAACTCCCTGGCAACAGCTCAAAGAATTCTTCGCATGAGAAAAGAGCATGCTGTGATTCAGCTAATAACAAACAGTTAGTGGATGAGAAACAAAAATGTATTCATGATGAAAGTGAGTTCAAAACGTGCCAAAGTTCAGGTAATGTTATCCTGAATGAGCAGACTAAAGTGCGTACCTTGGATGAAACTACACTTTCAGCAATGAACGCGAGGGACTTGAAGCTGACGTTGGGTGAAGATGTTAGTTTTGAGCAGTTCTTGAGAAAGAGGGATGAACCTGAGTCTGTGAGTTCAGACATTAGTGAACAAGGCAGTATTCATTTGGAGCCTTTGACTCCATCAGAAGTACTAGAGCATGAAGCTACTGAAATTCTCCAAAAGGGTAATGTCGCACCTTCATCAAAGAAAGCTGGACAGCTCGCTGAACAAACAGATGAGACTTCTAAAGAAAGCAATCCCAGCAGAATGGAAACAACTGTAGACAAGACAGATGAAAATGAAGCAAGCTGAAATTGTGTTAATTTTATTGTTTGTTATGTAAACTATGGTAAGAACACCATGGACCATTCCTGATGAGTGTGCTTAGGGACGCTAAATATTAAAAATTTTAAAAGGGAGGAAAGGGGGAGAAGAGAAAGAGACACCAAAGGGAATTTTGCATATGAAGATAGCATGTATGTGTATGTACAAGTGAATTCATTAAAGTTTAAAAGGGTAACACATTTAAATATATCTTCCTGTCTCTTGGATGTGATATATTATTAGATTGATACTTGAAAAGAGGTATAAATTCTAATTTTTTAATAGTTAACTAGCCCAGGATAAGGTGATTTGTTTGCCCAGAAAGTATTTTTTTAAATTCTTCAGTGTGAATACCATTAAACAGTGGGATTGAGTATGAATTCACTTCTGATGCTGATATGGAGCACACTCGTAGTGATGGTTATTGGTCTGCTGATAGTTTAGGTAAACATAAACCTTGGGACTTGGTGTCACATTCCTGTCTGTAAAAGCATGTAAACAGAAGTATATGAATCTGCACTTCTGTACAGGTGTAATCCTGCCAGGCTGTAAACTTACCTTAATAAACTTTCAGTGAAAGTGAAATTATTACAATAAAAATATATATTTGTGGGATTTTCACTGTGCAGGCTGTGCAGAAATACCGAACATAACTGTTTAAAGTAGAACATAATGCTGAAAGTACTGTAGCTGTTAGGCTTTTACCATTGTTTTAATTCTTCTTAGCCGTAGACCCGTAGGAATGGTCTGTAAGTCACACCAAAGTATGGTTTATGTAAAAATGGTTTTAAGCAAAAATAAGGAGAACTCCAAACTGGAAACGCCACCTGGCATGCATTTTGCCGTTTTGCAGCTGCTACTGGCTAACTTACAAATAGGACACAAGGGCATATAATGTGGGATTGTACAGTTCAATTTCAGGACTTTTTGTAGTCTAAATTATGTACAGAAAGATGGCTGCTGGTTTTGGTTTGGTTTTTAGGGATTGGGGATTTTTTTTGTCTTCTAGTTAGCTAGATGTAGGAATGCATATGATTAACAGTAGCTTGCTCTTAGGATTTCATTGCTCCATTTGAAACACTCAGAATGTGCTTTTGACTTACAGTTTTGTTTCTAATGAATGTTAAATGTTTTAAACAGCTGTTAAAGCACTGCTGTAAATTATCACTTTTTGAGTAAATATTTGCAACAAAAATTTGTCTTGGTGTATAATTTTATGCTCAGCTTGAAACTTTGGACATAGCCTTCTCCCACTTTTTAAAAAGTTTTAGTGACAATTTAAAAAAAAAATTTCATTTCAATATTGTGAATTTGAGACATATGTTTGATTGGAAGTTTTTATTAGTTTTTGTTTTAATTTTAGAATTAAATGAGCAAGTGCCTGTGCATAAACATATTTTTGTACCTGTGTATTGTGATGTGATGTGCTGACCTTTCCAGACTACACAGATATTTTTCTGGCCCATCAGCGTGCTATCGAAGTCTACTCTGTCCTCCTAAGTTAACCAAGCTCGGCTGCTAAACAGTCTAACAGTGTTAAAATCTAGAGAGCATCCAGCTCATTGTTGGAGCCTCTAAATAAATCAGATCTCAACAGACTCAAAAGTTACCTCAAACTCTAAAGAGTTGTATGACTTTAATTTTGAATTGCATCTTAATTTTCATCCATGCAGGTATAGAAGACTTTTAAAAAAGAAAAGTGGAACAGTTTACATACAGCTCTTCAAGATCTGCCACTTTAGGAACTTCAAATATCAAGACACAAGAAAAAGCTGAGAAGACTAAGTTGCATAATTTTGTTCTTTAAAGATTTTAGTGAAATCATTAGGTAGTGGTTTGATTAACCAGTCTGATGTCTTCGTGCTTTTACATATGGAAGATTACTCACTGTGATGCTTTCTTTTATACAGTTGAAAGCAGCTAATCAGCTAGAAACTGGGTGTGCATGTTACCAAGGGAGTTCCTGAATGCATCTGTGTATAAACCGAGGGAAATCTCTATAGTATTTTCAATCTGGTTGATGATCTTCCATGCAAATTATTTTAAATAATTTTCTGATATATGGTGTTAGAAAAGATTAAGTTCAACTGGAAGCAGTTATATGATACTTGTAATTTCCTCACATTTGTCTTTTATTATGCAATTAAATTTTTAAAACATTTACCATTTTAATAACAAGAATTTGGAAGAATTTGACCACGTGCTGTTGCGAAAAGTTGGAAAATAACACTCATTTAGAAATCTGCATATTTGGCAGAATTATATCTATATCATCTCAATTGCTAATTATGTAAAGCGTCGTTGGTTTCAACCATTTGTTGACAATGCTTATATAAAAGGTGATATTAAAACCACTCTAATAACCTACTGGTCCTTCTGAAGGAAGAGGTGAAAGAATTAAATTGTTCTAGCCAGAGCAACAGATAACTACATAGGCAAGGAAGGTGAAAACACTGGCATGGTATTTTTGTGAAGGAGAAAAACTAAAATTAATTATTATTTCTATATGAAGTGGTAGATTTGCAGACTAAACACTGTAGGAAACTGCACAAGTATGAAAATTAATTCCTATCATGTTATTCGGGAGGTTTCCCTGAGATAAATTGATACTTGTGGCTGAAGCTGCTATGGAAGATCAAGTTTCATTGAATGAATTTTTAGTTAATTGAACATAACTGTAGATGATTCAGTTTGTTGTTTCTGAGTCATTTTAAGGTTGTTTTTCCATCCAGTCATCAGTATTTCTTTCTGTGTCACCTCTCTTTTTGTACTGGGGAAGACATTTTACCTCCCGTTTTCACTGCCTTATGAAAAACAGTCACTTAATTCTTGGTGTCCATAGTAGAATCACCCTTCCCGCTTATCTCAGGAGTTTTATCGTATTTTCTTGAATAATCATTGCAGATTGTTTATATAGTGCTTATTTTTAAGGTCATGTGCCATGTGTATGCTCCGTGTATTATTGACATTTAGTGCAGAACCACTGTCATTATTAGCTTATGATCAGTGAGTGCTCAGTCACTTGAACCTTCCTCAAGTACAACCAGTGTCTGTTTGCCTTGTGCAGTTTGGGAGAAAAACTTTGGTTGACCTGTGGTTCATATTTTCTTAAACAGAATGGATGAGTAAACCCAGGAAAAAACTATCCAGTTGTAGCACATATTGAGTTCTAAGTACTGGGTGATGTAAACAAGAAGGGTTTTATAACAAAACCACATCTGCTTTGCTTTTCCTGTGGCAGAGACAGAGAAGAACGCTGGGCAATACATGTTAAATCTCATTTCTGTGGTGCTTTCCTTCTAGAAGGAATCAGAAACTAAAGGTCAGAATCTTGAGTAATGCTTGTGTTCTGCAAAACCTTCAATAAAAGATCTTAAAGCTTTTCTGCAGGCATTAAGCATTGTTATTTATATGCTGGCATGTAGAAAGCAGTTATTTTTTTATGTTGTAGGATATACTAATATTCCACTAAAGACTGTGGCCATAGGTTGTCACAGCAGAGTTTTGTTACAGACCGCTTAAAATTTTTTGTGTAGGGCAAATCTGTACCTAATTGTTCTCTTTTTGTTCTCATTAATGTTGATTTTTGCAGCTTGTGAACTTACTTTGTCTAGTTGCATCCTGTATTTTTTTGATGTATGCTTCATATCCCTTAATAAAAAAATAAAATTGGTAAGTATGTTTTACGAATTGAATTATTTTTGCTTTTAATAAAACGTTTACTCCAGTTTTAATGCAGTTCAAAAGGACAGTTCTCAGTTCTTTGAAGACTGGCATGTTATCTCCTTTGAAACGTGTTTTTATGCATGATTTTGACTTTTCTTTTTCCCCATTAATTCTGCTAAAAGGGGAAGTATGTTGACTGCTATTTCATACTACTTTACAGACACTATGCAGAGAGTTCTTTGCTATGTTCCTTTGAGTTTTGGATCACTGTTGTACTCTAAGACAACTGATTAAATTTTTGTATTCAGTCTTTTCATTGACCCAAACTAAACTTGTAAAGTTGATCTTTCCTTTTGCACCAGATTAAAGAAAAAAAAGGTGGAAAATGTTTATCTGTGAAACACTTGCTTGGAGGAAGGTGAATGTAGTTGTGACTGCAAGGTGCTATAAAGCTAAGGTGTTTATTGACATAAAAATGTGCTGCATTTGTTGAGGGGTTTTTTACTGTTCAAACTGTTATATCAGAGAGACTGAGGTTTTTCTGACAACCACAAGGATAACTGTGATGTTATACGTATATCTGCATTTACGTTTGGGCAAGTTTATCTTCATTTTAAGAAAACTGAATGCTCAGATCCCATGTGTGGGCTGTAATCAGGCCAAAATAAGATCAAGTCTGTGATCAAAAACGGTTGCTTCTCAGCAACCATTTTTAAGCAATTTTCAAGCAGCACTGCTAAGTTGCTTATGTTATGAATATAATATAAATAAACTGCATTTCTAACTTCACTAAATCCTCGATTTTAGACATTTAATTCAAAAGAGCTATTTTCTCCAAAAATTTTTGTGAATATACTGGTTTCTTTATGAAGAAAGTTGTCTCATACTGACAGTGTGGTAGCCTTGAAAATGTAATCTTTATATGTTTTGCTCATAAATAGTGTAATTAAGAATTAATTTTTTTGACTAAAAAAGTCACCTGTGGGTTTGTTCTTTACAACCTCTTGTGACTCTCTTGTTTTGATCCTGTCATCATATTCTAGCAACAAATTGAAGTCCCTGTTTTCCTCTCTTTTAGGACTGTAGAATTGGAACATGAATACTTAATAGTTTCTTAAATGTATGTATTTTAATTACCTGTGTGTTTGCTGCCTGAAACAAGGATTGAATTTTGTGTACCAGTTCCTAAGGTTTTCAGATGAGATTTGAGTCTTCCCTCCTAATCTTAGAAAGACTTCACTACTTCTTGGTGTTAGCAAGTTGATGTCACATAATATCATTTCCCAGGCTATTTAATGAAATTCACTGTATTTGTTAGATATCATTTAAGTGGCTTCTTTTCCCTGTCACCATTTTTTGTATCTTGGAATGTCTCTTACTCTTGATGGCTGGTGTATAATCAACTATTAAGTTGTTGGCTAATGAAGAAAAGCAGAAGACACTTCTACAGAGGAGAAGCAAAAGTAAGTTCCACATTTTAATAGTGAATAGTAACATGCAACATTCAGGACAGATTGGTAATCCTGCTTTATCTGACACAGGCTTTTTTACTGATTCCTAAAATTTCAACTTGAGGAACAAGAGCAGTTAGACACATGTAACATTAGTGGTCCCAGAAGATAGCCAAGAGCTTTAGATACCCACATTGCTTGGAATTCCCAAAAGGAGCCTAAGGCTGTTTCTGTGACTTGCCACTCTGTTTTCTTTCACAGATAACAAATACTGGATGCCCTCTTGAGACCATAGAAAGGCCAGTTAGAGGAGACAAGAGTGCTTGTATGATCTTTCTTGATGGAACCAAAAAGAAACTCTAAACACAAGGCATGTATGTTGGTTTTATGTTAGTATGTAAGGTGTGTCTTAGTGTTGAATAGTGGCATTAATATCTGCTAAATAGTGACCTTCTGACAGTTCTTCTGAAGGGTCACTTAATACAGTTTCAATTAAATACCCTTTAAACTCTTGTTGTTTTTCAGTGACCTCTATCTGAGACCATAGGCAAGTACCACAGCAGAAAAATATCAAGGCAGGCTGTGTCATCTTTTGCTCTAAGGCTGATAATGACTTAACCTTTCTTGAGGAGAAACAGTGAAGTTACTTGAAATTAGTTTTAAGTGAAACTTGAATGCACTGGCCTTGAATTGTTTATAGACCTGCTTGGAACTTTGTATTGATTTAAGTTAGTAAGGCAAACTTATTGAAGCAGAACATAGTTTTTGATATCCTAAAACTTACTTTTATTTGATAAATCCATTGTCCTCTGGATTCCTCGGAAGGCAGCCTTGATATGAAAAGAAATGAAAGCACAACCTGTATGTAAAATACAGTAATCATACCAATTGCTTTCCCTAGGAAAAATAATGTAAGTTACTTGTGGATGGGAATGCATAATAATTCAGAACACTTGGTTTTGCCCAGTGGCATGAAAGATACCTGCAAACGGAAGGGAGGAAGCTTTGTTTCCCTTAGTATATTCAGAATACTATGGAGGATGTGCCAGTGTCAGTATCAAACCAGAGGTTAAAAGATGTTTGAAAGATGAGCCTGGGAGCTAAATTTCAAACCTTTAATGGATATTAAAAATAATAATAGAAACAGTGAACTGAGTGAAAGTACAGTATAAAATTAAAATATACTGAAGTTAAAATTTTGGAATCATTCTTCCAAGTTCATCCTTGGCTGTTACGTAGTGATTTCTTTGCCCATTCTGCAGGGTTTTAAAACTCTCCTAGTTCTCCACTAGGTAGTCTTGTGGTCTTCACTTGTTTAATCTGCCTTTTCTCTCAGATTGGGAAATTAATGAACACAACAGAATTCAAAGTAATTTTTGCAGATACATGCTGAGCTAAATCCCAGAGCTTTCAGGCTGAAAAAGCTCCAGTGGCAGCAACAGAGAACAGCATGGCCAGTTTAGGCCATTCAGTTGCTGCTGAATGGGGAACCACAGCCTAAGAAATACAGCTTTTGGAATAGTCTGTAGGGAACTGTAAACAAATTCCTGCTTTGCCGGGAGTTGAAAGCATTTCCGTAAGAGGAATAAACACAGTGAGCTTTCGATGTACCAAACAGCTGCAAGTAATGAAGCTATTGGATCAGTTCCTTTGGAAACTGCTTACTGTGGCTGGATCTGCAGAGATATTATTAGTTGTGTTTATTTCAATTAACTCCTGCCACTGAAGGTAGAAGCCCTTTTTTTTTTAGCATGACCTCTACATCCTTCAGTGTAAAGGTTTAAAAGTTAAAATACAACTTTTATAATTGGCATGCATGTGATGTATGTGTTTAGAGCTATGCAAATTCAACATACTTGGTTCATCCAAGCAAGCATGTCACAATAGGGGTACCCCATTGCAATTAGAGAAGACTAATATAAATTCTGAAAATTAAGAAGACATTTTAATTACTCACACTTAATTACTCACACTATTCTGTGTGAAAATTTATTGTCAAGTAAACTTGGGAGAGAATAGAGGGAGTCAAAATGAATCCCAGCACTGTATTAGGAAGAATTCAGCCTGAAAAGAAAACTTTAGAATGACTAGATAAATGGTAGCAGTATAAGAAGTCAGGTGAAGCCTTAGCTGCACTGGACTGTTCCTGCATTCCCATTTCTTTTCTTTGTGTACACACACACAGAGTTGTTTATGTGCAACTATACTGAAAACATAACTTGATTTTATTTTCCCTGATGTACATGAATAGAGTAATTTTTAAAAAAGGGGGGTCTTGTTTTTATCATGTTAAAAATGGGTAGAGTTCAGCAACAATCCTTAGGCTGTTCTGAGCATAAAGCTGTCTAAAAAGATTGTTCTAAAATTGCCATTATACTTGAATTAGGGCATCTTGCTAATCCAAGCATGCTTCTCACTAGGTGAGCTACTCAGTGGAGGGAAACGGGATTTCATCTCCACTCTCCACAAAAGCAGGTTCTCACTGCACTCATCTCTGTGCACTAAGGAAGTAGGGCTCCCTGAGGTCTCTGGGAAGTGTTGTTCCTATCCAGGACAGCTGTGCCTCTCAAACTGTTGTTAGGCTTGTGCACTTCCACCAGGACAAAGCTGGCCCTTCCTAGTAGAGTTGATTCATAGATACTATTATATATGTGAACGTTTATTCATTGTTGAAATGAAACAAAAAAAAAAATTCTGTGTGAAAGTGAACCTCTTTTCCTGACTCCAGACTATCACAGAGGAATTTAACTGCACTAGGGAACTGCTGTTCAGCAGTGGTATCTTGGAAGCTTTTAACATATTATTACCTCTTGCCATTTGTATTTTGGCAGTAATAAAAATATATCTGTTGTCTTCTCACATAATTCGTGCTTTATATTAATGTGTTCTTTATTTAATGTGTTTATACAGTCTTTACAAATGTGTGGGTTCCTCCCATCAAAATGAAATGTATTTTTTGAGAGAGCTTACAATCCACTTGCACTTTTACGAGAATTTCTTAGTCATATCTCTTTTATATGTGTGTAACCCTGCATAACATACAGAGAACAGGGAGAGGGAACTATGAAAAACGTTTTAAAGGTCAGTCTCTTCTTATCCCTAATTGGGGTGGGTAAAATATATCCACCCAGAACTGACTCCCTGCAATAACAGCCATATTCTCTTCCTTATAGGTGATCATAAAGCTGATAGGAATTCTGAACAGAATCTCCAGAGAAAATACAAAGCAGCAAACAAAGCATGTCATTGGATTATCAAGATGCCTCATTGCAATAAAAGATCAATAAGGAGCAGCAGCAAATGAGAACTTTACTGTGAGTGGAATATAGAACATGTACAGGCAAAATGCTTCTACTTTTAGTCTCTCAGTTAATGGGAGTTTGGTTAATGAGAGTAGACATCTCTATCAAGAAACATGAGATTCTGTGTAGCATCTGATGCAACTGTTACTAGTCCCTTCACAGCACAAAGATTTGACCTGACTGTAAACTGATATTCTTAAGTATAATGTACACCAACTAGTTACGGATCAATAAGTGACAAAGTTCATGTGGTTCAAACATAGTTCCTGTCTGTCAAGTGAACTGCATACCACTGCCATATCTGGTTCAGGGGAGGCGAAGAGCGCTTTCTGCACCTTACCTGTATTATCCACTAAGGTCTCTTCTCTTTTATTTACCATGCTGAACATGCAGACAGGAGGAAACCTTTATGCTTGCTGGAAATCCAGAGAAAAACCAACAAATACATGGGTGTAAAAATAAAAAAATTGTCTTCCACACTGTGCCAGCAGGCAGAACACTGTGATTGTAGAGGTCATGTCACAGAGCCATTGATCAGGCTTTTTCACACAGTGTCCAGTGGAGCTCTAGAGGAAGTTACTGAAGCTGAAAACAGCTTAAAAAAAGCAGATTCATCTGTTTAGGTTTCACAAGAGTGCCCTTTAAAATTCCAGTGGGTTCTGCATCAGGTGCTTATATTTTTGTTGTTCCCATCATCAGCAAGTTCTGTGTGGCAAATTGTGCATGACTAGAAAAGTTAAAAGGTAAAAGTTGATCAAAAAAAAGTTTACAGAAGAATTCTTTTGTTCCACACAGAGTTGTGTGAATAAACTGAATTGACTAGGAACATGCATGTGGAAAGGTTCTCCATGCAGGTGCTGAGCTGGGGCAAGGACATTAGCAGCCCTTCTACTGATTGGAAAGGCTCTGCCTGCACCTGCTGTTAAGGTGAGGCAGACAAGCCATTACTCCATGTGTAGATGGATGGCTGCAGTAGTTGCCTATGAAATCACAGCTCATTAGTATTTTCACCCTTTTATGGAGTGTTGCAGTATGTGGTGGGGTAAATGAATTGCAGGGTTAAGCAGTGACAGTTGTGAAATGGAGACATAACTTAACTAGATGTGATAGGAGAGATTGGAACTGGAGTCCCTGCAGGCAATCCAGAGAAAGTTTTCTCCTATTACTACAGAAGCAAGAAGGTTGTTTGGGGCTTTTTGTTGGGTTTTTTTGGAACAATACAATACTATTTTCAAATTATGGGTGAAAATCTGGATAAAACTCTCTGAGCTTCAACAAACTCAGTAATGAGCTAAGACAGCTTGGTGTGCTGTAGCTGTATTGGTGATGAAGTCTGTAACCATTACGAGAAGCTATTAGTGAAACTGAAAATAGGAGTAATTGGACCATCTTCAGAAGTTAAAAAGCTCTTTGCAAAAGGGCAGAGACACAGCTGTAAAATATTCTGGCCTTCCTAAAATTGAATTTAAGAGTCTTTTTGTCAGTGAAACATGATAAGTTTATTAAATATGCTATAGAATGTATGAGAAAGTTGGTTTTATCTGCTACAGTTTTCCTCCTTAATGTCAGCTGTATGTATGCTACTGCAGCTTCAAAACATCTGGGTACAGTGATTTTTTTCTTTTCTGCACCTGCAAGTGTAAGTACACACATAAACAAAAAAGAAATTAAATCTTTCACAAAGCCAAAGAGAACGAAAAAACCCAACCAGCCATGAAGCTCAGGGGAGCAGTATGACAAGTGCTGAGCTGTAAACAAGCTTGAGAGGGATTTAATTCTTATGACAAGCGCCAGTGGTAGCATCTCACATGGACTCAGCATATGCACACATTTCACTGGAAGAATCACAGAGGACTTAATGCAAATATAAAAAAGCTCAGAGCACATCAGCCTATACTGTTCTAAAAATACCCTCAAAAATCAGGATGAGCTAGGGTTGTAATTAGCTTGATTTTTCAGATTTTTGCCACTTGTAGGAGGGTTTGTGGTTTATGTTCACACTATAATTAGACTTTATAGCATACGAACTACAAACTCTTGAGGGTAGGGATTGGTTCATATATTTGTAGGGCAAGTAAAGCAAGACCTCATTGAGTGGTATTTTTGGGGTGATAGTACAATACACTGTACAAGAGCCACTGAGTAATAGCTGTTCTAAGTTTTAAATAAACCTTTTAAAGTCATAAGCTTTTTGTTGTTATTTGTTAAGGAAAGAGAAGATGTAATTTGGTATCCCAATTAAATTTTAAAAGCCTCAAATGCACACTTCTTTCCTAATTACAGTCAGGTCCTTTCTCTTTCAAATATGCTTGTAACTACTTCATTTCTCTAGCAACATTCTGAAAAGTACACACTGCAAACCATCCCCTGCAGTCTGTACTTGGGCAGATTTCCCCGTGGCGGCTGATGAGTTAGTGCTGCAAGATGTAGCCTGTTTTCACTTAACCTTCAGACAGCTTTGGGATGAGTAGGACATTCTCCCTGCACTCCAGTCACTGTGTGGGTTTGACTCATGTAAGAAATCAGACTCGTGCTCTATTCACCTTAAATCTTCAATCCAACAGTTTATTTTCTGCTCTCCTCAGTCTGCAGTAAATTAATTTAAAGGTTAAATTTACTAGCAAAGGGTTAATAATCCGTGGAGATCTGTAGGCTTAGCCAAATAATATTATGTTGTGTTATAGTTAGCTAAAAAACTGGTTTTAACCATAGTTTAGATTTCATTACAAAAGGTGGACTCTAGGAAGAGAGTTTCTCTTGGACCCAATCTTTTTTGCTCACTTAGATGGTTGACAATTGGAAAAATATGTAATTTTACAAAAGTTCTATTATGTTTTGAATATGATAAATTTTAAATACCAGTTTACAATACTAGTTTAAATACCAGTGTGCAAATTACCTTTCATTTGTATGATGTAAATGCTCAGTTTCTTAACCTATTTCTGGATATGTGTTTTGGACATACCCTGTATTGCAAATGATTGAAAATGGCCTTGTGTTTGCAATTGTTGTGAATAACCTTCAAAATAATAATTAACAGGCTTTACCAGCGGAGTAGTTTATCACGTTTGTCAAGGAAAGCTAAAGCTGTTCTTTCCTTCTCTCACAAACACATGAACATCATCTGTTTTAAAATATTTTTTTATTATTATTTTTATTTCTGTAACTTTTCTTTTAAGGACAAGTGAGCATAAGAGGAGCTCATTTTGTTCTGAAGTGAGTATTCTAATGGTTTGCAAAACGGTAAATAAGCATTATGTCTTCTAGGAACCTGTAATTATTTACTTTTCTGATTTACAATTATCTGGATAGATCAGTGAATGGAAGAAGAACAGAAGCCGAGAATCCTTTTTTACCAAGTGATTAGAAAGAAAGTTCTTTGTTAGCAGCGCAGAAGGAAATTCTCAGTCTGAACAGTCTATCATTTACAGAAGTTTTGAGAATCATGTCTGCAGTTTCAAATACTGAAGTTAGTTAAGTGAGCATTAAAATCCAAGCATCTTCTGAATCTTGAAAGCCAAATCCCACTGTAGTTTGGATCCCGTAGTGTTTATTTTCTGTTTGAATGTTGAGCATAGTGCTTCATATTGCAGAAAGCCACAGAGTTCTTTGCACAAAATTCTGAAACTTTGGAGAGCACGTGTGTGAAGGTAAGACAACATTTCATGGCAGTGGGGAGAATTTCTATAAACAAGGCAAATATCTCTTTTAAAGGAGGGTCTCAATTTTTTAATTTAATTAACAGAAATTAAGTTAATTGAACATGACTGTGTGCTCTGTTATTGAACCTAGTTCACCCTTCTAGTGGGGTAACTGAAGCAAGTGAATAACAAGCTGCCATTAGCTTATAATTTAAATCTTACTTGTGCTACATTTAAGAGTGTGACATTACCTTTAGTCCTCTAGTTGAACATTCAGAAGGTTGAAAAAGCTACATTTACTAGATTTCTCTTAGTAAAATACAGGCATTCATTCTGGATGATGAAGACAAATTTTACCAGAATACAAAATTATCCTAAACCATTGGCTGAGTTTAAACCTTGCTCCATTAATTTCAACTCTCTGTGGATGTACAGGCCAAACATCAGTAACCTCCAAGATTTGTTAATGGCTTTACTCTTCTAATTCCCACTGGGGTATTTTAATGTTGACAGCTGTTAAAATTCTCAAACTAGAGCTTCACATCAGTATTCTCTTGCTCACAGACACCTGTAATGGGATTCATCTGCTTTCTTTGTTATTCCCTTTGCTCATTTAAATGTAATGTGCATTTCTCATCACACCACTGGATTAGTTCTATATAAATTACTAAAATACACAGATACATGAACACACATACATTTGTCCCAGAAGAACAGAGCATGGTATTTTGGTTTTGAATAAAAGAATGGACAAAGATAAATACAACACTATAATCCTTGTGCCTTTCTTTAAAGCCAAAGACATTTTTTATTATGTGGCCAGCAAGGTGTGCCCTCTTAAAGCTCCTTCTGAAATTTTCCCTATCCCCTCATCATTGAGCTGTGTTCTAGTAGTGGAGAAATTAATTCAATTTATACTTTTGGTGCTTTACTGCCAGTCATAGGCTCTGCCTCTGCCCCTCCAGTTCCTCTCTTCTTACTTATATTAGTTGGAATCACTGCTTTGCTAATTTTATTTTCCTGGAGGGCTTAGCCTTATATTGGGTGGGTATTGTATTGCTTCAGGGATTACTAATTTCCAGGACCTTTGCTTTGCAAATTATATGTAAATAGGATGTGTTAATGGGTGTTTTAACCTGATGTCTGATTGAGATTCCTATTGAACCAGTCTTGTCTGCCTTGGTTCATCTACAGTGCAGACAGCTCAGGATGCCAGCCTTGTATTTGCCCATGAGTGAATTCAGAACAGCTCAGGTCCAGTGGCTGGTAAAGCTGAGGGAGGGTGGCTGAACAGTCCAAGACTGAGTTGTGAAGCTGTACAAAATTGTCTTCTGCCACTGGCCAAGTTGGATGGGGCTTTGAGCAACCTGGTGTTCCTGCCCGTGGCAGGGAGGTTGGAGCTAGATTATCAGTAAGGTTCCTTCCTACCTTTGAGAACCTCAAACCGTTCTATGATTCTATGATAATATTTGATTTTACAGCAGTATATGAGGTTGGCAGGCTGCTTTCTTGCCAGTCAAGGCTGGCTTTTTGGGATAAAGTGATACTTAATCACTTAGATGTTGTCAAGGACAGGGGTAAACTTTGGTAATTTAGTAATTAATCTAGTGGTCTTGTGAGAAAAAGAGAGTAATGCAAAGAAAGATGTAAAGTACTTCATCTGAACAAAATCAGTTGTAGTCTGTCCTGACTTTTAATTTTAGCTCCATAGGGAACTAGAAATTCCAGACTGCTATTTCAACTGTGTGACTTTGGCCTTTTGATTCCAACCCTTATTGTCATTTTTCACTTCTACTACAGCTGCTTGCAGAAGCCCAACCGAGCGTACATCGTATAAATATGGTATGCTTTTTTCTTTCCTAGTTAACAAAAAATTCTGTAAAAAGTTGGCAGTGGAAGGGTGGAGAAAGGAAGGATTTTAATGGATCCAAGTATGAAATATGGAGAATAAGCAACTTTCTAAAACTAGCCCTCAATGAAAATCAGATTAAGCAGAGAATATATATTACTTTTAGTATAAGAAACAAAGTATTTCCTGAATTTCCATTCCAGTGTTTTCAATTACAAGGCTGTTCCTGAGCAAGTGACCAAGGTGTAATACTCAAAATACAGGGAGAAGCATCACTCAGATAGAACAGAAGATTTACTTTAGAACAGTACAGATAACTTCAGAGTTTCCCCCCAAAAAAGAAAAATCTTTACAACATACTTTGCATGAATAATGAAGGTAGGTTTTGAATCTTCTTATTATTTTCGATAGTGTAAAACTTGTATTTGCATATTTGAATAACAAAATTTTGACATCTCATCTAAAGCCTTTTCCTGATACACCTTAAAAGCAGAGAGTGCAGTTTCTAATAATAAAAATCTTTAGCCTTTTTTAACACAGACACATCCCAGTATAAAGATGCTACCTGTGCATCAAGCATAAAGAATAATGTTGTCTTCTTAAAATGTGTCAAAATATTCTTTAATGAGGAAAGATATATAAAATGTACAAAGCAGGATAAACCAGCTACTAATACCTTCATTACTGTCTGTCAGAAAATGACAGTCCTATCAGTAAATGAATGAGCTGGAAGGGATAAATGGACAGGTTATAGAAATTGCTTTCACAGTGATCTCTGAACACAGAAGATGCAGTTTTAAGCTTTTAGATTTCAATGCAGTCATTTTGGCAATAGGAACATATGAATGTGTCAGGTGTCAAAAATGTTTTACTCTTTATATTCCATAATTAAGCTTTCTAGTATTTTTTAAATTTTAAATACCCGTTGTGAAATATCAGTGTGTTCTACCTTTAAAATTGTGTAGCCACTAGCATTATTATGGACTGCAGGATTCAACCTACTAATTATACTTCTAACAAGTATAGTTGTTGTGGTTTTGGTCTTTCAGAATTAATGGACATCTTCGTCTCGCTCAGGGCATATCAGAGTTTAATACCATGAACAAAATGCTGACCTGACCTTTGGTTCCAGAACATAATGCTGGGACATAATATTTTTGAGGCTCATTCCAATAATAAATTACAGTTTTAATTATGCCTCTGCTAACATATGGCAAACAGAAAACACTTTTATGGATTAAGCAACATAGCTTCCATTAAACCTCTGCAATTACTAAACCCAGTAAATTGTTAACCACCAAAGCGTTTGTTTGTTGTACTTTATTTAGTTAACACCTGCCTCCTTCCTGCATTTAGGTATAATCAGCATTAGAAATACTGTTACTAATCAGATTATCAAATCTTAGGTCATGTATATATGCTATACATACATACATATGCTACTTTACAACTGTACTGCTGCTGCCTCTGTAAAGCTGCACATGATGTTTACCTGAGAAGCAGTGAAAGGAGACTGTATTTCTCATTAATTAATTTATGAATATTTATATACCAGATGGTTTTTCAAGTGCTAGCTAAAACTGATGGTGTTTAAACCAGAGCAATTGAGAAAGGTTGAAGAAACTCATGGAAATATCTATGATGGGGTAGTACATTTGTGACTTCTAACAGACAAATTATTTATGCATTTGGAAGTACATTCTTGAGCTTCACATTCTGGGTTGTGCATTTGATCCAGCAGGAAGTTAGCCTGTGCTTTTAAGAGCATTCTTATGCTGTATAGAGCACAAGATTAGCAAAGGCTGAAAGTACGATGACACCACTAACGTGAATATCTGTCCAGTGTCCCTCAGAAGTCAGACCCTGACCATGCACACTTTGAAAGGCAAAATCTTTGAGATGTGGGGGAAGAGAGAGCAGGGCAAAGGTGATGGTTTACTGTAAAAGATGCATTCCATCCTCCACTTAGTTATGTCTATTTTATGCAGTTTAAATTAGCTGTATTTCACTACATTTATTTTGATGTATTTGTCCAAGCACTTCGTCAGTTCCCGAGTAGCATTTGCTTACAGCCTGAATTTTGGTGCCATCATCTGTTGGCCGTGTACAATTGCAGCATGGGCAGGTGGGGATCCTGAAACACTCCTTGTATTGCTTATTTCACATCCAGACTCATTTCATGTGCTCACACCTTACGTATTGTGATTTGAAGCAAACAAACACACACAGAATTCTGTACAGCGGAGCAGCCATTGCTTGTTGAGCTGGATGTTATTTGTCAATGCTGGCACAGACAAACCAGGCTTTTTATGGGGAAATAAACTAGACAGTGTGAACTCTAGAACTGCATCTATAAAGTTGATTTTACATAGCCACTTTATGTCAAAAACTACAGGTGGTCCTGTGATTTGGCTGCAATATTGTATTTATTCTTCTGTTTGGAAGCTTCTGCTATTTGTTTTGGTAAAGAGTTTGACCTACATGAGCAAATCTATTTGAAAGTAGTTAATAGTGACTTAATTCTGTTCTAGAAACTAGAGCTAAAACTCCAGTTTTTTGGGAGTTAAGTATCTTGCCAGTATGGTGTGTTCTCTTCAGTACTAGCTTCTGCACAAAGATGATTGGTTTCTTTGCTCTACCAAATTGGTGTCTCTACAGCTAGCAGATCATCTAGAGACAAGATTTAACATAATTCTTACTTGCTGGTAGTAGATGTATACACTGTAATTGGGCTTTTCTAGTGGTATAGTAGTAAGGATCCTGCCCACATCTGAGGCTTGTTATCACTAGGTGAAAAACTTCTCTCCATTTGTTGCCTCAGCTACGACTTGTGAGTTTCTATCTGAGTCCCGTACAAGGAATGAATTTGGAGATGCTGGAGAGATGTCTGGAGTAAAAGTCACACTTGTCACAATGAAGAATGAGCCTTGGCTACACCACAGGGCTGTGTGCCTGATGTTTGTGAAGGAAAGTCATTGTCCAAAGATGTCTGTCGGAGATGATCTTTTTCCATTAGCAGCCAGTGCAGAGAGCTGCTGACATGATCTCACCCTGAGGCAGATGTTTCTAACGGGCAGGCACACCTGCCTTCTATCCTTTGGCAGTAACAGGATTTTGGGAGATGCTGCAAAGTTGGCTAAGATGGATCCCATCCAATACAGCCATACTGTCACTACATTTCTGTTGCAGAGAAAGAAACTCCATCATGAATATTTACAAAAGGTTGTCAACTAAAAATGAATTACTTGGAAAATCCCTGAGCAACATACTGGAAATTGGCCCAGGTCGGAGCAGAGGGTCAGACTAGACAACTGCCAGAGTCCAGTCCACCCTCAGTTTGTGTTTCTGGGAGTAAAGCAGGTACCTTCTCTCAAGGGTGAGAATCAAGGGGAAAGCTTTCTCTTGTAATGTCTGTGGGATTTCTGTGTGCTGTGTTTGATCCTTAGCAACCGAACAGATATATAACATTTATAACTCAGTGACAGATCTGTGCTGCACAGTAAGCTGCCCAGGTGGACTCAAAACTTGTCACTGATTTTTGCACTCTCTTAATCTTCCTGTTTATTCTGTGCTTCATTAAAGTCAATCTCTGCTAGATGGACTGTCACTCAGGCTAGGCCAGTCCTGCTGTCTGCACTCTCTGGGGATCACCCTTCATCCTGATAAATGGTCTATTAGGAGAGCACGTGTCAGAGAGAAACCCTTCGTGAAGCTAAATAGATTAGAGCCTCTTCCCTCTGAACAGTCTCAGTGGAATGGAGTAGGCGTGATCATTAAAGCGGATTTAGAATGAGAAGACACTGTTCCTCAGGACAGGATATTGCTCTGAGTTTAGAAAGGTACAGATTAGTCGTAGTAAATGTATAAAGTGAAAATTCTCAACATCAGCACTTGCCACCAGAATGGATGCAGTATGATGGTCTGGAAGTTTGTTGAACTTTCTCATGGTGCCCCCTTGGGAATTGAATAGATCCAGCCATTCTGTGTGGTTTTGTAATACCTTTCTATTCCTACTGCAATTGCCAGCATTGAAGAGTAGTACTAAAATCACATTTAATATTCCTGCAGTGAGGTTTAGCAGCTGCAGCTACATTTGTAGGACCGGTGTAATGACCAGCAAACCTCCAGCAAAGAGGGGATTTCTGGTTCTTACAGACATCCCATCCCCCAGCTGTGGGTGGCATTGTGAGTCATTGCTGCTCTGTCCTTGAACCTCTAAACACATCATGGTAACAGCCAGGCCAAAAAATCCCTTGCAAAAAAACCCCCGCCCTTAAGCCATCTGTTTACAAATGTGACTTCGTATGAGGCATCACACACCCAAATGCTTCTGATCCAGCATCTGGTGCTGCCTTTTCCCTGGTGCAGGTTTCCTCAGGTGGGACATGGGGAGGGGAGAAAGGGGCTCAGGTTGCTTCTGTTTGTTCCTCTGTGGAGTTTGGGTAGTGGCAGGGATTTGAGGATGAGCTCAGTTGTTGCTCTAAGGTTAGTGGATGTTTAGCAGAGGTTGGATCTGTTCTGCAGACTTTCAGCAGCAGCTTCAAGCTTTCAAAGCTGCTCTTTTTTTTAATTACTTTTTCAATAATATTTTCCCTTCACTTTTATCTTCCCTTTTTCTGCATTGCTGAGTGGGGGTGAAGGGAACATGGATTCAGAGCTTTCCCCCACAGCTCTCTGTGTCCTGAGCAGCCATTTCCAATGGCAGCAGCAGTCTCCATGTCTCTGGTCTTGAGCTTATTCACGGCTCTGTGGATGTTTGGTGTTGCAGGGCTGCCTGCAGGAAAGGGAAAGCCTGTGCAAAGAGTAGGCAGGCGAAATCTTGGTGCTTCTTTTTGTTGCTTGAAGGAACATGCAGAAGCTCTGATTTTCACCCTTGTTGGAGCTGGAGCCACTCCAACAGAAACATCTCGGTTCTGTTGGCACCAAAGAGAGTGGCAGGTCCTCATCGGTGGCATTTGCACCAAAATGGGGAGGGAATGCTGCCAGAAGACTCCCTTGTGTGAAGAGTGGCTATCACCCAGGGAGAGGATAGAAAAAGATTATGCTGAGGAAGCTAATTTTAAATGAATCAAAGGAAGATAAATTCACATTTTCCAGTAAAGCATCTTCCAGGAAAAGAAATCAAATAAAATAACAAAGTTATAAATGGCAAATTCAACGTTAGTTTCAGGACTAAGTTTCAGAAGGACTAAGCAAATATTGCAGACTTTTTAATAATAGCAATAAAACCCTACAAGTATCATAACAATATGCATGTTGTAAACTCAAGTAATCGCATGCAATTATTGTTCCTAAGCTGCATCTTGGTTTTTGCAACAGTAATATATTCTCTGCCTGCCTGGGAAGATTTGGTGGACAATGAAGGCAATGATGGTACAAAAGTTGAAAGAGGTAACGTGGGGGAGTTCTGAAGACTCTTTTCAGCTCTCTCTTTTGTTGTCATTTATTTAAATGCAAATCTTTCAGGAAAAAAAATGTCCAAAATCTGATAAATATTCAATAGCCTTGGTGCATTCATGAATGTGAGGCTGAAGTTATGGAAATGGTGAGTCACAGAAACTCTTCCAGGGAAACAAGGCACTTCTGTTAAAAGAAGAGCAGGGTACAGCAAACTCTTAAATTAAGCCAAGGTCTAGAGTGTATTTTAGTGTCTTTTAACAGTGAATTTTAAAACACATCTTTAAGAAATATACTATGTAGGAAAACAGTCACCTTGGTTATCTTCAGACAGACCCAGGCAGTGGTGCATTCAGACACCTGTAACCTGTGCAGCCTCTCCTCTTATACTGAGAAGTGCCTGTGATGTTACCACGAGAAAAGCAGGTGATTACCAAGTCTGAGACCAGGTCATCGCACACAACTGGAGTCACAGCTGAGGGTGTAGAGAGTCCAGGAATGTGATTCTGCTGTGGATGTGCTATTTCAAGCTCTGGTTTGTACCAGTAGAAGAGCCTTCCCCAGACCAGGATCGTCTCCCAGGTCTGGACACAGTCTGATGCAAACGTGCAAAAGCTCATTCTCCCTTTCTGTCCCTTGGGAAATTGGTGTTTGTACAGTGCGACTTTCACTTCCTGGGCAATGTGAACCAAAAATGTGGCCTGGGGATACCCCTCCTTTCCTCTGTCAGTCCTGAACAGGGTATGAGAGACAGTTCCTCCACCTGAACAACATTATGGAATGCTATAAATATGTTAATTCTCTAATTTATTAAGGTTAAAACTTACTTGACCTATTTAAAAAACGTCGCTGTTTCCAGGGTAGCAACAATAAATAAAATACCTGAAAGAGACCTACAGAAAAGCTTGGGTGTGTGTCATGAATGTCATGTTATTTCATGGCTTTACATTTAAGCATCTTAATTAATGTACCTCCTTACACTTAGAAGATTACCAACTAGAACAAGTTCAAAACTTTGTGTAAATGAAATCTGCAGAGCATAAAAAGAATTCACAGTAAACATCTTTTGTAAGTAGAGATGACACAAAAATGTGTGGTTTGGTATTTGTTGCGTGCTGGTGTTGTTATTCTTGTCTGTTTTTCATGTTTCTGCTATACTTCATTTTGAGTTCATTACAGAGCTTTGCCTTACAGTATGACATGACTAAGCTTATGTTTAGCATTATTATTATATCATCATTTGCTTGTAAGCTCTGCCTGTTTTATTGCTAAATTATACATTTTTAGCAATATTATTTAGAAAATAAATGTCAACAAATGTCTAGTATTTTTTTCTGGTTTTACTCATATCAGTTTAAACTGTTCAAATCTTAGATAAAATAAAATACAGCTTAGTAGAGCCTACATATATATAACCTTAACATTCATTTAGCACTGACTAGGACTGGCCAGAAAATTATTATTTAGGGAGTGTTTCCATATATTTTGGGATGAAAAACCTCTCAGTGTTTTTTCACTGCTTCTTGAGGAAAAGGAGACAAATTCTATATCTGATGCAGTTGAGGACATGGAAAGTTGACCTTCTGCATCTAAGACTACTGGCTATTTAGAATTATCTATTATTTAAGATATGTGTCTCACTTTATAGTCTGCATTTCCACATCCCACTTTGAAGGCACAATTTGAATATTGTTGGTTGGTTGTTTTCTTGCTTTCAGTTAAAGACAAGCTGCTACAAGAACTCAGGCTTGTGTCCTCAAGCTCCAGGTGTCCAGAGAAGGATTTGTGCAGGGGGACTCCTTTCTGCACTTTGGATCTGGACTGGCTGGATGCCTTTCCCATCCCAGGCCATGTGCAGAGTAACAGGATGCTCTGCCATGACTTGCTAAGCCAGCCTGGGAGCCAGTCAAGGTGGGTATTTGCTGCCTGGAAGGCAAAGAGAATCAGTGTTTCAAATACTGAATAGCAAAATACTAACATTCAAAAGAAGAAAGCTCCCCCAGCTAGATATAAAATAAAAATGCATAGTACTTCAGGAAACTAGCACATTACATAAGTACGTAAGAATGAATTGTTCCTTTCAAGTCAGTTTTAGAAATACAAAATATTCAGAAAGTGAATCTAGCAGTCTAGATAACTGTACTTTTGCTTTATGCAGCTGCCAGTGAAGAGTCCTGGTGTGGTGGTACTTGTAAGTCATAATCAATAAACATGAATTATTTAGAAGACACAAGATAAAAATAAGTGAGTATTCAACCAGAATTAAGCCACTGTATAAGGACTCAGAAATGTGTATGAATTCCTAGTAGATTGATAGTGACATCCATTTGGAATCTCAGTTTACATGCATAAAAAAAGGTGTAAGTGAATATTTCATTATCTAATTGTAAATAAGTTATAAATAAATTTTAACTAAACTACATGAACTCTAAAGGATAAAGTAATTTAAGTCAGAATATGTACAGTATATAAAAGCAGACACATCTGGGCAGAGGGTGTGAGAATAAGAAGTGACTTTCAAATAAATAACAAGCAACTCGAGATCTTGTGCCGGGGATTCACCTGACCGCCACACATTAAAACAACCTGGAAAGAGGAGATGAGGCAGTTTAGGAAAAAAGTTTCTATGTTGGAGGAGCAATGAAAAGTCTCATTTAACACAAATATTGTGTTAGTCACACCTTTTGCTGCTTCTGTCTGCAGAAATCAGGTCTCAACAGAGCTCTTGGATCCTGGAGAAACCTGATGAGATGTCATTCCAAACCCTCTGACAAAGAAGGAAGAGGAGTAATAGTACTCACGTGCAAATGAAATGAAGCAAGGCATGAAAAACGCTTCACAACAAGGAAAAAAAATTGAGGCCAGGAATTAGGAGTGCCCAAAAGAGTACTTTGTAGAACAAACACCTGTCGGATGGGGAGAAAACACTGAACAGGGAATGGAGATGAGAGAGGGTAGAGATAATTCCTCTGAAAATACTAAAATGAGGTTCTTAAACGACTACTCTCCAGTGTACGTCTGAATAGATATGGAGCCAGGAAACTCTTATTTATAAGCTAAAGCAAAAAGTAATATTGGGGTAGTAATTTTGTAGTTTTTAAGACAAAAGTGACATGCATAAAACAAGGAGTGAGATCATGACCCTCTTCAAGCAAGTGGCCGAATCCCCTTGACTTCAAGTCACAACTGAGGCTTTTTACTCAGTTCCTGGCTGCTCCTCACTGTGTCACCCCTCAGTGTTAGAAGGCAGTACTGGGCCTCCAGTTGTGCGCACAGTTACCCCCCTCTGCCAGTTTTTTGTGTTTTGTACACTGAACTGTACATGGCTGACTCCTGTTTTATTGCTAGAAAAGCACAGGCACAGAGAGCTGGAGATAGGACTAAGGCTTCTGATTTGCAGCACAGCGTTTTGTGGCTGGAGTCGTGGTGCTTTCCTCTGCTCCGAGTGTCCCTGAGAGCCCAACCGTCCTAGGGACCTCTGGGGAAAATGGGCCATCACCTGTTCCTACAGTCAGAGCATGAGACCAGTGCTGCTGTAAGACTGGCAATGAGCAGAGATGCTGATGAGAATGACAGTCGTGCTGTGGGGAAGTGTGAGTGCTGATGGCACAGTGAAAAGCCTTCAGGAGGTGGTGATGCTCTCATTCAGGTGAGTACAGGTATGAATGTAATAATTCATAGGAAGCACCTCCTGTGTAAGTATGACAAACATTGTTGCAGGCATGTAAAAAGGCAGTGAGATACAAGAATTTTCCTACTAATTGCTCAAAGTCTCTTTGCTCTTGTCACCTACAGAAGGTAATTATCTATTTGAAAATGTTCTCCCACTAGTTGTTTGGAGAGCTGATAAAGAATCCACATGCACGGGATGAAGAGAATGAGACTGAGTTTCTTACTATTTAACAGACATGTAGGCCTGGCAAGCCTCATCATGAGCAGGATTGCAGCTCTGTCTCGTGGAAGAAAGACTTTCATAGCAATGTTTAAAGTGGAATTAACAAATCTGAGGACTACCAGTCCACAAACAGTAGGAAAGTTAATCTGAAAATTGAAGCCCTTCAGTGTTTTAAACTTGTATTGCTTTCAGGGTCTGCAAGATTAGCCCCTGCTTTGCAAAGGAAAAGCCTTATCTGAGGGGCTTTTGAGGAATGTTCCTCTTTGAAGAAATAACTCAAACCACCAGTTGATTCTAGAGCATTATTAGAGACCTTCATCTCTGTGCTGCAGTTATTGGCTTGCTTGTGCGTGGAGTGAATTAGTGCTATGTTTCAGCTGGATTTCATGATTGTATTATTCAGTCAGTAGTAAAATCTATTCATATTAACACTTTGAAACTGGTTGTGGATGCAATGTCATGTTTCATGCAGGTGTGGTTGCATTATGAGAGGAGGAAAATGTTTGCCTAGTAAGTTGCTTACCTCCTCTTTGACACTGAACTTCTGGATGAGCAGGAAGAGGTAAAAAGTGAAAAAAATTCTGGAAAATCTCTGGATAGGTGCAAGTTGCAGCAAATTACTAATTATTTAACCATATTATTTGCCTCAAAGGCAAAAACATCCTGTGCTTTCCTTCTGCTGTTATCCCCTCTGGAGTCAATCAATTTAACAAAATTGTTAAAGCAAAGAATGAAGCCTACTTGCACAACTCTCTCCACTGGGCACTGAGTATTGCAGAGGCAGAGAAAGCCCACCCTGCCTGCCTCATTCTAACCCTGACCCACCATCACCTTGCACTTGTATCTGTGTGTTTTGCTGATAGACAAAGCGTATGCTTATTCTCTTCTTCTAGCACTACTAAAGTTTAAATTCATAAAAGTTCCTTCCCCTGTTATTTCCTTCGCTTCCTCTCCTGTGACACTTTTAAAATGTGTCCTGCCCTATCATAATCAGGAGTAAAAGAAGTACGTTGGTATTGCTTTCAAATATACATATTATCCAAAAGGCACGCGATTGTAAAATGTTTTCCAAATGAACTTGGTTAAAATTTCAGAACTGTGAGTGGTTGGGAATTTCCAGCATATCTGACAGTAGAAGAAAAGTGAAAACTGCTCATGTTAACATGTCCTATAAAATTCTGTAGGTCACCAGTTTCAGGTCATGTACCCTTATTTAAGCACCAAGAATGTTTACAGACTAATTAAAGTAAAAGCAAAGTTGTTCAACAGCGGTGTTTATCTGTTAGGACAGCAAAGTGGTCACTGATTCTTGTATGAGTGACAGAAAGGTTAAGTTGGAGATCTTCCAAAGGAGGACTTTTTTAGCCAAAAGGGACAAAAGGAGGGGAAGAAAGGACTGACGAAGGTTGTATACAAAGAACTCATTTAATGCAGGCTTGCCATAAGGCAAGATAATAGTGCTTGAATGTTATGAACTGCAGAAACTGCATGAACACATTATATTTTAAACACTTAATCTGTTTTACAAACTATGTACATTCTTCTGCTAAATAAGATGAATTGGGATTCAAGAAGCAGCACATCCTGACAAATCTCCTCCTAAAGGCATCCATTAATATAAATCAACAGTAGCAATTTTGTTTGATCATTTATTTGCAAGAATCATTAAGGTTTATTAGCATAATTATTCCCTGTGGGACTTCATGTCACATAAATGAAAAATGGCATTATCAATATTTAAAAGATAAGTACATAATGTTCAGAGTACTTAAACAGTACTCTGCAGGTGGTGTCCAGCTGTAGCAAATTAGATTAGGTTTGAGTTCTAAATTCTAGAAATATCATTTCAGTGCAAATGTTTATTTCAAAACTAAGTTCCTTATGGTGCAAGACATAAGAGCACGGCCAAGCTCTGTAGCTACTTGTTACTGTACATGTGTGTAACACTGTTTTCTGATTTCAAGGAAGCAACTTGTCTTAAGATATCAAAGGGGAAGCGAATGTTGCTTATGGAAATCTTTCTATAGTCTTGTCTTTTTTACTTTTAACAGTTCTATGTGACCTGAAATTTTCTCAGTGAAACAAGAGAACTTTCTCCCTCGTCTCAGTGGAGATACGGAGAAGGGTCCTGCTTTGCTGCAGTAGCTCTGAAACCAAAATCTGTACCAACTCTGTGATCATCTCAGTACTACCAATGAGCTTGGCTTACACAAGCACTTTTTGAAGCAGGCCCAGGGACTGATGCATAGCAAAGCCTGTGGGTAAGGCTGCGCCAGGCCAGCCCTGTGGCGGGAACGCTTCCCAGACAGAAATCTGTGGGCTTTGTCTGGCCCACAGCAAGACAGAGCCAATTCACCACTTCACTGAGGAATTTTGTTGGAGCACAAAATTGCTGTTTTATCAGCAGGAAAATGTATCAGTAACCACTGTGTACTCTGCTCCTCTCGAAAGGCTCTTGAATAAAACATCAGTGATTTTACTAAACATGCCCCAGGACTCCTCCAGACACATCCCTGTGCGAGGCAGGGAAGCAGAGCCTTCACCAGCCTGGGGCTCATCACAGGGCTCTGATGAGGCTGCTGGGCAGGAGAAGTGCCAGTGTAAGAGATGGATGCAGGCAGCAGAATGACTTTCACATTGCTCTCAGCCCTTTCTGGGACTGATGTTTGTTTTCTCTTATTGCCCTTCAGTTGCCCTTTCCTTTTGTTGGCTTGAGGTTATGGCTACGGATTAGTTTGTTTAATACTCTATTGTTTGCAAATGACATCTTTCTTCTTAGTTTTCTGCTCTTTGCTAAGCTCCCCTTTGGAGCTCTTCAGCTTTTTAATTATTCACAAAAGCTGAACTGAACTCTTTGGAATTAATTGTGTTTGGTGGTATCTTGCAGGAATGAAAGTAATTCTGCTTTCTTCTAAGTACATTTCTTGGCTGTCTAGTCTGCACTCAAGTTAGAATACATACTAACACCTGGACTTGGTGCTTCCAAGGGTGGAGGCAGTCCCCAGGAAGCATATGCCATCTCACCCTTTATCAGTGTATACTTGTTTTTGGGTGCTGCTATAGGAAGAGTAGTAAAGGTTAGTACTTAAAAGGTTTTTAATATGTCATTCAGCCTTGGAATTTACAAATCTTCCTCCCAGAGGTGTATATTCTGGTGGCATGGCACACAAAATGCTGAGAAGGAAACCGTGATCTGGTCAGTGCTTAATGGCAGCCAAAATCAGCTGGGGGAACAACGATTACTGGGTGGAGGCCATGACTGGTTTTGGTTTCCCTCTGAGAGACTCCCTCTGCCCGTTCAGTGGGGCACTTTGGCAGACAAGCTTGTGGCAGGCTGGTTACTCAAATGCCTCCTCTACACCCTGCACAGAAAAGACAAGGATAGGATAGCGTAGGAAAAAATCTAAGTCTGGTGTTTAATCTTTGCTTCCAAACTAAAAGATACAAATGAAGTTCATTATCTTGAGGGGTACTTTTGGACAAATAATTATATCAGAGGCTGCATGTAAAAATCTCAGTAAATATATACTTTTAAAAAAACCTTTTACAAACAGAACTATCATATTAATAAACATTTTGATTCTCTACTAAAAATCATCACCATTCACTTTCCTAAATAAGAACTCAGTCCTTTTGCTTGAACTTATGATTTCTGTTCTCTTAGATAAGTGGATAAAGATCTTGCTGCAAAAAACAGAAGTATCATTATAGCAGTGGTTTTACAACATTATTTTAGAAAAACTATATTTGCTCTACCTAGACCACATGCTTAAAAAAAATTATTGGAGGCAAAGCAGAAACCTGATATTTTCAGCAGAAAGCACTTGTGTTCTCCCCAGTGTTTGCCGGTTGAATTAAAAAGAGCATGGTGGACATGGCTCTCTAATTGTTTTCAAATCACCGAATGCTGGCAAAGTGGTGCCAAACTCACCAGAAAAGAAAATTCAGTCCTACAACTAAATACTTAATAAACCCACATTTGTCTCATCAGAAACAGATGTATTTTTTTTTAACACATTTGAAGTACTGACTATTTCTGTTCCTTGTAATATTTTTGTTTACAGTCCATAATGTCATGAGTAAAAGAACTCTTCTGCCTACTGCTGCTATGGGACATGTTTTCCCTACTACTGCAGGATAATTAAAAAAATAAAAAATAGTGCTAAAACTTTGTTGACAGTGATAGCCCCTTAGCTGCTAAATCTGCTATCCCATCCATCACTACTCTCAAGCAAAGCAAGCATTAGTTTGTCTGTGACTTATCTAGGTCCTTAGTAGATCAATAGCACAGCTCAGATGTTTCAGACTCTTCCCTGTTAATTCGCATTTATCTTTTCATCCAAAGAAGGTAAATTACCTCCCAGAGAAGCTGTGTTATCCCCAGTAGTGGTTTATAATGTTGCGAAGTCAGCATGACCCACATATCTTATCTCAGCTGGAATGCATTTGTCACTGTCTCATGTTATGATCATCTGCTAAGACGCCCTAGAAAAGAGGTAAACCTGCAAAATGCCTTCACCGTTTTCATTTAATGACCTTATCTGCTCTGTGCTCCCGCATCATCTTCAATTGAAATTGCTAAATAAAGGGAACTTACTTCTTCCCTTTAATGCTCCATTTCATGGTTTTTATAATTAGCATTCCTCAGCAGTCTTCACTTCTGCTGTCAGGAGTTCATCAGTATATGCTGATACTGAGTTTAAGAACTGACTCATTTAAGATGCTGTGTTGGCCCTGAGAAAGGACTGCTGAGTTTAACTCTACATTTGTACAGTTGGCTGCTGATTACCTAATGCTTTTCGGGCCCTAGGAGTGTTTAATGCTCTTAGGAAAAAGGAATGAGAATCAGGTCACTGACCTGTAGCTGTAATCAGGCTTCTGCAAGAAGAAATGCTGCATGGAACAAGAGTATGATAGCTATTATGCAGCTGGGACTCATTCCTTTCCAAACTATAGTAGATATTTTATGATCTGTTTTTCTAAAAACTTCATAAATTATATAATGAAAAGAAAACTTAAATATAAACACCCTGGATTTCTACAGAGTCCGACCCAGTTTGTTGCTAAAACAGTGCATTTTTATTCTCTGTCTTCAGAAGAGCAGAACAACTCTGTCCGGACTGAATTCTGCTCTGCAAGTGTGAAATTCTTAAGTCTTTAACTGAGAAATTAGTCCCATCAAGGAGCTCTGCTTTTTGGCATGAGGAGAAGGTAGGTTTGTTTTCACCGTAGTGCTTGATTTCTTCCCAAAGAAGAGGCTACAAGGGAGGCCCCTCCAGGAAGCAGCGACCTGCTGTGACCACAGAGCTGGGAGGAGCAGCAAAAACAGGTGCTTCCCTCTCAGGTGGAGGAGGGTCACCCGACTGACACGACCTTGGTGAGGAGAACGGGCTGTGCTAAGAGGGCCCGGCACAGAAATGCTTGCCCAGGTGCAGGTGTGCTGCCCATGTGCTGCACCCACAAGTGTGCAGAGCGCCAGGCTGGGAGGGGCAGTCAGAGCCCCGGGCTGGAGAGCAGCAATGGCTGCAAACTGAACAAGGGGAGGTTCTGGCTGGGTGTAAGTGGCGGGGGCATAAAAAATTTAAGATGCCCAAGCTTTAGGACAGGAGCTTGCAGTTTGTAGGGGTGCTCTTAAGAAGAGATGAGACCAGCAGTTACACCTGAATTGAAGGAAATGATTGTTTTCCATCTCTTTTAAGTATTCAATTTAATGGGAGAACAGGGCAGTGATATATTGGGTGTTTCTGTGGAGTTTCTGGGCTATTTCTACCTCCCTGTTCTCTTCATGGGGTGACTGTACATGCTGAAAGGTTACTTACCTTCCTTTGGAAATCTGCAGGAACAGTATGTTTACTGAGCTGTCCCTGTGGCTTACTTTATGTTGGGGAAAACAATCAGGGCATTAAAGGTAAGAGTTTCTGAGAACAAACTGCCATAAGGTACTGAGGATAAAAGAATTCTCTGGTTGCATTTTTTTCTTCTTTGTATTTTAAGCACACTTCAGCAAATGTGAAACGTATAGGAAATAAGAGAACAATGAGGCTCTGAGGACTGGAAACCTCAAAATATTTTCCCATTGGGAATCTTTCAGGATATTAGTCCTGAGTTCTGTCTCTTCTGTAAAAGATACACTGGTAACAAATAGTTTACATGCAAATACAAGCCACCTCTTAATTTTAAAAATAGCTTTTTGAACTGACTCATTGGTCTCTGGTATGTATTTTGTTCAAGCATTAGTACTCCCACTATTCTGTCTGAATGCCTTGCTATCCTGGAGACTGACTCAGGGTATGTTTGTGCTCTCACTTTAGGGTGTTGCTGTTCCAAAATGAGGATGTCATCTGAGCAAAGATGAAATTTTACATCTCAAGGTTTTTTACTCTTTATTTCCCCAAGTGAAGAGTAGAGACAGAATTTTGTTGCTTTGTTTGGTAAGAAAGAAAATTCTATTTATTTCCAGTGAGGCACATAACTGTTTACTGAGGAGAAGGGACAGCAAAAGTATCTTTTGCACCTTTATTCCCCCAGTCCTGCCACCACCTCCAAACCTTGAGCACTGAAAGTCACTGCTGTGCCAGAGTAAGTTAAAAGCTTCCTTCCTCCTAAGTCAACACCTTGAAATTATTGGGGGCTATGGGCTTTTTGACATTTACTTATTTCCTTGCCTACTGTTGAAGAAAGTGATCTTTTTTGATTTTTTTTTAAGAAAGAGTAACGTAGTGGTAACACCACTTGGAAGGAACAGTTAGGTTAAGTTTATGATCTTTTTCTCTCTCATCTCTCTCTGCTTGTATCATTTAAGTTAAAGACATGGTCTCCTGTCGTTTACTCCCCCCTCCCCCAAACATGGTGGGAAAACACTTTTCTGATTAAAAGGGCAGACAATAACCAAAGGTTCAGACAGAATTCCACCAGTTTGGGCAAATGGTGTTCTCATACTACAAATATGTAGATATAGGTACATTTAGCACTGCAGCAGCAGAAACAAGCAGACTTTTAACCTAATTCTCAGAGGTGTTCTTCTCTTAAGCTTTTTAAATTTTAATTAATTTTATAAAGTAGGTGATATTAATGAATTTGAAATACTGCTTTAAATAAGCTTAAATGTCTTTAGTTTTACAAAAGTATGTAGAAAGGAAGATAAAGCTGAGGAAAGTGAGTGGGCAGAGTTTGGGGAATTGGATGCCACAATATTGATTTCCTTCCTGGAGTAGAGTCAGTCTGGAGAAAGTCTCTGGAGTGGGCAGTTATGCTCTGTGTCTCACTCCCTGGAAAAATTAATGGTTGGGTTTTCTTGAATAAAGCATACTCTGTACCAAGTAGAATAATCTATTTTAGTGATGTCCGTATCCTGGTAGTTGGGTTCTGCCCTGTGCCTGTATCTTCCATACCTGTTGGGGATCCATCGTCAGCTGTGAAGGAGAGAAATTCTTAATTAAAGGCTGGCACCTGTGTTTTGTGAGTCAAGTGCATTAGGTTAAAGTAACGATTCAACTGATGCTCCTAAATAGCAACTTTTGAAGATCCCCCGTGGTGACGTCACGCTGCCCGGGGCCCGCCTCTCCGGGTCACGTGCGAGGGGCGCGTCACCATCCCGGCCAATCAGCGGGGGCGACTCTCCCGGAAGTTCAACCCGTCCCCCGGAGCCCAGCGGCGCCGCGCGTTGCCACGGCAACGGCTGGCGGGATGGTGAGGGGAGCGCGATGGGGAGAGGAGCGGGATGGTGAGGGGAACGGGAACAGGATGGTGGAAGGGAGCGGGATAGTGAAGGGGAGTGGGATCGGGGACGGGAACAGGATAGTGAGAGGGAGCGGGGCCCCGCTGCTGTGCTGTGCCACCGCCTCTCTTGTCGCCCGCAGGCGTCCGAGGAGCGGGACTGGAGAAGACGGGCCGCCCGGCTGCGGGCCGAGCTGGAGCGGGAGCGGCGGCTGGATGAGGCGCTGCAGGCGGTAAGAGCTGCGAGGGCGGCTGCCCTCGGACTGGGGGAAGGCCAAGGACAGGTGTTCGCCCGGCTTTACCTTTAGGTGTCAAAAGCTTTCTCCTTTAACAATCAGTCACTGACTTGTATAGTCTTGCTGACTGCACAGTCCTTGCCTTCTCCCAAATGTGCCTGTGCGAGAGTTGATACAGAAATTGTTTGTTCTGATTAGGCAGAAGAGAATAGAAAGCAGAGAGTGCTGCAGCTGGAGCGAGAGCAAAAGCTGGCGGCTGAGCTGGCGAGGCGGGACCTCGAGAAAATGAAAGACGAGAAGATCAGGCAACAAATCAGAGCGAACAGGTAATTCGGAAGTCCTCCAGCTGTATCAAACTAGCTGTTATGATTTGAGAAAGTTGTAGCAGATGAATCAGGAGATAAATCAGACCTGAAAGGGAAAGTTATTTTTGAGATCAAGGCATGCTAAAAGGTTAACTTTAAGCAAATTTTGTCAGTAAAAGACTGATCCACAAAATTTTCATTTGAATATATACTTATGTATACGTACACTTAGACATATCTGTGAGCATACATGTGTACGTATGTGTTCTGTACTTATATAGTTAGAAGTGAAATATGCAGAACTGTTGATAGCACACTTAGAAATATAGGTAATTCTTGTTTTTAAATATATTTCTTTTCTTTTTCTACCTTTAACTAGACCAATATTTTTCAGGGTTTTCTCTGGAGCATTTTTTAAAATTGTGTTTAAATCATGATGGAAATTTAAATTTTTCCCCAAGATACTTACTTCCTTGTAATAGGATAATTCTTTTTTCCCCCCCTCCAGTCTTGAACTTCGAGAGTTAGAAAGAAAGCTGAAATCTGCTTATATGAATAAAGAACGAGCTGCACAGATTGCTGAAAAAAAAGCTATATACGATGAGAAAATGGTAATTAGCTTCACAGTGTATCCCATAACCTGAGCCCTGTAACTCTTTGTATGGATTATGCTGAAGATTTTTCCTTTGAACCTGACCTTTTTATCTAAAATATTGTTTAGGCATTGTGTTATTGAAAATACATTTTGTGTTATGAAGGATTAATTGACCAGTAATAGCTAGCTATAACAAAAAGGGTTACTTTGCCATTGCAATTGAAGGTGTAGTGAATTAAGCTGTATGACTGGCGGTAGTTGTTATTTTACTGGTTTTGTAATATTTATCCAGGTTAAAACTGAGATGGCTTTCGCACAGTAAGTGCTCACCATAGTGAATCCTTACCTCAGAGTCTGGTTGTTGAAAACATTGTTACTATTGTTTAACAGCGATCTGAGTAACTTCAGAAAGAGTTGCAAACTTGTATTTATGTATAGAATAATATTGGTGATCAGGCAGATGATTCTGGTAGTTTCATACAGAGGTTAGTGTAGGCAGGTTGCTGTACAGGCAATGTGCTCATTGAGGATGTTCTCTGCAGTCCAGCCTTGTTCTGGTCATTATGGCTGATGTGAGCGAGTCCCACTTGTGCTCAATACCTTGTCCTTTAAGTACTTTTAGTGCTTCTCAAGTTGGTTAGATCTTGAGGATGCCCTTCAAGGCTTCTGCTGACTGGATTAAGCTATTAAGCATGTTAAGGCTCTATATTTATAGGTTGAGGTGGAAGACATTCCTTTCTGGTAATGCAGCATAGTTCCTTTTCATACTGTGTATTTTTTCTTTACACGTTGTAGTAGTGGGAGTCAAAAGGAATCTTGCATTGCCTTTTTCCCCGTAGAAATGGGAGGAGGAAATAGCCCAAGAGATGAAGGAAGAGTGCGACAGGTTAATGAAAGAAGAAATTTCTGAAGAACTGAGGCGAAACCAGGAGAAGAAAATATACCATCAAGAACTGGACAAACAGGTTGAGGAACAAGAGAGGAAGAAGCAAGAGGCTTATGAAGAGTTTCTAAGAGAGAAACTCATGATTGATGAAATTGTAAGAAAGATCTATGAAGAAGACCAAATGTTAGTTACTTTGAATTTTTATTATTTATTAATTTAAAGCAAAACAACTCATATAATTCTGCACAGGAAGCTAATTTGCACGCATCTATTCCATATAGACTAAGGCCCATTCTAGTTTTCCTTGGTCACATTTTACTAACAAGAGACTGACTTGCATGAATTTTCCTGTTGAAATACCAGAATGTCCCAGTCAGTCTCGTGTCCTTGTTCCCTAAATATGAAATCCAGCTTATTTGCAGGAGTGCTTCCATTGGGCCCATCATGCTGGGCATGACAGCATGTCACAGATTTCTGCCTCGCCTTGTGTCCCTGCCTTGCCACCAGATGCTTTGTTTGCGTGTCTGAGGGTTAGGGAAGGAGGTTTCTAGGCCAGGGTGGTAGTGTGTGTGTGTAGGGGAGAGTTTAGTGTAAATAAAAAGTTTAGAGGTTGTGGTGCTATTGGCTTTCTTCTTTCTGTTTGATGCAGTGTGTATAAAATGTAGCAGCAGTGAGTACCTCTGTGTACAGCCTGTCCTCCAGAAAGGTGTTAAACGTGAGATTCCCTTCTTGGGGCAATTCATTAATAAGTATTTTCAATTTAGGTATGTAGTTTCAAGCTGAATGGTTAAGGAGAGTCATTTAAATCTTAGTCTTAGGAATATATTGTTAATGATGGGCATCTGGTTGATTTAATGTTACTCTGCAGTATGTTAAACAACTATTTGAAAATTGTTTTTCCATCTTCTACAGGGAAAAACAACGGAAGTTAGATAAAATTAGAGAAACTCAGACATATATTGAAGAATTTATAAAAGAACAAGCTATCTGGAGGAAAAGGAAACAGGAAGAGATGGAAGAAGAAAATAGGAAAATTATGGAGTTTGCCAACATGCAGCGACAAAGAGAAGATAATTGGATGGCTAAAGTTCGAGACACAGAGGAGAGAAAACAGAGAGTTCAAAACATGGTATCAGAATTTGAAATTGTAGAAAAAATTGTTCTATGTTTTTGACCTTCATTTAGAAACTTTTCCTTCTTGTAATAGATTGCCGAGAACCTGGAAAGAGAACAACAGAGGCGTGAAGAACAGGAACAAATCCGCCGAGAGCTGTACCTGGAAGAACAAGAAGAGAGGGAAAGGCAGAAGGAGATGGTAAGTGCTGGCAGGTCCATGAAGGGGGTTTTTACCACACTTTGGATTTCTAAGTCTGCAGTGTTATTTGGGACTTGGGGATGTGTTTGAGGGCCTCCTTGAGCCCCTTTTGGACTGTGATCTGTCTCAAAGCAAAAGGCTTAATTCTGATATGGTTTTAGGAGTATTAAATGAATTTGAATTGTTTCCAATTCTGTTCTAGCACAAAGTATTTATTTTCAACTCTATTTCCTAAATGTTCTCAGTCAGACAGGCAGTTTGTACATTAGCTTAGGTTTTGGAGGGAAAATTTTGTACTTTGAGTTTCCATTTCCATTCCTAATGTATTTATGTTTTAATTTCAACCAGGAAGACAAGTGAAGGTTTTGAATACCCTTACAGCCCCATTTATCCATTTATTTATCTCATGAGGGAGAATACCAGTAACTTTCAAGTTCAGGTTTAAGCTAAGTAGTTCAATTAACTGCTTTTTTTCTGCATGTCCATTTCCTTTCCCTATGGGCCTGGCCACCCTCTGTCTTACCTTGCTGTGGGTGACAAATGAAATGTAACACAGGTTGAGATGCCAAACACTGCTATTTTTAGAGTGTTGTTCAGGATGACTGTCTTGTTGATTCACCTCGTGATAGTGGGGAAAAAAATCTCTTTTTGTTTTGGACTTAATTTTGAGAATCTTGTGGCATTTGCCAAGCTGATTACTACTGGAGAGCACTGTCAGATATGGAATGTTTGCTCCAGTTAGTTATGCTAGAAGTTAAGAGCTACAGTAAATTTATTCCAAGATAAATTGAGTAGATTGGCTGCTGCTGCTGAGAATTTTTCAAAGTGTGTTCAGTAATCCTGCATTTCACTATATTTCCTTTATAGGCAGAAATCGAGAAGAGAATAAGGCAGCGCCTAGACTTAAGGCAAACATATGACAAGCAACTTGCTCTGAAGGCAGCAGCACAACAAGCTGTGAGAGAAAGGGAGGAAGCCCTCCGGCAGGAGATGTTGGCCAAGTTTGCTGAGGACGATCGCCTCGAAGAGCTGAACGCGCAGAAACGGAGAATGAAACAGCTCGAACACAAAATGGCTGTGGAGAAAATTCTTGAAGACCGTCGCAAACAGTTTATTGCAGAAAAAGTGAGAGTTTCACGTGCACATTTGGTTTGAGCCACAGTGTTTCAATGTGGGAATACTTGTGCTATGCTGAGGGACAACACTGGTGTCACTAGGGGAAAGTGATGGGAATTGCAAAGCATCATGCTGGGGGAAGTGGGATTTTATTTTGGTTTGCTGACCAGAAAAAAGTATTTTTAGAGCTAACTTTTTGTAGTTCAAGAGACTGGGGTCAAAAACATGCCTGGACCTCTGTGCAGCTGATGTGCTCTGCTCTCCTCAGGAGCCACAGGATCCGTGACACAACTGCTGTCCTGTTCCATGTCCCTGGTCAGCTGCACTGATGTGTGAGGAGGGCAAGTCCCAGCCTTGCTTTTAGATAAAGTATCTTGAATTAAGATCTGAGGAAGAATAGATGTAAGCTGAAAGCAAGACAGGGAATCCCATACTGCTGTTTTCAGGCCTGTTTATAGGGTATAAATCACATATGTAACGTGAATTGCAATTTCCAGTCATCCATGTGAGATTTCATGCCTATTGCTCCCTTTTCCTGGATAAGAGCAGTAGGGCAGGAACAGACTCACTTGTCTGAGAGCCAAAAAGCAACCAGAAACTGAACCCGTGCCTGCCTTCAAAAGAGCTTCTAGCATGAGACAAAGCACTTGGATAGCAGACTTGCCCCTTTTTTTCCGTTCAGTTTTCTCTTTTGTCTGAGATTGTTTTCCAGTTGCCAAACAGATATTGTTTAAACAGTGCTTGGTGGGGTTTTTTTACATACACCTTTCCATCCTTTTCAAGAGAATTTCCTGTGACTGGGAGTTAGTGGAAGTTCAAAATTTATTCCACTAAAAATTTTTCTGTTTGCCACGGTGGATAGTGGTGGGAACAAATGTTCACAGAGCTGAAACAGAACTTATGAAAACTTATTTATTTTAGGAACGTGAACTTGAAGAAAGAGAGTTAGAGAAGAGAAGACAAGAAAGTATCCGTGCAATTGTTGAAGAAGAGAGACAGAAACTCTTGAAAGAGCATGCCTGGAAATTGCTGGGTTATCTTCCTCGAGTAAGTGAATTGTATTTTAAATACTTTTAATATCTGTCCTGTAAATTGGTTTTCTCTTGCATAGTTCAAGGTGAAGTTGCAGAACTGTGTGAATTTCTGGAGTCAGCTTGCTTGCACTCACCTCTTTCTTTTTGAGTTGGGAACTATTTACAACAATGCTCTTTCTGCATGAGGGGCTTTGGGCTCTCTGCAGTTATTGATGCCTTGTACAGAACTCGCTGAAAGCCTCCACATTCCTTTGCATCTCCAGTGTTTGAAATATGGAACGTGAGTTCTACAGCAGGGCTTCTCTAGCTAGAAAGGGGTCCACCACATCTTAATCCCTGTTTCCATCAAATTTCTCAGTTGGGGTTTGGGGAGCAATTTCTTATAGCTCTGGCTTGTCTGCCAAGTATTCCATTACCATGGACTCTGCAGCAGTGCAGTGAACTGCAGCACTTACAGATGCATTTCAGAGTTTACTCTGTTCATCCCTGTGTTTTTAAAAGCTAAAAAGATGGAAGCAGTTATTGCAATAGGAATAAACTACAATTTATTTTGTATTATGCTTCATAATTGGAAAGATCTCCTGATGGTACACAAATGAATAGAGAGCTGCCTTAGGGATGTAAAAATGCATTTATAGTAGAGATGAAGTGATCCAACTACTTAAAGAAATTCTGCAATACTGGAAAACATAAGTAGAGCAGAGTTTAATTTTTATTCAAATATTAGTATGATAATTGGTGCAGGAATTTGTAACATTTGGAGTGAGTTGTTCTCTAACATAGCTTTAATTAAAGGATAACTCATACTGACAACATTTTGATATACTTTTCTGGTTTGAATTTGCTGTTGTAGGAAGCCTTGGTGATTTCAGTGTGTCCAAGGCTCACACGTGTGCCACATATGATGTTCTATTTTGTTCTCTTCTCTGCTTCAGCACTGTGCCTGAGTTGGGTGCCCCTACATCACGTTACTTCACTCAAAATGGTTAAATAGCAAAGTGGTACCAAATTCAAAACTTCCCAATATAAATGCAGTTTGTAATTTTTTCTTCTTTTTTAAATGCTGCAAGGTATGTTCTGTGGGTCATACACATTTTTAGCTGTAAAATTAATTTAGAATGAATTAGAAATTTAGATTTCTAGGTTCCCCTGCTTCCCTTCCCAAAAACATAGTTTTTGATTAAGTTGTTCAGTATCACTTGATTTCCCAAGTTATTTGTTTGCATGAGCTAATTTCAACACATCCAAAGGTGGAGACAGAGCCCCAGCCCAGCCAGGACCTCTTCCCTGCTGTTGCTTGATTTTCCTAAACTTGCACCTCTGCTGAGGTGAGAAAGAGAATGCAGGCAAATATTGTCTTTTGGCAGAACAAAAGGGACGGTTCTAGGTTAGCACTAGCTGTACCCATTTGTAACTCATCTGTTTAAGTTTTGTGATGATTTTCAGGCTTGATTTTCAGGTTTGTTTTAAAGGTATCAATGGTATTATGGATACAAACTATTAACACACTTCCATGGAAAATTTCAGAGATCCACAGTAATCTCTCTACTTTGTTTTACCCTCTGATGTGTGTTTCTTTCCCATTACTGCAGGGAATACTCAAAGACGAAAACGACATTAACATGCTCGGAGAAGATTTTAGGTTGGCTTACCAGCAGAGAAGAGGTAATGCATCAGAAGAGAGCTGAGCCTTCCCCCAGCTCAGCTCCTGCTTGGCCACTAGGTGTCAGATCATTCCCAATGAAAATTTCCATTTGTTGTTAACAGTGAGGAATTCCTTTTTAATAGCATTAAAATCTTCATTTTTAGACCGAACTTCTAAACTGATGAGCAGTTAGTTTTATATAAGTGTGTGCTGCACTTTTTCATCAATAAACTGTTCTGGAGTTCTCAATTATTCTCAGTCATGTAGCAATGTTAGAAATGTTTTCTCCAGTAACACAGCAGAGACCTAAACTAGCATATGTATTCCAGTATGGACTACACATTGTGCTAATGCCCTAGTTCTGGGGGTCACGGGAAGATGTGGCTGTACTGGCGTTACACTACTATGATCCTCATCCTAATGTAGTGTGTCTCATCTCCAAGGAGTAGGTCTGAGGTACTTTACTGGTAGGATCTAAGCAGGGATGTTTCATTCTGAGGTCAGAACCACTGTTTATACCTTTCTTTTAGTGCACAGACTTAGTATTTTTGTGCCATGTTCCTATTCACTTACTCTGAGGGAGGAATCCAGTGAAAAAGCTGAGGTCTGGCAGAAGTTCATGCCAGCAGGACAGGCTTGTATTGCTGCTGTTCGTTAGTGTACACGATACACTCAGCTCATCCACCCTGAACCTTTTGTCTAGTTCTTGATTACAGTGATGACAATGAAATTGTTAAGGATGTAATGCTTGTAGAGCACCTGTGAGTATGGAGTCATCAGTCCTGACTGTAACCCAAAGCAGCAGCTGGTGGCCAGGGAAGGCTTTAATATTTTCACCTTGATTGAAAGAGCAGTTTTACACAATACAACTCTGTGGGACGATGGAGTCTGTCTGGACAATGAAGGGCATGGTTATGCCAGCCAGGGGGTGAGATGTAACGGCTAAAACAAGTTAAGATCATTTCCATAAAAGAGCTGTTGGTGCTTAAATTAGATGCCAGACCAGCCAGCTTTGAGGGGAGATCTGTTACAGAAAACAGACAAGGCCAATTTTCCAACCACGTGTTTTAAAAAGGACATGACATTTTCTTCTCAACTGGATCACTGGTTAATTTATTTCTGTTGCAGCAAGGAATTTTCTGAGACTAAATCCTGACTTCTTTGGACTGAGTATTACCATAAATAAGGTACAGTTTTAAATGCTAAAACAGAACAAACTGGTAACAAAATTCACTTGCTGGAATATTCCTTGCACAGTCTGTGCTTCTCTGCTCATTACAGAACGGACAGTTTGGCCTGACAATGAAGTAGAAATTTGTATTTCATACAACTTTACAACACAAGCTATCAGGCTTACAGAAGTTAAACAATTTAAACATAAGCAAAATCAACAAAATCAATTCAGTGGGATATACAGTTTTTAACTATTAACAAGGACTCATATACAGTCTCAAAATAATGTGACATCTGACTCATCTTTCAAACAGAAGTTGCCTTATAATGGGATCAATAATTTCCCCACTCAAGAGCTTTCATGAATTCCTCTTCAGTAAAAGAAAGCATCTTGGCAGCTTCAATGTGCATCTTAAAAAAAAAAAAAAGAAAGAAAAATATGAGGAGCAGAAGGTAAAATAGTTTGAAGGACTAATGCAAAATCCTGGAAAACTGAAAGGAGCTTCAAATCTATCATTTGATTTTTTTGGAACTATAGTTTTGATGGATGTTCACCTGTTCCAACTGAAGCTGCTGTTTATATTTTTCTGCAAAAATGTATAGTGTAAGAATAATGTGATAAATGTTATGCTAAACATTGCAAGTTCAGTTCTAGTAAAATGGGACTAGTAGCTTTTCTTAGTTCCTTATATTGCTTTAAAAACACCTTTTTAATGAGGCATGGAAATTCCTGAGAATCTGACAACTCTTGTGACCTCTGAAGAACACATCAGAAAACTGGTCCACGTTCTATCAAGCTGATCAATATATAATTTAACATTGATGCTGTTACAAAGCAAATCATCCTCCTACTGATATTTAATGTCTTTGGGGATTTTTTTTCCCTCTGTCATTCTTCAGGCTCTGTCTGCTCTGTGCATCTGAACCTGCCACACAAATACTACACAAGTAGCCCAAATCAGGTTTTCCTAATTCATTCAACAAAAGGCCTGTTTGAAGCAGACTTGAAGTCCTGCCACTGATTATGAATGTTGAGCACATGTGAGCTTCAGCTGTCTTTCCCTGGTGCCTTCTGCCAGACACTGTGAGGGGCAGGGTTAGTCCCAGCCCCTTTCAGGTTCCTCCAGTCACAGTCTATTTGGAAAGGACAACTAACAGCATCTTTCTTCTGTGAGTAACATTTTTTGTAAGAAAAGGTAAGTGGATTCCTCTCCTATCTGCAGTTCTGATATTTGTAACTGATTTGTAATTGTTTAAAAATGCATTTAATGCAGTTTTGTGATGTTTGTCTGGACTATGGATTTGGTTCCCAGTCAAACAGAAGTGCTGCTCTGTGACATCCATTTCATTGCATTCATCTTCTAAAGGACAATGAGCTACCTCATCTATAGAGCATACTTTGAGTGAACATTGTGTAGTTTTCATTCTCAAAATAAACTTGCAGAGCTAGAAGGGCCAGCCAAAGGCTAAGCTAGCACTGCTGCTCTTAGATGACTCCCCAGGATCTCCTCTGCATCCTGTTACTGCCAGAAAAATTCTCTTGCACTGGAAATGCACGAATAGCCCCACTTCCTCTTATTCCAGCTACCTGTCCTCCTCTGCCTTGTGCTGGAGAGGTATTCCAGATTCAAGGGTGTAGTTTCATATTGCAATTCTCGGTTCTTAGGACAAATATGTGTATTTTGTTCCCTGAAGTTGCCACTTCACACAGAACTATTCTCCCTTTAGGGGCTCAACAGCTTCAGAAGTGTTTACTAAATGTCTGGTGATCACTGCAGTGCTCAGAGGGTAAATAAAATGTTCTATTTTCTTATCTCTAAGGCTGGCCCTTCTTAAAGGGGGTTCTGCTCAACAAGCCACCATACATTGCTTGTTTTAGCTGTCTTTGGTTGGAGTGCAAGAAGTGGAATGCCTCCATCCCAAAATCACATGAGATTCAGCAGAGTGAGCAACTGGAGGTGACCCGCTCTGTGGTGGTAAGGTCCTGTCCAGAGAGCTGTGCAGCCCAGAGCTCTGCATGTCTCATGCAGCCTCAGAAGAAGGCACATATCCCAAATATTTGTAAGTGAAAGGTGTGATGGAACTGGTAAGTGGAAAATTGTTCCATTTCGGGAACATCTCTTAGTATACAGTCCCCTCACTTTAATTTCCTTCCATGTAAACTCACAGTTTCTGAGATTACTTTATTTGACAACAGACACATTTAGCTAGGGGTTGTTAACTGAAATACACCTGTACTCTGATCCTTACCTTTTGTCTTTTCAAAATATCAATTAACTTTAACTGCTTTTTAAAACCTGTAATTAGCTCTCCTTTTTGTTTCTGCAGTTTCTTGTTTTCTGTTTTTAATTCTTCAATCGTTTTGAGTTCTTGGTTAGCTACATCCTACCAGGGGAAGAAAAAGAGAAATGTATTATATATAAAAGCGATGCTTTAACCAATGAAACCTGGCATTACATAAGAAAATGACAAGCAGTAGCCACACAAGACACTTCTGAAAAGAAATGGGGATTAATCAAAATACCCCACATCAAAGCTTAAAAAAAGAAAATAAAATCTTGGCAGTAACAGCCGTGGTTTGCCTGTGTATGTATTAGGTGTGTATGTGTACTTCTCCCTCTTTCTAAACATGTCTTGTTTTCACACAATTGGGGAAGATCAGAAAGGCTTTAACTTTATTCTGTACATTTCATCGTTCTGCATTGGTTGCAGTAGTGTCATCTAAGATAACTTACCAAGGCCTTTTGTGCCTTGCTCTAAGTTAATTTGGGGACTGCTTGTAAGAGATACGATGCTTCCAAAGCTGATCAAGCTTTTTGTCTCATTCTAGCAGTACTGAGTGATTGGAAATTGTTTTCCTAAGTCACTGTACCTTGTTGCTTTGCTTCAGTTTATTCAGCTCCACTTTATACTTTTCCACTTCTTCCAAAGCCCTGTTTAACCGAACCTCTGTTGCACTCTGACTGGCTGCAGCCTGCTTTTGGACGCGCTTTAGATTCTCCAATTCCTGTTCAAGAAGCAAAGGATAAAAACAATTAAAAAAACCCATCATGAATAATGGTGTTTTAATGAATCCTGTATCAACAACACATTTACAACAAGGCTCACCCTTGAAAGATGAAGAATCTGTGGACTTCTTTGACCTGCAGATAGAATCTGTCTCAAAGACAATTCTATCATTAAAACATCCCCTTCTCCTTTGAAATCTTGAAAAAGGATCTTTCTCATCTTTAATCTTTTTAAGCTTCTCTTGGAATAATTGTGAAGCTGATCATGTAAGACCACAGGATTGACTGAAAAATTGTATGATCAGTCAGAAAAAAAGATATTGCCATGTTCACTCTGTGGCAGATTTTAGAATGGTGGCTCATGTTTCCAAATGCTTCTTCCCACCTGTTTCTTTTACCTCTTTTCCCCATTGCTACATGCAATTACCACCAAGAAGTTAAAGCAGCCTCCTGAAGATGGCTGAGGGTAGTAACTATTTCATCTGGCAGAAAATAGTTCATCGAGTGTTATGGCACCAATCAAAACAGTTGCCTCTTGACTCTGCTGACAGTATTTCATAGTGCTGTAAGTAGGGAAGTGAGAAAAAGAGACCAAGTTGAGGAACAGAATAATGAGACTAAAGATCAGGGAATATAGATAACAGACAAAGTAAAAGGAATAAACAGTTCTGTCAGAAAGAGCACATCTTGCTTTATGAAAAAATATAAGACTTATAGTAACGGGCACAGACAGATTTTTTTTTTAACCAACTCAAGGTAGAGAGGGAGCTTGTTGATAACCTTTTCTCCTCAGACTGCCTCATTTCTGAGTAATTGTTCTATTTTTTCAATTCTACACCTGCTCTGTTGCAGTTACTTAAGACTTTCACATCATTTATCTGAGAAATACATACTAATTGACCTCTTTGTCTTGTATCAAGATGATGAAGCTGTGAATAAAGTAGAGTAAATCTTCTGTGCTATGTATTTTATTCTGCATTAACATGAAAAGCCTTGGAATATAGTCTTTCAAGCATTTAATGACCAAAAAAATACTCCATATGCAATGCAAATTGCTTATCAGCTAATCAGATCATTTAATAGAAGAATTCTAAGAATTCTTTTAGGGATTTTTGACATTTACTGGCAGACATAATACCTTATCAAGGATTTTTCTGCAAGTCATCCAAGGGTATATTGTTAAATATATTCAACTCCAAGTTTTTAATCTTAAAAATGCCTGAAATAAGTGTTTTATTTTGTAACTAGGCAAGGTTTCTGCCAGTTCTTCAGTACTTTAGGTAAAAGCTGGATTAATTTTCTCATGTAATGTTTCTCTAAGGGTGTGTGGGGGAAATAACGTGCTTTAAAATTGCATCCCATTTCAATGTCTGGATTTTTTCCACTGTTCTGGCATGGCTGAGGCACTTGAATATCAGTAGGGGCTGTGAGGGCAGAGAGCTGGCCCATGAGTAACCCTCAGCAGGCCCCCTGTCCTCCCAGAAGCAGCACACGCAGCAGAAGCTCTGCAACACCTCCCCCCAAAAATTTGAGAGAGAACGTGTAGTTAACAGCAAGCTCTTCTTCAAGGCAAATGATAAACCCCTGCACAAAGGCTTAAAAAGAGCAAGAGCACAGCTTTGGTGTTCCCTTGACAATTAGCTAACATTAGAGCTAGAATGAATTAGTAAGTGAGAGAGAATACAGAGGAAGGAATGTTCTTGTAGACCAGTGGTCAAAAAGAGACAGAAGAGGTGATAGAATTTATTAGATCAACTAGATAGAAAAAAATTGGAATGCTGGAAAGAAAAGGTTGGAAGTTTTTGAGAGCATCAGAATTTTGCTGCTGCTTGAGGTGGGTGTTGCAGCAGAAATGTTCACAGAGACCAAACACCAAAAGAATGAAATGTAAAAATAACAAAGTAGTTTCCGTGTTTCAGGTAAATTGTGAAAAGCAGGTGGGAATCTTTGCCTAGGCACATACAAAAAAGTACCTGGGTGATTAATGAAATTGCACAAACTGTTGATAATCTAAGGAAGTTTGGGGAAGCGTATATCACAGCTTATGTCTACCATCATCTACACTGCAACAACAGAAACAGCAATAAAAGCCCCAAATGAAATCAGAGGTATCATTTTTGCTATCTTAACTATACAGAAAAACTTTCTCTAGGTACGAGTCGTGAGAGTTTAGCAGCACAGTAGCACCAATTCAGGCCTGTGTTCATGGGAAATTGCTTTTAAACATGTCTAGAATTTATCTACACTACATTAATTATATAGTGTTGAACAATACTTCATACCTAAAAAATAGAATAGTTTTCTGACTCCTAAATCCACAGGAGATTTAAGCAGTTACTGCAAAATTAGTTTTATGTGCATAGTTTTTGCAGTTAGCTAATTTTTTATACGAGAAAAAATATGTTAAGTAACTTCTGAATTAACAGACACCCATTCATTACATGCACTTGCCTTTTTTGCTGCCTTAGTATTTTAAAGAATTGCCACTATTTTTCATGATCATGACTGATTGGTAACCTTGATGAATTCTAGAAAACACAACCTATGAGGTATAATTGGAGCAACTGAGAATGGTAAATCCAAAGCAAAGACAAGTGAGGGAAGTGACCATATTCTGGGTATGGTACCTGTATAGTGGAAGTGAATACACTTTTCATCCCAACAGACATTTCCTAAATACTTTCTAACAGTGAATGTGTGCAAGAACCAGCACAGGAAAAAATGGTGGGAGTTGCCATTACAGAAGGTTTAAGTACAGATTAAACAAACTTATGTCCAGGATGGTTTGAATATAATCTGTCATGTCTTGCTTTAACAGAAGGGACTAAATGTCTTTGTAGAGCTCTTGGCCCTGTGAGCTGATGAGTGGTAATACTACTATTGCATGTTTTTCCTGACAGAATCACCATCAGGGTACTTATTTAAGGCAAAGTAAAACCTCCAAGTATGTGCACAAAAAGAACACAAAGACAATATCAATTTTAAAATTCCAGAACTGCAAAACATGAAGAGGCAAGCATGTACACACAAATCTGTGGTATGATTTAATAGAAATATGATGAGACTTTTTGGGCTGTGTACTGTTTTCCCCAAATTTTTAAGCGAAACATTCTCCTGGTTGTATTCCATGTACTCCACAATACTGTATGCATGACGTGGTTTTGAAGTCAACCTCTAACTCTGAGTAATTAAAGAGAAACACATGCTGCCCTCAAGATGAAGTTGCAAACAAACAAAGCAGCGCACGCAGCCATCTGCTGCGCCAGGCACGGGCACCACCGTGTGTGTGCTGCAGCCGGAGCCACGTCCTCTTGGGTTCATCCAGGCTGGAGTGCCTGGTTTTCCAACAGTGCATTTGCAAGAACAAAGACACATCCCTTCCTCTATCTGCACAAGATACTAATACAAGCTGCAGGGGCTTTTAAAAACAATGTTCACTAGGTCCTACAGTTTACAATAGAACTCTTATTACAGAAGTAATTTTTTAACAATTATAATTAAACCAGGAAAAATGAAATTTCCTTGTATTTTTCAGGATTCCTTTGTAAATTTGACAGCAGTTTCTGAAAAGGTTGTTTTGTCTCTTGTGGGTCTTTTACACAGGTATTTTATTTTAAAATACAGAAATATATGACTGTAGAAGCAGAAGAAAATCAGTTAGCAAAATATCTTGTTTCTTCCTCTAAAAAAATTGATTAGACCACTTAAAAATACAATTTACAAATACAAAACTATTAAGAGATTGAAAGGCTAATCTGATTATTGGATATGGATCTATCAATCTATCAGGGTACAGAGGATGATTTGATACGGGGTTTTTTCCCTTTTTTGAGATAAATGAGACAAATATCTGCAATACCTTTTCTAGTGCCATGACTTCTTGTTGTAGCCCCTCGCTTTTTTTGTTTGCTTCTTGTGACAATATTTTGTACTTCTCAGTCTGAGACTGCTGCACACTGATTGTTCGTTGTAGTCTTGTGTTTTCTTCTTCAGTATCTTTAAGCCGAGTTTCCAAATTCTGATTCTCATCCTCCTGTTTGGCAGTAATTAGCAAAAAAACCCCAACTAAATTATTGCAGGAAAGCAGGAGGATAATGCAGTAATAATGTCTTGTGAATAAAAGGCAGTAGGAATATACATACTGTAGATAGAGAAAAAGTTTTTTAAAATTATGTGGCAACAACTAAGACAAACTAAGAAAACAAAACACTATTTTACTAGGATAGTACTTGAAAAACCAGTAACCCTTTTCTCATTTAATTTTCTGCAGTCTTTTACTTGAAACTGTCTTGTAGCAGTATGTAAAACATTTAATTTCTCATAGCTCAAAGGTTTTGAGAATAATCAAAATGTTATAGAGTAATATGAGTAACAGTGGCACATAGATATTTTGTGACATTTTTGTGAAAATAGCTAAATGCACATATTAGGAAAAATTATGGGAAAAAGAAGATAATATAACTACTGATAAACCAATCCATTATGTTTTAGGAGATTATCTGGTTTTGACTTAAAAGCAAGCTGATGATCCAGGATACATCAAGTATTCAAATTTAAGATTCTCTGAACATGAAGTGAATCCTGTATTAGATTCATGACCTACTGGCAATTACATCCCACATTAAGCATTATAATTCAAGGCATTTTTCTTTCATAACCTTTCAAACTTTATAAGTGAATACTAATGTAGTTTATTTCAGACACACATTATGCCCTTCTTATCTTTACAAGAAAGAAATCAAGGCACGTACAGAAATTGAGTTTCTGTGAAAAAAGTCTCTCTCTGCTGTTCTCTCAGCCCCTTGGAACACAAGCTTCTCACCTGGGAAATCTGTGTGCTCTACCCTAAGCTTCACATGACTGCTTGCACCTCAGAACTCCCACCTCTTTATATTTAAACAGATTTACTGCTTCCTTCTGAGAACAGGACTGTGAATTGGAACCAAACCCAGAATCTATCTCAATGCTTTGCCAAAATGGAATTTTTGTGACCTTCTGAATGTAATAAAATTATCTTCACACCAGAGAAACTAGTACCTAAAATGATACATTTACATACAAAGTGCTAAGGGAGCAGGACAAGACTAAGTACAAGGTTGTCTTCTGTCATCTGCTACAGTAACTGAATGCTGTAGTGGTTTTGGCATGGAATGATGAAGTTCAGTAGCTACTGACAAAATTATATCTGATTTGAAAATGAAAATGTCTTTAAAATCTAATGTAACAACTTCTGATCGCAGCATATAAGTAGTGAAATGCAGAAGCACCTATGTTGATAAAAATGAAATACAGTACAGACCTAAAATATCAAAATCTAATTATTTCTAAATATTTTCTTCATGTACTTATCTCAAAAAAACTCATTTAGTATCATCCTGCTCCTTAATGCTAAATTAAATACTTGTAAAAAACATATAGGTGTTTTGCCGTATGTTCTGAATGTCATCGTCACATTTGGGCCTAGGCAATAGGTGGAAAAAAAGCATTCTGAAGTTGAGACCACAGCTAAAAATAATCCAGTTATGTAAAATGGAAAGTTAGTTCAAAAACCGTACTTGATTACAAATACATGAGTAAGGAATGATCTCTCTGGCAGACAGGTATGAACTATTTAAGGTTTTACAGTTCAAGAGATGTTTGAGCATCACTTTAAAATATATTGCCAGACAGTGCAGATCATAAAACTCACTTGCACACTCTAACAGAGAAATATCAGTGTAGCCTCACAATGCCTTGAGTTCAGTCTGATCTGCCCAAATATGTAACTCCAAATATTGCCTTCTTCATTAATTGTACTCTTGAGAACTGTCTTGAGAACAGAGAAAGCCTAATTTCTGTTTTGGTTACAATATTCCACTTAAAGTGGAAGCTCTTTCCACACTTTGATCCACTGATGACACCAAAAGCACCTGACTATTTCTCAAGCTTTTCTATTTCTCATTCTACCCTAAACACCCATCTCATCCCATCACCCGGCTCAGGGCACCACTTGTCTCCTCTCTGTACACCAAAATCTCTATTTCACTGCTACTGTTTCCCCCTCCCTTTTCTCAGGCTTTGCTCTCCTTCCCAGCACTGATAGTTTGGGCACTCTACAGCACCACAGTGGCCATACAGAACCATTCCCAGTGGTTCTTTCCTGCTTCAAATTCTTTTTCAGTAAGTGCATTTTGCAAGCTTTTAGCCCAAGATGACATTTATACAGAAATTACTATCCCTGACTCTAAATTCTTAGGGTATTTTAAAACAATAGAACTTTAGCTCTTAATACTTGAAAAGAAAAGGTTGAGAAAATTCTGTTTTGTGATTATTTGTTAAAGAGGAACCTACTTGAAATTTCCATAGATAATAAAGTTCAGCTCTTACCTTTTTCCTGCATTCAAACACTACATTTGCCAGGTCTTCCTGTGTAACACGTAACTTTGCCTTAAGAAGTCTGATTTGAGCTTCTGTAAACATAAAAAGTTACATTTAATATACACAAGTACCCATTATTCAATGACAAAGAACGAAGACTGACGTAAGAACTCACTTTCATCATCTTGTATTTAAAAACACACCACATTGTTTATAATTATTAAAGAGAAATAGGCAAATAAACTCAGATTTCTGAAAAAGTTGTGGCAGGTTTCTCATTCTTAGGCAAAGTTTGGTATAGATTTTTTTCCTTTTAATGACTGAACTTGACATCTTTAAAAGGCAGAAGACTTGCAATTCTCAAAATTGAAACTTTCTGAAAATCTGCATCATACCCTGCTATACATTGCAGCACTTCTTGAGTTTGAAGTCAAGACAACTGTAACTGTAGGGCATGTCTACACTGCAGTCCTTCTGTAGCTGCAATTTGTGTAGTTACAGCCAAAGTCTTTTTAAACTGTGCACAACAAGGAATTCAATGTACACTGCAAACCCCTCCTCGTAGGTAAATACCTCCTCCCACACAGAAGTCTGTGCTTTTTAAAAGTACAGTGATAGCATTCTTCAACTAACAGTTTAAAATTAAATCCGTTTAATCAGATGTTTATCCAAATTAAATACTTTCTTTCTCTTGGACAGCTAAGAAATGGACGGTTGTGACAAAACAAGCTGTGTGTGAAGTCTGTTCTTTTACTTCCTATTCCCCAGGTCATTCACAAGGAACGTCCCCTGAACTTCCACAGGCACAAAGCATGGAAACAGTTTGAGGATCAAGTTGACTAACACAGGAATAACCATTATTCACAGTAGTTACAAGGGGAAAAGAAAATGTGGAGGAGTAGTATCTGGAGCTAAGAGTGAAGGAATGGATGGGTACATGTGTTCGTTTGCTGTAACAGGAATTCTTTTAATTTCACACACCTTCCCTTATCAATTAGAGCTTAAACTGTAGCTCTGCAGAGGCCAGTAACAAGTAGGATTTAGGAAAACTGAAAAAATAAGATACAGACTGACTTTTATTCTTCCTGTTATATCCTTGCTGGCTTCTGGTGACTAGTGGCTATCAAGATGGAGGCCATAATGAAGCCTTCATGTTTAATCCCTTTTTAAGTACTTCTATACTATTAAGTTGTTTGACCTTTTTCATAAAATGTATTGTAGTGTGGCATTTACAATATCCTGTGGCAATGAGTTGGCTCATTTAATGATGCACTATGTGAAAGAGAAACACTTTGTATAGCTTACTTTAAATCAAATTTACTGTGGCATTTACTTGTGTTTGCATTGGAGAAAGACAGCTTTCCCTTTACCATTACTATTTTCATTACAGATCTTTCATATTGCCTTTAATGGTTTTGTTTTCAAAGATTTAAATTCAAGCTGTTCTACACTTCTAATTGCACTGTACACTCTGAACTGCATCTTTCCTACTTCTGCATCCCAGATTTGAGATGGGATGTGCAGATCTTTGTGCCATACTCAAGATGGGGTAGCATCAATTACATAACAGCATAACGGTAACAGTACAATATTTTGGGTTTTGTTACCTTCTGAAGGATTTCTAACAATTAATTTGTCTTTTCCATTATCAACAGGCAACAAGTTTATGCTTTTGGAGACATCTTAATTAGTGAGAACAGAACGAAGTCCAGCTCAGTAACAGGTGTAACTGGAGTTGTGTAGTAGGTGTAACTGGAGAGTTGTGTTTTCTGGCAGCGTTACTTTGCACTCTAACACAGAATATAAACTTGTGCTCTATCACCTCACTCCGTACTATGAGATTCTTCTGCAGTACTTCAACATCAGTTTTAACCATCCTAAAATCATTGTTTCATAGACAAATTTCTTTACCTGCTATCATTTAGCTCTCATCAACAATGTAAGCTCCATGACAGATTCCTCCAGGGCTATACCACTATCTGTATAGACTGGTTCTTTTTACCATTTTGTTTCCTCTTTTACTCAGCTATTAGTTCACAGACAACTTCTTATTCACCTGTATGTCATTAAAAGTACTTAGTAGTAAAGCCTGTGAAAATTCAAGCACACAACTAGAAGCAGATCAGTCTTTGGGAGGTGCCTCTGATCCAAATAATTTGAATTCTGACAAGAGGTAAAGATAACTAAACACTTAGCTTCCTAACTGTTCAATTTTAATCCCCTGATGAGGCTGATAAGGGGAAGTATCACTTCATAGGATGGTTTTAGGTTATAAAGTAACCAATGGTTTAGGGAATGGTAAACAAGAAGACGACATCTGAGAGACTCTGATACCCTACAAGAAAGAACAGATGTCCTGAATTCCTGAGATAAGCTGAAGATTAACATGAAATGCAACAATACATTCAGGTATTTTGTTCATATGTGTGAGGGTATAACAGATAAAAATAGTGCTTCAGGTTCAGGCTTCTCAATGTCTGTGTGCTTCTATCATTGCTTGTTACTGCAGAGTTGAATTATAACCCCCAAAACCAGCCCCAGACTAAAATACTGTCTAAGCTCCTGTGCTGGCAGAAAAATGGCTGTGCTGTGATAACGTGTGATCATGAAATAAAGACGGGGAACCCAAGTCCAGGAAGAGTGCTGCAAGAGGATCAGGGAAAGGATAATGCTATGGAACCTTATCAGCACATTGGCCTAAATAGCTGAGCACAGGCACATAGGCCTAAGGAATCCCTTACTGAAGATTCCCTCTGAGGGATCAGCCCTCTCTGTAACAGGGCCTGCTTAATACCTATGTCTGCTTCCTTGTGAACACAGAAACTGTCCTGGGAGTCTGACACTGCTGGAATACTGTGCCATAGCTTATTCACCACATTAAAGAGGGATTCAGTGTTCTAAACAGTAAGTATCAAATTTTAAAAGCAAAAATCAATCCAGAGTATTTTCACTTCATCATTAAAGTTACAGAAACAATCCTCAATACTCCAATACATGCCCTTGTTCAGAAGACCTGATTACTGGGCACCAGTAATAATTCTTGAGTTGCCTTGAATTACTTTGGTGTAAGTTTCCAGTGCAAGCCAAAGCAATTTCTTTTGAGTTCAGGAAGAAAACTATTAAAAAGGTATCTGAGGATCTGTTTAGGGAGACTTGGTAACAGAAGATGTGCAAAGAATTACATGAGGTTAGAAACCAAGCTATTTCTGTGTTGGAATGCTTGTTGACATCAAGCTGTTAGATTAAAAGAAGAGGACTCAGGCACTTGGTGCTACTGTGGTGAATCTCTGACTCCATGCTCACTTTAGCATTGTAAGGAACTACACAAACTCACTTTTATCACCCCAGAGCCAAAAACACAGATGTGCGTCATGCCTTTAGCCTAGCTGGCAAATGCTGCAGTCCCTTTCCTGTTCTGTTTCTAGGACAGACATAAACACACCATTTGGAGTGGGAAAATATCTGGAGGATTCTAATTCAAGCACTGTAGCTGAAACATTACCTCGTTTCAGCCACTTGCTAAGATCCACAGCACTGGTCTGAGGAAAGGCTTTTTGCTCTAAAGGCAGAGTCCATACAAAGGACTGAAGTTCATCTCTTTGGAAATATTTCCCCAGTGAAATGAATCAAATGTTATGCACTTATGCAACATATGTAACCATCCAAATACCTTTCTACAAAGGTGGAAAGGAATATAAAAATTCATTTTTCTACACAATTATTCATTCATATATGACCTGATCTTCCTCTAGGACTACGTAAAGAGGAAAAACCTTCTTTCTCTTTAACTTTAACTAAGGGCTTTAGAATTTTCCCTGTGATTTTTACAGAAACTCCTGGTTTTGTCTCTCCCCAGGAAAACCCATTTCTAACAGTCACGAAGCAAGAATAAAGGTACTAACCATGGAAGGAAACTTACCTTCTCCCATTTCATTTCCAACCCTTGAAATAATATCATCATCTTGACAATCTGGTGAGACTCCTTTCTTTAGCTTTTCTTCAACTTTGCTTATTGTTTTTGTTAAAGAAAAGCCTATGCAATCTTCCAGTACTGCAACACCATCAGCACTTTGTACTTCCACGTTTCTTATTCTTGAACTAAAAAAATGAAAACCCTAGATTTTAAATTTATAATACATTATATTTTTGTAAATTTTATTTGCTATTTTTAAGAGTGTACAGTTATTTACCTAATGCAATTTCATCACCTGCATTCCTATGAAAGATGCATTGATGGCAATTTCTCATTTTCTTTCAGTAAGATATGTTTACCATATTCTACATAAACAATTACAGGATTTTACATACTATAATGTAGAAGGCAGAGAAACCACTACTATTTTCTATTGAGAAGATTCTGGCATGGTCTTCTTATCCAACAAATTCATAACTAAATCAGAGTAAAATAAAGAAACAGAGGAAAGCTCAATTGACTTTGCCTACTATCCTGATTTAATTTCTGCTGTTTCCCGCCCTGCCACATTAACTTGTACAACTCTGTCCCCCCTGGCTACACACCCAGCTTACTGCAATTTCTGCGTCATTATGCCCAGCCCAGTAAACTTCACTGATCCTAGCAGTTGCATATCAAAGTTTTCATCAAACCAAAACACAGGGTAACACATCACCTACACAGGGGACCTCCTCAGCTTTTTTACAGAAAGGTGCTATTAGTTCTCACAGGATCTGAAGCTCCTAAGTCCATATTCCAATATATCCTCATTTCAGTGCAGCCTCCAAACTCCTTTCAGCTCCTAACTTTCTCCCACAACTTTGGGTTTGCCCCACAGGTTCTGTATCTGCACAATGCCACTTCCAAATCTCATCATGGGGTGCCAACATGACACCCTACCCTGAACTCCCCCAGGGAGGTCTGAAGGGTCTCCAGGGACTTCCAACTTCTGAAAGACAGCCTTGTCCCCTGTCAATTCCACATTCTGCCATCATGCAGACACTTTTCATCCTATTTTGGTACTGTGCCGTATCTTGTGGCAGTTTAAATTTGCTCCCAGCATCTTATGGATTTTTTGACTCTTCTCTCTTGTCCAGATTTTCATTTCTTGGTTTTACAACCTTGAATTTGCTACCTACAGAGCTGAAGCTTCTCAGTTTGGAGCCCCTGAAAGCTGCATTATGTTACTGATCCTCTTGTCCTGTAAGCCCAAGATTCACTACAACAGAGGAAAGCCTTGAGGGCCTCATGTTTCCCAGCACCAGTGTGATCCCAAATCAGGCTGTAGCACCCAAGGGTGCTCTCCTGGGTTGCCTCAGGTGCTGTATTTTTGCTCATTTGGCCTCCTCTCACTGAAGGAGTTTAGAGAGTTTAGCGCTGTCAGCCTTGAGAAGTGCTAAAGCAGAAAGCAAGAGTTTCATTGCTGTAATATTAATGACACATGTTCACTGATAATTTTTGGTGCAAGTAAGCAGAGATAGCCACATGGTGGAGCTGACTGAGGAGGACCAAAAGTTTGATACATTTATTTGTATAAATATGAAAGCATAGAACAATAAAATAACCTGATAGACAAAAACAGCAACTCAAAGATTTTATGACAAACCAAGAGAGATGTCTGATATACCTTGAAGTTGTTCTTTTTCCCTTACTTGCAGAGTGTGGTCTGTTCTGAGCTGTGGGCGTAGAAGCACATTTCTTCTTGTTTTCTACCTAAAAGTTTTTCCAGAAAGTAGTGGGGTATTATTATTTTTATTTTATTAGCTAGGAAATACTTTTTTCTAGGGTTTTTTTGTGGTTTTTTTCTTCTTCATATATCCATACTCAAGGATAGTTTTCAAAGTATGCTTTTCAAACTTTCAAAATGACAGCTTTTCAATTTTATTTGTACTTATCTTTAGCTTGCAGCTTTTATGTCTGTATGCCCTAACTGTAATACATCCAATAGTCATTGGCTTGTGGGAGTTCTTCCACAAATACTCATAATAAATCTATGCACAAGCATGGTTCTGAGCTGTTATCATGGTATTAATTATTGGACTGTCATCATACCTTCAAAAATATGCTAGTTCATGCATTATTTTAATCTTATAAATCCCCTGGTGAAGGAAGGTCTAACACTTTTTCTGTTACTTTCACCAAAATATTCTTTAAAAATTAGAGGGTTTTCTACCGTATTCTGATAAATAACTGCAGATGGTATTTTAGAAACTTCAGCTCACCTTACGAAGTTTCAATATAGTTGTAGTTAGAGGCCATTGAGATTAGCAACAATCTCATTTTTCCATTATATTTTCTAAATCCAGTTACTTTGACTATTTGTTTATTATTACATCTAGAAGACACCAGTACTGCTTTTAGTATTATCCAGGTGAGGAAGGGAAGGGACGTAAGCAAGAAATTAATTATGTTCTAATATTTTGCACTTGGAACTCTTAATTTGGTGTTCAAAACACTGAACTTTTCTCTCAATGCTTAATAGAAGAGAAAACTTAGAATACAAAAATTAAACATAATGTGAGTCCAATTAACCACCAGTGGCACTGAGGAACCCTGGTAACACTGTCCATGCTTTGGGCATCACTTCCTTTTGGCTTCCCAGCCATCTAAGTCCCCAGTATAGCACAGCCTCAAAACCAAAAATCATTATATTATTGAAATTATACTAGAAAAGAAATTAACCAGGATAGTTTTGATACCTTGGCATGTGAGTGTATAAGAGATGAAGCTTCAGAACAGAGTGGATCTCTGCAGGAAAAAAAAAATAAATAAAATCCCTGAACATCTTTAATTTGCAATTAAAATTCACCTCCCCCCGCCGTCAGAATCTGAAGAATAACATTTTATATGTCTAGAATAAACAATATAGCTAAGGTGGGAACATATACTAAGTTCAAGCATAAATTCAGTCTCATTCTCTGTCCACTCTACCTCATTTGCTACCCAAATCACCTGGTGAGTCTCTGGTATCTAACACAACAGTTTACATATGTACCAGAATCCTGATTTTGTCTCTTGGAATTTAGTCTACTGACTTATTAGAGCAATGATTCCCTGTACCAGGGAGTACTCAGACAGTAAGCAGAGAGTTATCAGTTCACCAGGACAATCCATTACCAAAGATTGCCAACAGCTCACTGGTAAGACACCTACCTGACATACAAATCACAGAGCTCACACAAAGAAAGTGAAGATATAAACCAGGGTCCTCTACATCCTCTGAGGAGGTGGCTCCACCTGTCCTAGTAGGGTCAGACTAACTGTTGTCAAGTCAGTTGACTGGGTCAATTGTCAAATGAATATGAGGTGGAGTAATTCATAAATTAAGCCTCACAGAATTTTCTCTGAAGTATTACAAATATGGTATCCATTTTACAGACGGGGAATAAAACCAGGAATAAAACAAGCAGCTTTCTTATCTGCTTATTTGACTGAAAACTGTGCTTCTTAGTAACTGAATTTCAGGTTAAATGATTATTTTTCAAGTCTATTAAAAACAGGCAGAAAATTTTAGCATGCTGTGTACTATTCAGGTCAAATTTCTTGACAGGGATAAATATATATCTATAACTTTGCTTTCAAAATGAATTACAGGAATGTGTATTACTGCACTGAAAGGCTACTTTTTTACTACCCTTTATAATTTTTTTACTTCAATTAAAATGCTGGCTTATAAAAGATTTTGAATAAAATTTAAATTTCTGGCTCATCAAGTCACCTAATTTTTTTGCCAGGCTGATTTGAGCAAATGTTTAGATCTTGCCTTTAAAAATTTCACAGACATTCATCAACAAGAATTATCTGCACAAAGCTCCGTATTTTATTAATCCAAAAGAAAAAAAAAAACCTGGAGAAATCATCTGTGTGTGGCTGGCAACAGACTTCAAGAATAGGATGATTAGTTTTTGTCTATTTACCCTATTTTCTTCATGCTTCCTCCCTATTGGTTAGCTCTAGGAGCATGCAGAAGGTGAGGATTTGCTGCCACAGAAATAGCAGTTATATGTTATTCCGAAAAAATATGAAAATACAACATGCTCTATACTCAAGAAAACGATGTTCTTTCCATCAATAGACTTATTTTTTTCCGACTTTATCTGTTGTCTTAGGGCCGCCTTAAGAAAAAAAAAACAAACACGGGCAAAGCAAAACAAAAAACCCAACCTCATTGTGTCTCAAATTCTCCAACTTGTTTAACCCTAATGTTCTTTCCTCTTCCCCATGCATTGTGAGCTTTTAAAAATGACAGCCCATTTTCAAAAGCTCACAATGCAGTTCTGTGGTCGTATAGTAGATGAAATGAATGCGTGAATCCCGAAAAGGCACACAGCTCCGGAGCTGCTGTTCCGGCTCCCACGCCCGTGTGCCGCCCGGGCCAGCCCCGCGTGTGTGCCGCCCGGGCCCATGCGCGGCCCTGCCCAGCGCCGGGAGCCTGCCAAGGGCTGCGCAGGGAGAGCGTAAACAAGAGCGCGTTCCAATGCGGTGCGCCGGAGCTGCTTTGTTGCTAAGTAATTCAAGCTTCCCTGAAAAAAATTATGCTGCAAGGAATCCAGAACAACTTAATTTAAAATACACACTGATTTGGAGAGCGACTTAAATATTTGTTGTCTTTTTTTCTACTTTGCTTACTCATTTTTTTCCCTTTTAACCTGTCATTCCCCCCCCTCCCCGATTCCACCTCTTTCTTCGCTTCAATTCATCTCTTTCCTTCCAGTTGCTTTAGTGTTCATTCTCCTTAAAGGAATCAATAGAAATTTCAAAGAGATATTTCAAAAATATCCCAAGTGCTTCCTTGAGATTTAAGGTCTATCTGTTCGCACAATTAAGAAAGGAAAGAATTTTTAATTAAATATTAAATACTTGGAACTAATCTAATTGAATGGCCTCAATGTTCACTCATGGATAATCAGTGTGCCTAATTCCTAGCACACATTTCTAATTTTTTTCACTACAGCATGGGATTTCCAATCTTCTTTCACGTAAATGTTTACCACAACACAGACTGTGGTTGTTTTAAGGTGTTTTGATTTATGTTGGCAATTGGTAGATCAACTGATACTCTGACATGCTAATTGCCCTTTTTTTTGTTTTTTAATTCTTCCAATACTCTGATTTATTTGTAATGTGTACCATTAAAGCTATTAATTCCTTTTGTGGGACTGAATTCTCCAACCGCATTACTTAATAAAGCAGCCCTAAAACTCTAGTATGAAGTCCTTAAAAATTTTCTGTGTAGTGTTCAAAATCCATCTAACAGAACATAAAACTAAAGTGAGATCCAGAATTTGTTTTAAAAGCATTATGATACTGATTAGTAACACATTAAGTTTCTTGCCCCCCACTCCCTCAGCTATGGCTTTAAAATAGCTCAGGAATAATTTTAGTTGTAGTAGCAAATTTCTGCTGGTAGTCAGGCTTCTGTCATTGAAGCTGTGACTTGCTGTCACACCTTTCTGTGTACTGAAAACCCCTTTTACTTTCACAAAAATTCCTTAATGTCTTTGCTTTTATTCAACACAAAAGTAACTATTTGATCTTTATCAGACTTTCTATACACTATTTCAAAAGTTTCCCAACTGTAGCTTAACATTTGAAGCATCTTGTAGTTTTATCCTGCATCTTTCTTATCCAAATTAGTGGCATCATAAATTTAGGAACCTACAGATCAAGTCCTTGATAAACTGTATAGTCTATCTTAAATTCACCCACTTTCCATACTATCAATATATGAACCCTTGAACAACTAAGTAAATATTAATGCCCGTGAATAACTAAGTGAATACAGCCATGTACCCACTCCTGAGCTGGGGGGTTTGAACACACAGGCTGTGTTCATCCAGGCCCAAGGCATGCAGGTCCCACAGCTCTCTGTGTGCTCATCCAGGCCAAGGGCATGTGGGCCCCAGGAGTGTAATGGTATCCACGTTCCAGAGGGTGGCAGCTCAATGTTTGCCTGTCTTAGAGTTTTGTGTTTGTTTTCATCAGGCATTTCCTGTCTCAGGAACATTTAGGCCAAGTTAAATGTGAACAGTATCTATTCCTTGGCTTTGGCAGCTGAACTGTTAACAACCATCCACTGCCGAGTGTCTGCTGTTTGGTGCTGCAAAGAAACCTGTAACCTTACCTTGCCTGTTTACAGAGGTCAGCACTACTCAGTATCCTAGATAGGACATTCCAGCAAAATTAAGACTTCCTTGAAATAACAAGGAACAACACTTGCTTAGTATCAGGGGTTTTTAAAGTAATAGGTATAAATTTAAGACTCCACCAATCCAGTATGCAGCAAAGACAGATAAAACAGGAGCAGGACACAAGTGAAGGCGTGCAGGATCAGTGTGAGGTTCCCCACCAATTATACAGAGCAGTTGTAAAGCACATACCTCTGTCTGTCATCTTCAGGTGACTTACTCTGTACTGAAACTGGTTGAGATAGTATCTTCTGTTGGCCTTTCTTTATTAAAAAAGGAAAAAAATAAGTAGTCAATTTTGGGGGAATATAGTCCATTAAAGATGAATTACCTATTTGTAAATCACAGTAACTACAGTCTACTACGGAAAAGAATGGAAACTGTAGTCTACTGTGGAAAACAACTTTTCAAACACATAAAAAGATGTCTAAAAATGAAAATGCCGTTGCTGTTTTGTTGTTAAATGTATATCTGTGCAATCTGGCAGTGCCATGTGGTATATTAAGTGTCCTAAGAATACTTCATCTTCTGCTATATATAGAGAAGAAAAAAAAAGTGGTTTTGTTGTTGCTATTTTCTAAAGGAAAGAGACTAGATGCTATTTTGGCTGTTTCATCTGCTCCTGTTCAAATGCCAAGCAGTTAGCCTCAGCTTGTCACTGCTCAGGAGAAGAGTATGTTTTCACAGGCCATAAAAAATGAAGTTTCACCAGTAGGAAAAGTGCAGACAAGTACAGCTTTTCAGAAGACTTAATAATTTGCTTTTTAAACCTTATTTATTTGAAGGAGTGCATTTACAATGAATGGATCTAATATGCAGAACACCTCCCCCAAACTGCTTTGGGTATAAACCATACCTTTCCCATTGCCTTTTTAGTCATTTGTCCAATTTTCATATAAAATCTTGACTCTGGTACACAGCCCCATCAATGTTAAAAGATAATATTGACAATAAACAGAAACTTTTTCTGTTTTAAGAGAGTTTCCTTCTTACTAAGTTCATGTTTTCTATTTGTGTTGCTTATTCTTTGTATTTCTTTCAGCTTGAACAATGTAAATCCTATTTCAGCAGGAAGTGATTGTAACAGCATCTGTTTTTCAAATACTAATTTTTCATATTTAAGGCATAAAACCACCCACAGATACTCTTCTTAACCAACTAAACAAGTCTTAATGAGGTTTTATATATGTATCTGCACAAATGCTGTATGCATCTGTGTGAATATCTACCTGAAGAAATTATATAAAAACTATTTTTGAATGTGTTTTTAGTACAAGTTTACAACTTTGAAAAGAAATAAATTAAAGCTTACATTGCATTTCTTAGCAACACAGTTTTAGTAGTCATGGTCTAAACTTCTTTTGAAGCTCAACCCTGTGAATCCAGGCTAAATTACGTAACAGTCTACATAACCTGCTCACCATTAGTTCTTCAGCCTGACGCACCAATTTTTCTGTTTTGGCTTCTAATTCTGCATTCAGTCGCCTGAAAGAGTAAGAATGCTTGTCACTGAGTTTTTGAAAGATTTAAAAGGAATAAATGTAAGTATGACAGTATTTTTGCTTTAACTAAGTGATATTTTAATTATTCCTACAAAGTAACACTGAAATGCAATTCAGGATATTAACAAAGTTATGTTTCAACAATTTCCCGGGTGTCAGGCAAATCAATAGTAATTAAACACCTATACCCATTAAACAGCAAGGTTTAGACTAGACTTCTGAGAGATGAAGGATGTCCTTACTTTTGGACATGTCATTGCTTAATACACATCTTATGTCTTTATTTCTTCAATGTCTTCTGTGTTTAACACAGTCCTTACCTTCAGCAGCAGGGGTTGGGGAAGGAGTCATGTACAACTACATCGCTTTCTCACATAGCTAAACATGCGTTGCTGTATGGATGTACAGGTTACAGTAAGCTGCTGCTCTTGCATGCTTACATACAGCTCCTGGCGCTGTGAGCACCAGAGTTTGGGACGTTGTTCTCAGTGTGCCCTCGCCACTCACAGGGGCTGAGCGCTAACAGGTAACGGGGCCAGGGCTTCCATTTAAAGCCTTTACAGCCTTTACGCTGTTGTTAACAGGTTAAACTCTTATATATTCATAATTTAGAAGCAAAGTCAGTGTTCCAAGTGCAGAAAAACCTCATGGCCGGGCCTAGAGCCTGCCTGAGGCGGCCGTGTCCAGCGGTGCAGGGCGCTGTCCCGCGGCCCCGGGCAGTGCCACCCGCCCGCAGCGGGGACCGAGCCGCGGCACCCGGGTACAGGGGACCGGCTGCGCGCTGGTCCCAGCGGGGCAGGGCCGGGGGCACGGCCCGGCCGCCTCCTTACTTGTACTGCTCCTCCTTGGCCAGCCAGGCTCCGCTCAGCGCGCCGGGCCCCGCGGGCCCCTGGGCGCCGCCGGCCGCTCTCCGCACCTGCGGGGAGGACGCGATAGTGAGCGGGGCGGGCTGGACACGGTCCCGCTGCCCCGAGCCCGAGCCCGAGCTGCCGCCTTACCCCGGGCACGTCCCCGCCCCACCGGGCCCCGCCGACCGCCGACATTTTGTCCGTGCCGAGGCCGCTGTGGCGTCGCCTTCGCCCGGGCAACCGGCGGCCGCCCGCCCTCGCTCCTTCCCACCCTCCTTCCCTTTCTCCTCCCCTCTCTCCGTGTCAGGGCCCCAGCGACAGCCGCGGGGACAGCACCGTGAGCTGGGACCAGCTGCTCCCGGCATGGCGCTGGGCTGCCACGGGTTCAGGTGAGGGGAAAGTGATGAGGGCTGAAGGGCCATTACATTTAATAAATATTTATTGCAGCACTTCCGGTCTTACTACATACTGTCCTACCAACATCCCTTCATTTCAGTGCATTAAACTCCTGTTGGCAGCATAATGGCCACTGTGCTGCCCTATGTGCAGCTCTTTGGTGCTGTCGTCTCTCTGCATTTCCTATTCCCAGATTTCTGTGACTGTCGCCTGGTTTTAGCCTTGTCCTCCACCATTTGTTTGTGTCCCTCCATTATTTTTGTCCCTCACCCCCGCACAGTTTGATTTTGCTGCATTTCTCCTCCAGTCACCTGTGAGTCCATTCCCGCTCTCGCCCGTCACAAAGTCTGAGAGCCACAGAGCAGGTGAGGTCGGAAGGGACCACCCTGGGTCATCTGGTCCAACCTCCCTGCTCCGGCAGGATCACCCCACAGCACATGGCACAGGATTGCATCCAGATGGTTCTGGAATCTGTCCAGTGACGGAGACTCCACACGCTCTCTGGGCAGCCTGTTCCAGTGCTCGGTCACTGCACAATACAGAAGTTCTTCCTCAGTTCAGGTGGAACTTCCTGGGCACCAGTTTCAGCCCATTGCCTCTTGTTCTATTGCTCTGCACCAAGAATGTTGTACTTACCCACTCAGCTGCTCATTCACTCCAATCTCCTTTCCCAGCTTTCTAGTGGATGGTGCCCCTCCATGTGACAACAGCCCCACTGTCCCGCACCAGGTATTTATAGAGCAAGAATAACATAGTTCTGTACTGAGTTACATGGGCTGTATATGATTTTAATTAAGAGATTTGCACAAGGGAAATCAGAGGGGCTTAGCTGGCTGGAAGTAGAAGGTCTGTGCTGAAGGATTTCTACAGAAGTATTAGTTGCAAAACAGAAGAAATGCTTGAAGATTTTGAGCATTGAGACAGGCGATGTAATGGGATAAATGGAGGTGAAATGAAAAACAGGACAAGTGTGATTAGTGGAAGGCAAAAAATAGAAACATCAATATAGAAAATGAAAGCATTTAGCACTAATGTTGATACAAAGGTATTGACACACAGGGAGAAAAGAGTGAGCCTATGAAAAATGTTACGGAGATTTTGAAAAAACTTATCCATCAAGAAGGCAGCCCATTTCAATAATTTTTGTGTTTTTACTCATAAGACTAGCAAGAGGTTAATGACAGCTTTTCAAAAAAATTAAAATCAGAATTTAACTCCATCATTTATGCTTTTGGTTTGGAAAAACTAGAAGGGTGAGGTCAACAGTAGAAATCTAAGTACTTAGGGAAAAAGACAGATTTTGTTAAGAAATAAGTTGTAGACTCCATGAGACATTAACGCAGCATAACCAAAGCCATGTTTAAGAAACCACTCTAGTGACGTCCTGGGGGATTTTAAGAGAAACAGGCGAACTAGAGAAGGGAAACAAGGTTGGCAGGATGAAAGCTACAAGGGGAAACATACTCTTTCCAAACAGCAATTTTTCCTTCCCCAAAAGTATTATTTCTTTTTGCAGAACTAAAATATAATCTTATTAATATTTTTACTAGTTTTGAAGTTCTTGTACAAAGCAGCTATAAGAGCATAACACCTTAAAATGCCAAAAGTATTAGCTAGAAGATCTCTGCTAGTTAGATACTGAGGCAACAAAATCACTGGTTGAGATTAGAGAGATTAGAGCAACTGGTTTTCTAGCCAGCTTTTAGCTAAGTCTTTATAAACAAAAGAGGGGTAATTTATTATATCATAAATTATTAAATATGTTAACAAACACAGCAACACAAAGTTCTTTTTGGTTAAAAGCCCCTGGGAATAATAACATATGTATATATTAGGATTGCAGAGTTGCACAATATTTCAAAGATCCGCAACGTTCTTTATTTAATATGATTTATTTTACTGAAATACTATATCAACTGGATTTAGAATTCAACTACCTCTATTTGAAATAATATGAAAAGATCAGTATATTTGGATTAATATTTCTTAGTGAACTTGAAAGTATTTCTCCAGAGATGTAGAAAACAAAATTAGAAAAAATAAGAGATTTTGTTACATTCTTGATCCTTTACTCCATTAAGGTTTTATCACTCTAAAGTTGACCTGATGTGACCTTAACAGTTGTGGTTAATTCTCTAATACATAGTTGGTAACTGGGTAGAGAATAGAGAATTAGAGACAACAACCAATAGTGAGATACATAAGGATATAGGAAAAAGTATCTCAGTATTTATCTGGGGAGAAAAAACCAAACCATATGAAAACATAGCATTGGCATGGTATAAGATTTAGCCAACATATTTGTTAGCAAATTCCCATTTAATCATTTTTTAAAAATTGGCTCAAACATAGTGACTGTAAAATGAAAACGTTTTTGTCATTTTGAGGCTAAGGGTACAGCAGGTTAGAGGAAGGTTTTAACCAGATTGGTATTTGTGATCATAATGAGCTGTACTTCGAACCTCTTGCTTGGGACCTCTGTGATTAGAGTAGTACATAATTGTTCTGTATTTCTCAAGTGTTTCAATTGTTGTTTTCTGAGGATTATAAGATCCCAAAATTAAATTACTCTAACAGAAATGTTAGATTCAAAATGAAGTTGTTCACTGTGTTGCCTTTGTTTCTCTTCCAGCAAAGGAGGAGGTAGGTCACAGAACAGAAGAGTTCCATCAGTACAGGTGGTAGGAGTGGCTTGAGACAGAAGGGTGTGTGTAGGTGCTGGAAGGTTAGAATAGTTTACTGCAGAAGTCTGCTGAGGATCAATATACAGTGTTTACTTTTGTTTAATCCAAAGTACATGCATTATTTAGTTGTTACCTATGGCACTCTTCCTTCTACAGGCACAACTTGTGTGATCTCTCTTTCCTCCTCCAACAAAAGTATACAAGCATGAGATTTTTATGTGAGGCTATTATCTTTGTGTTTTTAGACATCTTTTTTATTTATAGTATCTTCTTATTAGTTAAAGATCCATTAAACAGAATTTCCCACTCTTTCCATAAAAGTTGTGATATTTTGTAGAGACCTAGAAAACCATCAACAGGAAGAGATGAGATTTCATCTTCTTTCATCATCTTTTCTGTATATCATCTTACTTGTCAGAAACAGGGTAACAGTAGTGTTTTGGCACAATGTTTTCTTACATAAAAGTCATTGCAAATGTATCAGGCTAAAGAGACAACATCTGATACTCTGGCTCAAGCTTCTGGTTTTGTGGGGGGGTTTTTTGTAAGACCGATTGAAAACAAATAAATAGCACATTTAGACCAAGAATCATGTAATGGCTACATATTTTCTTTGGTGTGTGGTAGAGTTAAATTCAATTAAACTTCGGGCACTACGGGCCTCTCTCATTTATACATTTATATTTTCTCTGTTGATTCCACCTCTAGAAGAAAAAGTCTTTCATAGGACTTGCTGCTGCCTGCTGTACCTCCATCCTAGGAAAGAGGGATGCTTCAATGAGGCAATATTACTCAAAGTTCTTCATTCTTCCTTGTCAGCAAGTTTGTTTGCCCAGGACCGTTTTTACTGCTTAGATTACCCTGCTCCGGGTCAAGCAGTCACGGAGGAACTGTTTCCTGCACCACGTTTACTCTCTCAGGCCTGAACGCTGGTGCTGTCCCCTGTCAGCAGCCCTGTTTTCAGGCGGAGGCCCCGGAGCGATGCGCAGCCCCTCGCAGGGGTGTCCGTGGCCGCGGGGCGGGTGCCGCGCAGCGCTGCCACGTCCCGTGCTCCGTGTGCGCTGCTGTTCGCACCATCCTCCTGCAAGCGGGGCACGCACGGGGAGCCGGAACAAAGCCCACAGCCCGGGCAGGCTCGGCCCAGCCACGAGGAAGTGAACCAGAGACGGGCTGACTGCAGCGTTCGCGGATGAAGGCAAAGAATTTAAAGCTAGCAGGCAGTTGTTTGTTTTCTTATTTATTCTGAATGTGCCAGAGAGGATGTCAGACTTAAATCCGAAGCATATCACCATAACCTAAGCAACTGTAACCATTACAGCCACTTCACATTTGAATAGTTTCCCTACCTTAAATTTCTCCTTCATTTTTCTAGTTCCGATTTCCTGGAGGGGAGAGAGGGAAGAGCAGAATTTTGGAATGAATTGTAAGTGGAATTTAATACTTAGCAGATTTCTGAAAACCTGGAATTTTTTTTGTTAACTTTAAATACTTATAATGGGTTTTATTTTAAAAGATACAATTGCTATTTCATATCCCTGTTGTGTGGAGTGTATAACAGCTGATCTTGAATTCACCTAAAAATCAGACATTACATTATTATTGTGCAATCATAGGAAAAAAACCAATGTAAACTCATGTACAGCATTTTCAAACATTAGTGGAATGGTAGGATCTAGACAATGTGTAGCTATTAAATCAATAATCCAGACATCAAGGGAATTCCCCAGACAGCTGTTGGATATTTCCCCCTAATCAGTAATAATAATCCAGTGGTGTTTTAAATGGCATGACTGTATATTGGAATGTATTTTTGTGCTGATATTTTCTGATGCATCTCTAATGGCTCCCTAAAATATAAAGACCAAGTATTATTCATAGCCAAGGATCTCCTCTGAAAAAGCTGCTGTTTGGATATATGAAGTCTGTGCAAGATCTTTAGCCCTTGCTGACAGATATCCTAAGCTGATTTACCACCATTATAACCTGGTACCGTTTGTTTCCTGGCAGAATGACCCCGATGAGTGTTAGTTGTATGTGCCAAGTTTTGTGTGGCAGAAGTCGGGGACGTGTGTGGGAACCAGGCGCAGATTTTGAGGGACAAGAGGGCTGGGGGATGGGCAGGCTGACGTATTAAGTCTCTTCCATCTCCAGTGTCCCCAGTTTTGCTTTCATCTAGATTTCAGTGCCATGGAAATGTTTTTTTTCTGTTTCTAGTAGTCATGCAGATATATACAATGCCTAGTTTCTAGGCTGGTCTAAGTTATTTTATTATGTAGCTGTAACCAGCATACTTGTGCTATCCAGATTCCTGTTTAAAAATACAAACATTTTTCTTTGTTCTTCTCTGCTTCACTGCACTATTGGGGCTTACTTATTTCGGTGTCATCCTTCCTAACCTAATCCAAACAATAACCTTGGCTCAACAATTTAAACATATTGAATCCCCAACCAGAGTAGTTTTCCCTAGTAATACTCTGATTACAGCAGCTTTTATGTCTGAACAGGAAAGGACCTTAAACACTAAATCTCATCAGCACTGTAAAAAATAAGTGGTGAGCATCAGTCACATTTTCTTGAAATACCACAAGTCTTTCTTCAGGCCTAATCCTTTAATCTCTGGATTTTGGGCACTTCTATTCTGATTACTAGGGATCAAAAGGTTTGGCAAATACTCTTCAGACCACTCTTCAAAGTGGCCACTGTAATATTACCAGGTTGTTATGACAATTGTATTATTTTTTTGGTTGTAGTGGTAGTTGGTATTTTTGGAAAAACCAGAGAAGTTAATTTATCAATGCAATGGTCTGCCACATTGAAAATTAACAAAAAAAGCACATGGTCCTCCAACACAGAGGTTCATAGGATTTGGGAACATGGCCATGTCAAAGTAAAGGAGAAATATCTTTCTGTGATGGAAATTCCTCCTACTGTGTAAGATGCAACATTTTTAATGGAGGATCCACTTAAAGGGCTGCTGCAACATATACAAAGGCTATTTTCCTAGCTTGTTCACAAAGCTACAGAGTGATAATTTAATTTACTGCCATTGAAGATTTTATGCCATTTCCTGCCTGAAATACTGTCATGTGTGACATTACAATAGAAAAAAGGAAAGAATTTTGCATGTCTTTCATGGACAAAAATCAGTCCTTTAGACTCTCCTACCAAATAGTTTTGTTAGATGTTCATTGGCCTGCTCTGGAAGTATACAGTTTTTCCCTAAATGAGAGCATTTCCTCATCCTGCTTTAAACAAAGGCTACATAAGTTGAAACAAATCAGTGACTCCTCCTCCACAAGTTTCATTTCACTTATTGCAAATTAGAAATAAAATTGAGCTGAATATTTTCCGCTGTATTTGGCCACTGGGACTCCAAAAGACTGTCACTTTACATGGTAGATCTCTATCTAAGGAAGACAACCCCACCTCACTTAAAGAGGGCTAACAAGGTGCTTTTAAGAAATCACTCATTTTCAAAAGAGAGGCTTTCAATTAACAGGGCAGATTTGGAAAAAGAAACAATCTTGTCACCTAGATGCAGGGCCCTGCAGTTACAATAGGAGCAAGTGCAAATCTATCCATGCTATTCCTGTTCATTCCAGCCTTCATTGCTGGGCTGCATTTATTGTTCCTGTCCCTGCTGTTGTCAGTAAGAAATCCAATTGAGTATTTAAAACCAAAACCCCAGAGCCTGAAAGAGCCAAATGCTCTTCTGCTCATCATGAATATTTTATTTGCATAGGTGTGTCATCACTTGCATCCAGTTCCTCTTCACTTGGAAGATTATGTTCTGCTGCATAGCATAAAATTAATTTGGAAAACACTTTTTAATGCTGTTGCTGTCATGGGATTTGCCACATTGTAGATTTGAGGGTGCATATCAAGGATGAATGCGGGTGAGGGTTTTCAAAGTTACTTTGCTCTGTTGACAACAGATCTGTCCTTTACTATCAAATTGCATATTTTTATTAATTTTTCACTGAGGAAAATATTCTGAAATATTCAGTGACTATAATGGGCTATCACCAAGCAAATTAATATTATGTATCAAGTACAAACAAGTTCTAACATTTTAAATGTGTCAATGTTAGCATTCAATATTAGCCTTAAACTAGAATAACACACATTTTTGCATATACTGTGTTGCTTGATAAGAGAAATGCTGATTGAGTCTGCAGTGTCAGTTCAGCCCATGACTTCCCTGATAATGCCTGCTCTCTGTTAGGAAACTTGTGCCAGTGTAAGAAAAGGAATTAAAAGTCAAGCTCCGTGCCCCTGTGTAAACCCCCAGTATGAACACACTTGACTTGTTTGTGCATTAAACTGCACTGAAAAATTATTTTGGCTTAGGGGAGGTAGGAACTTTTTTGCTAGCTGGAGTAAAAGATGTGTAGCTCCCTGTCGGCTGGGGGAGAATGCTGGCTTGTTATCTTTTGCCTGTTTTCATAAACAAATGCCGACAGCAACTGTTGTTTTTGCAGAGCCAGCACAAATTCATAGGGGGTTTCTTTTTGTTGTACTGCCGTACAAAAAAGAGATGTTATTTTAACAACAGAATGTTTGATAGATTTTAAAAATACAAGGCCTAGTTTTCAGGCATGCTGAGCCCCATAATTTCTATTGAAGTCAGCTCTTGCTGCAGATGCCCCACAGCACTCCAAGGAGTCCCTCAGATTCGAGATCTAAGTAAAGCATTAGGGAACATCTCTGATGTGAGCACAGTCATCAGGAAAAGCACAGAGGCTTTGTTTTCTATGCGTGAACACAAATTGGACGGAGTCTTTTGGAAGGTACATATCTTGAATGCGTTCACGAACTTGCCAAGTGATCACCTCAGTAGTCAGCCTTAGTAGTAAGGTGCAAGTTAGCTTACATTGAAGCGGGATTTCTCTTATGGGAATTGCTTTGTGAGAGGGAATGCGGGGGTAAGATTGTGGCATATCCACTGTGGAACATTCAGGTACAGGGAAGAAATTTCTTTTGAAGAAAATATCAGTGGCAAAAATAATCCCAGACTGAACACTGAGCCCAATTCCCAGACTAGGCCCATCTGACAGAGCTTTAAAGATTCCTATTGTGTGGACAAAATGGGGTTTTTTTTCCTAACTGCAACTAAGGTTTTTCCAGGATTCATGCCTCATCAGGTAACAGTTAACAGAGAAAGTCTTCTGTAAGAAAAAAAAAAAGCAAACAAAGCACCTAAGATTTCAAATCCCTGAAAAAGACCAAGTGCATAAATACAAAATTTATTAGTTGCATATACAAACCAAGTGGGAAAATGCCTTTGCTTCCATCCCATCACTCCTTACTGTTCTCCTTCCCAAACAAAGATCAATCCCTACTTAATTTAGGTGTTGTATATTCATTGAGTGTTATAGGACAGATGTACAAGCAATGTAGTGACAAGTAAAAGACTCTTCATTTCTTCAGTGTTAGCAACTCAGATTTTGCAAGATCATGTCACTGCATAAGAAGCAGCAAGTGGAATGTAGAGATAAAAGCAAATGTTTGTTATAAGAGAAAAGTTGAATTCTCACTGTAAAGCGATAGCATGAAGAGTGAAAATATTAACTGTAAAATTATTGCTGCTATAAGTAAATTGAAAAAATTACACTTAACATTAAGTGTAAATTTTTTTTTAGTACAAGAATAAGCATGTTAAACAGCTCTGGTTATAAACATAATTCTGTAGTGCTTCTTTTCATTGTAAATTGAGTCTTTAAAGGTACTTAAATAGAATTAAAACTTAAAATAATAAATTCTGGACTGAGATTGTCACAAATGGGTACCTCCAGAATGGTGACTTCACTTCTGTGAGGATCGCTTGCCTATCATTCCTTAACCAGGCTGAACTAACAGCTATATTGCAGAAGACAGCCTTAATGCAAAACTAGTCCAAAAGTGCATTAAAAACCCACACAGCTGATACTGTGAAGCATGAAAAGCTACTGTAGTCACTGTAAAGACACTGTTTATAGAGGAAGTCATTATCTCTGATGTGAATTTTAATGCATTCAGTGACAACAAACCTTGAGACTTTTCTTAGGAACTATCTAGTTAAAAGTAATGTGTGATGCTGGTCATGTGAAATTGCTGAAGTCTATTAATTAATCTTTCTCTTTAATTATTAGAAAATTAATTAGTTCAAGTAGAAGTGGAATAGTTTTAAACTAAAATCAGGTTAAGGAGATACTGAATACAATAAAATTGTCTTAATATTTTGTAACAACCCAGCTTGGCAGAGGCATACAGCTTTCTGAGACAGTATCAAGTCTCAGATATTTGCACACAGCATCCCTGCTTTCTATTCACTTGCTGTGTAACAACTTTGCAGTAGACCTGAGTAACTCCTGTGTTCTTCTGCTCCATTCACTGGCCTGAGGCACAGTACAGTTGTGTCTGTCCCATGTACAGAGGAAATCAGAGAAGGAACTTTCTCTGGCTGATTTGGGAGATGATGCTAGAGATCACACGAACTGAGCAAAAGGAAAACAGATCCCCAGAAAATGTTGTCAGAGCTCATTTAGCCTTGGTGAATGATCTAAAGAAAGGGTCTCCAAAGCCAGACTGGGACAGCAAAGAGAGAGCTGTTAAGAGTCTCACACAGAAGCTGTGAGTAGCAATGAGCAGAGTTAGTGGAGGTTTGCGTGATGTCTCTTTCAAATCAAGCATGAAAAGAGAAAAAATCACTTAACCAGCACACAATGGGAAATTAAGGACTTCAAAAATCTTTGTAACGTTGCTTGTGAAAGAGGAAAAAAGCAGGTAATGGCAGTGAGAAATAAGTTAATTTTTCCTTTTTATTTTTGAAGTCAGTACAGCATGAACAGCAATCGTGCATCCTTTCCCTGTGCTCCTCTGGCACCATCACCAAGTGTTGGCCTGGAGCAGAGAAACCACCTCCACCAAGGCTGTGGTTTATTTTCCATGCAGCCTGGCCAACTGTGTTGACATTAACCATGAAGCTGCATGTAATGTTATTCCATGCTATGTATAATTGTGTTTCTCCTTACGTGGTCAGCTGTCCAACAGGAAATGAAAATTAACTACCTCTTTCCTGGGCTGCGTTGAACAACTGTTAGATAAGTGCCAGCCACTTGTGTGTCTGAGCATTCATTGTTTTATAGAGCAGTGCCCAGCTTTGTGTTGCTGGAGTTTTACAAAGCTACCTGAGTGATAAGGACAGTTGTTCACCTGAAGGGACTATGCTGAGGAAAGCAATACTTGTGTGACTCTGAAAACATATTTTTCCTGACTTGCGTAATATTTTTGTAGATCTCATCTGACAAAGATTTGAGTTTTGTTGGAGATTAATTCTAATGTTGGAACTCTGTTGCAGGAAAGTGGTTAAGCTCATATCTAATAATAAACATGTGAACTCTTATCTAACTGGGTTGCTGAATCAGATTTGTTTCCTCTCCTTTTGAATAGAAATTCATCCATCTTCTGAAATACTGCTCATGCTAATCAAAATAAATTTATTTTTCCAGAAAACCATGCTAGTTGAGTTAATATTTGTCTTTAAAGTTTGGATTCTCCTGGTAGGTGGAATAGTTTAAATTGTGTCTGGGCTACCGTAGAACAAATTTCATAATGAATATTTAAGAGATGTGAGAAGCAAATCTAGTTCCTGCAAGTACTATGAGGCACCCTATTTTATTGTTTTAATTATGCCTATGGTCTACTGTTTGAAATTAAAAAATATTTCTTCTTTTGCTTTAAATCTGTTCCTAATGTTTCAGTTTGTCAAAGTATTTATCCTTTGAATTAGCAACATGGTATGAAACAGTACTGTCTCTTTCCAAGTTCTTTTTAGAAAAGTGTTCATGTTAGCTGTTTTCAACTGCACTCCTTCAGTTGTCTTACCTATTTTTCAAGTTTTTGTATTCTGAATATAATTTTTGTGGCAGCGACTCGGATGCAGAGACCTGCTTTGGGATTGGTGCTGTGTGATCTGGAGACTTTGCAATGTGTATTGCAGTCATTAACAGGGTAGACCTGAGCTCATTAACTCATCTTTGCACTTGTGCTGTGATATTTGTGTCTAGGTGGCTTTAAGCTTCTGCTCTTAAAGTATTTTGTTATTGCCACCACTGGTTCTGCTCCATGAGAGCTCTAGTCCACAGACAGTTCCTGTAACAACTAAACTTTTGTGTTCTAGGTCAGCTAGTGTTCAGACATTCATGACAAAAGCACACAAAATACTGGCAGAAATAGTGAGAAATTGCTCCTTTGATAGAGGGAGAAAAACTGAGGAATGGAATGGGTGTTTCATTATCTCAAACACCAGAGAGTGCTGACGTTGCAAATGTGTTGGCACGTGCCATAGTTTGACAGTAACAGCGATCTTGCCCAAACTTCCCTGGTATTTATTTGTAATAATCCCTCTTTCTCAGTAAAAAAGTGAGGTTTTGGTGACTTTTCTGAATTTGTTTTCTGCCAAAAACGATGTATCTTAAAATCTGAATTCAGCTGAACTCCCTGGCAAAGGCTGATCCGTTTGTTTGTTTGTACTTTGACCAAAGGATTACATTGATGGCTTCCCAGGACCAAAATTGTATTTAATCTGTTTACAGAGCTGCATATATTATTTGAATGAGAAGAGGGAAATGAAAGTGGCCATATCTACATCAGCTGTTCACAGGAAGCAGCAATTACTGTCTAACCTTCTTCCCTGGGAAAGCCCTCCCGACAGCTTCCTATACCACATAGCTGTGCCATGCATTGACACACACAAAATAGCAAAAAAAAGCATCAGAGAGCAATAAAAACTAATACATATGAGTAGATTAATATGAGTAACAGTAATACCCACATAAACAGAACTGAATTTCACTTGCAGTTGTCAAACTGAGCTCAACCCAAGACAACTGGCAAGGGAAGGAATGTGTATTTGTAATCAGGAGCTGTGCACTTGCAGCAGGGGAGGGACTTGGGCATGGCACACTTGGACTGTCTCACTTCTTCCAAATTCGCTCAGCCTGTACAGTACCCTGCATTTTTCCTTTTGCCCTTTTTGTTCCCAGCTCACATACGTGTGAATCATCCAAGGGGAAAGTTTGAGAGATGCTATGTGTCAGGTCAGTCCAGGTTCATTCACTGTATGTCTTTAGAAAGCTGGAAACACTGGTGTGTAAACAATGGGGGAGGGGAAAGAAAGGTTTAATAAGACAACCAGGGCTAATCTTTTCTTTCAATATTGCATATAATTTGGTTTTCTGATTATACACTAAACAACAGTTGTATTTTCTTTAATTCAGTTATACGAACACAGCAGCCAATTAATATTCCTGCACTCTCTGTGTTGTGAATGGTGCACAGAGAAAACCTTTGTTATTTTTCTGGTGCTAAAGCCGTTCATTTTAAACCATATTCCTCTACACAGCAACAGCAAAGTAAATGACAGCATTAATTCAATCCAGAATGCTTGGTAAATTGAGAGGGGTTGTTTACCTAGTGTATGAAAAAGTCCCTTGGGGATGGGTTTTATTGCGATCTGCATAGTCATCCATATTCCTATACTGTCTGTGCTCATGTTTGTGAGTAAAACATATACAGTAATTTAGCATTCAGATAATCCCACTGCTATAATCCAGACAGATTTAGCTCAAATTTCTCTGGGATTTCTATTATCTAGATTTAGCAGTGTGGTGTTGACTGGATATTTTAAATTGCGGCAAATGCTTTTTTTCTGCAATAAACAACATATTTTGATGTTCTCATAATTGAAGCTGTGGATTCTTCCTGGCATTAACCACATGTAAAAATGTATCTTTGTGAGGACAGTGATTGCACAGCTGGAGCATGCTTTTAATGGATTCCAGCTATTTGACTACATACCACATAAGATCATACAATGTTTATATGAAAACCAGTACAACATATGTCAAAATACTAATGAGAATAATCTGAAGAACACTTATCTCCACACATCATCTATTTGAAAATGAACTCAACTGCTTCATTTTTAATAATGTTTCATTACAATATATTAGACAGTATAATAATATAGAGCCTGGCTCTCTTACAGCACTTTTCCTAAGTAGAGCAGAGCTTTTATTGTTTTCAATTTCCTCAGACAGAACTTCTAGTCTTTCTTGCTCAGCAGTTTTGAGAAAAAGAGGGACTCTGAGGGGGAAAAGAGCATCATTATCTGCATGAAATGAGGGGATATTAAGTCCGAGTGCACTGGATACCTTTCACAGCAGACCACCCTTTGTCATATGTTCCTCTGATTAATTGCAAATGTATTCAAGGGAGCAGAGCAGACACTGTAGAGAGGGTCCAAATGTTCTTGTACCAAAAATGCCAGCCCTCCCACACGTGCTAGCATTGGTGGAGCTGCAGGAGTAAGAATGCTTGTGTGGGAGATTTTTAGGAGGGAAATGTACTGTGGGAAAAATTGTAAAGCTGTTTCTTTTACCCGAATAGCTCAAGTAAGAGTGTCTGAATTGAGGCAAACTGCAGAGCAGGGCAGTGCATGCTCTGTGCTCTGCCTTGTAATTGTGTTGCAAATGCACCAAGTACATTATTCACCCGTGGGGCAGATCTTCTGGGAAGAGACTTTTGCACACTTGGCAACAATATGATGCTAAGATTGTGTCATCCATAAGTGTCTCAGGAATTCAAAATAAGCAAACCACTTGGAAATATTTGGAAAACAAGCTATTTGGAGCCATTTGTGGGATTTGAGATGCTGTGTGCCATATTTTGTTCCCTGAACTGGAGGATTCAGACACCAGTTCAGTAGGTGAGTTCAGGCATGCTGCCCTGAAAGCACCTGCATTGTCCTGTGTTGCAGGTACCTTCTCTGACTGTGCTTTATTTCCAGCCCCAGCAACTGTAAAAATCTTCAGAGACATTTTCAGTATGAAGACAGAAAGAGGATGTTCATTTAATCAGTTGTGATAAAACTGTTCCAGGTATAAAATTTATTTGCTTATTCCCCAAGCAGCAGGTTTGCAAGAACAATGAAAAAAACCCCGAGACCATAACGCATTAATGAGAAAGACTTTTATAACTAACGATCATACTTCTGGGTAAAAGCCTTCTGAGAGAAATACGCTGTGTCTGTGTGGCAGTACTTTTGGTTTCAGACTCACTCAGAGTTACTCTGGGCAATCCTACAGCAGCTGGGTTTCAGAGGCAGCAGCAGCACTTACGTACTTGCCACGAAACAGAGTCTGAGCGTTCACTCGCCTCGCTTCAGTGCCCTGCCAAAGCACTGGGCCTGCTCGTGTCGCACTAAAAGCCCCCACTTCTGGTGTGAGAAGTCATATTTGTGCTCAAATAGCTATCAATATCCATGTGTGATCCCTAATAAGTCAGAGCTATGAAGCTGTAATGCCAGTGAGATGGAAAAGCCATCTGATAGCTCTTAAACTGCTCTTTCTTTCAGACAGTGCCTGAGGCACCAGCTGTTGTAGCTGGGAGTTTTCAAGGCCCAATTCTTTTCTTTCTCAGAAGAATTTCCTTAGACTCCTAAAAAGTAATATCAAAACCCCAGATGAGCAGAAGAGTTTAAAATGGACCTGACATAACTATGTATTAGCTACATCTTTACTTGAACAGAAGGATAAACCAATTTAAAGTTTTACAGTCAGCACCTGAGGGAGTTGCCAGTGCGCCCACAGGTCTTGTCACTGCTGCACATAGCAGCTCAGCTCACCAAGCTCACCAGCTGGAGTCTGGATGCCTGCTTTTTTTTTTTCTTTGCTTTTTTCCCCATCCTATTATATCCTGACCTCTCATTCAGCAATTATTTTGAATAGTGCTGAGGACACTTTTCCTCACTCCCTTTGGATTTTCACTTACTAATGCAAATGCATCTCAAAATACCACTTCCCAAGTTATTAGATCCAGGGCTTGATGATGCATACTGGGCTTAGTTGAAGTATCAAACCAGCAAAGAAAGACCAAGAAATGAAAGAGCACCATGTCAATATTGACAGATTGTTTTTATGACTAAGCTATGATTATCCTTCATTAATTTGTCTATGCTTTCAGAAAGAGAGGAAATTGCTGAAAAGCAGAATAGTATTTTTTACAACAGACAACTCTGTGCTGTGATTGTTGAAATTTCCATTCAAAAAATCCCTTAAAATGAAAACAAAATCAGAAAAAACCCTCCACTCTTACAGAGAGGCAGGTCTGCAAAGTTTAAAAGTAACACCAGCGTGACCTATGTCTGCGTCTGTAATTTGAGATTAAATACAAAGTTAAAAACAGTCTTTTCTAACCACCTACCAGGCATTTATGCAGTATATTGTTGCCTTTTTGACAGTTAAATTACTAGTAATAAAGCTCTGTAACTCTGCCGTTACAGTGTTTGTCCTCTACGATGGCTGTGCAACTGCATCACCTGCCCCACGCTGCACCAGCACGGTGAGGGCAGAATCTGGGCCTGTTCGCATTTAGTAAATCATACTGTGTGCCATTAGCAGACCTGACGCCTTCCCTTACCTCGGAGCTGCGGGAGTAAAGCAACTCAAACTAATCAATTGCTGCAATGCTGAAAACAGATTCTCTGGGCACAAAGTTGCCATCTGCACAATCATTCTTTCCCTCTTCAAGTAGCAAACAGCCAGAATTATGGAGTCCCCTCTCTGTGTTGCAGAGGGAAGAATCCTAGACATGGCTTTGGTAACTGTGCCCTGCTGGTTTTTTTAACCCATTGAAGTATTTTCTAAAGATGCTCTTCTTTCCATGTGCTTGGCTGGTGTTATGGTGACCGTGAGTGAATATATCAAGTTACTGGTATGGGAGTAGCCCTGCCAGGAAGCAGAGGGCACGGTCAGTGCAAACTGTTTTTAGACGCCTGAACAGGCACAGCTCTAAGTTGGGTGCCTGCTAATTTAATAAAAGGACTAAACATTACTTCTCCTACCTCTGCATGTGGACAGAACACAGCCTGTATCTGAGACAAGCCTTGCTCCTGGGCTGATGTCACATTTGTCTAATTGGCCCTTAAAACATTGTGTCAATAGCAATATTCTAAAACTGTGGTTAGATTTTTTGAGCTTGGGTTCTGCTAGAATTTGAGGAGAAGACTTTTTAAAAGCTGAAAGGGGAGAAACTAAGAAAAGAAGCAAAGAAATACCCCAACATGGGAAATTCTAATGAACAAACTATGATCAACTCATTCTAGGGTTAAAGCAAACCAGCAGCTGCCCCTACTTCCTTTCTTCTTGATGCCAAAAGAGATGTGCTCCTTGCTTCATGAAGGAAAGAAAACTATTTGTCTCAGGAAAATCAAGCTAGGAAGGTGACTTACTAATTTATATGTTTTCCTCTTTGCCTGGTCATATAAAACATCCAGCTGCAAAGTGCTCTGGTTTGTAAACTCAACCACTAGAAGTTGTTCAGATTAAAAATGCTAAAAACCCCGAGCACCATCCCAAATAGTCAAGTCCAGTATTTTGTTAATTATAAGATCCATACTTTCCTTCTATCCCCAGATCTTACCAGTTGTAAAGAGGCAGCTTTTAAGTAAATTTCCATAATTTCACACATAGTATTTATTAGAAAGCTATTTAAGTACATGAGTAATCTCTTAGGTTCACTTAAAAACAGCAGAGGATGAGAAGTGCTCTCCAGTACTGAAGTTTATACCTTAGGGGTTTTTTTTCTTTTGAATTGTTAGAGCTATGTTAGAAACCTGATAGTGTGGGAACAGCTGTTTCGTGGCTGTATGTGGTATTGATTTGTAAGAGTAGTGATACTGTCACTGTTCAACTAATTAAGACACTGATAAAGCATCTTGATAAAGGATGCCATTCTTCTCTTATCTAAACTGATTTGATGCTGGCTTTTTGCTAGGTTGAGCATCTAACCCAAACACAGTTAAGAGCAGGGATACTGAGAAGGCTGCAACCACCACTGCTGACTCATTCACTGCCATGCTCATCTGACATGGGAACTGCTACCCAGCCCTGTCCTCCCTCCCCCATTCACGTGTTGTTGTCTGGACCAGGTTCTCTCAGTAGCTCACTGGCTTCATCCCTATCTCAGTGGTACCTCTCTCAGTAGCTTAATTTTGGCTCTGAGCTACATCTAGTGCTTAGATAGGATAAGATTTCAGCCAGATGGATTATGAACAATATTTTCTTTTCAATGTTCTTGGCTCCAACCCCATAGAAGATTGCTTTAAACCAACAGAATAAAGTCCTGTCCTTCAGAGAGCTGAGCCAGTTGCCTTACTTTAGCATGCAGTGTAATTATTCTGTGTGTTCCATAGAACAGGCACTCCACTCAGAGCTTCTGTTTTGCACCTGGAATCTGAATGTGCTGCTGACATCAGGACCACACAGTGCCTCATAAAGACAGATAAAGGCATTAAGAATCTGGACCTTTGTACAGTGTCATAAATAAACAATCTTTCATTTCTTACATTTCACCCTGATAAGAGAAAATAATGTCTGTGCTCCACTGAGCTCTATGCTGTGAGTAAAATTCTATGTGAAGCATATAAATTCATGCAAATAGATGACTTTTCCCCACCTTGGTTCAGATTAGAAATTAATGAGATTTAGTCCACCACTCCTTACTGAGTAATTCTGCAATCGCATATTCATGCTGAGGAAATCTTTTCAATGAGATTCTTTTCAAGATAAGTCTTTGCCAGCTATTGGAAGTGCGATCATTGCAGAGACACTAGCATTTTCCTGCTACATATCAAATGCATCACAGATCTGCCCAGCATCTTTGTCAATTATTTAAAGCATATCAGACAAAAATAATATTCTTAGAATTATTATTGGAAGAATTTATGGTCTCTTATGAAGTGAAAGTGATTTTGATATATGAGCAGCACTGGGAGGAACTGCCAGTGTGAAATCCCAAACTGGACCTGTGTGCGTAATATTCTTGTCTCGCAGGAAGTAGTGGGAGTAATATGTGAAAAAGAGTTGTTCACAAATCAGGATCCTTAGGAGCTCTCTACATGCCTTTTCCTACATCTTGTCATGTTCTGCAACGAGAAAGTTCTTCTTTCCCCTTCTTGAGCCTTTTTATGTCACAAACTGTGCACACAAATCCACGTGTGTAACAGCTCCCACTGGTAGTTCAGCAAAGGATGTAGAGTAGGATCAGGTATAAAACAAATGTCCCACTCATGGTGGTGGTTACAACTATAAATCTCAGTGCAAAATAATGATAACTATTAAAACAAAGGTATTCTTAAAACTGTCTCCATTGCTAAAGGCGGATTTATCTTTCCACACTATAATGAGATGAATACAAGACAAGCCTTTGCATTGCTTTCACTCACAGCTTAACTAGAATCACAAACGGTTTTCATAATGAAGTATACAGCCTGCAAAAAATTTGTATTCCAAGTGTATGCATAGGCCCTGTTGTTCCAGACTGTACTTTTTTCCTGAACTGTGCACTGACAAGCTCTTCAGTGTGTTTATTACTGCACAACGCTCTAAGTCAGCTGATGTTTATTATTGGCTATGCAATAGGTCAATCCAGAGTTTCACCAAAACAAGGTACTTTCTAAAGGGCTGTGCCTGAAGGGCACTATCCCTTATGGATCAGCTTAGTGGGGAGAAGAACCTGCATCTTAATAGGGATGTGCTGAGCTCCCACCTCAGCCTTGGGGGAGAGTAGGTAAAGTGGCAAGTCCTGTCCTTGTAGTCCCCAAACACAACCACCCTTGATTTGTACCTGGCCTTTTTCCAGGGCTCTGGGATGGAGGAAATCCTCCTCATGTCCTGCCTCACTCCATATAGCTACACTAAGGCCAACTGCAATTACTGGTGTGTGTATTATGCAGAGTAATTAAGTCTATGTAACATAATAAATACATGTGTATTATACCTGTTATGTTCATAGAGCAAAGATGCATCCATAAATATATGCACCAGACTACTCTGTACAATGAAGACAGATGGTATTTATTCTATATTAATTAATATTGCATGCAGAATTTCCTCCCTCTAAATATCTTGAACATTCTTTCTCAGAATGTACACATAGAGATTCTTTTTGCTTTGACAGCTGACTGTTGTATTCTATCTCCATTCAACATAGGTGGCATTGATTTGTTCTTGTAAGTGCTATCTTGTGTATCTTCAATCTAAATGTCATTATTCTACTTAAGTTAATAAATTTATTTAATCAATTTAAAGATGGAAGGCAAACAATGGTCAAACCCTCTTGAAATTTGGAGAGTTCATAGGTCAGGTTTGACAGGATTTGTGTCTGCAGATGTTGGCTCCCCTGGCCATCACCTTTTTTAATCGTTTGTTTTTTCTCAGCCACTTTTTTCAGAATAATATTACACATATGGATGAAATGCTGCCACTGCTGAGATTTTACTGTTCAGTGTAACTTGTTCACAGATACTGCTTGAGACACGTGGTCTTTGCCATCGTAGTTTTATACTGGAACATTTCTGCCTTACAACTAGAGCCACACATAGACGTGGCTAAAAAACAAAAAAGCAATGGCACTATCATGGATATTCCAACCCCATTGCTTTAAGGGATACTCTAAAAGAAACTAGGCCAAAAACTTGACCTATTTTAAAAGACATGGCAATCTGTTCTTTTAAAAAATCTTTCACACTTCATTGAGTCCTTCTCTCTCTCCTATACCATGAAAAATATTGTACAGTAGCAAGATTCAGAATTATTCTCTGTACTGTTACCCATACAAATATTGTAAGCTGAAATCTGCAGCTTAACAAACTTATTTTTCTTCATCACTGATCTTGAGAAAGAAATAATCTTGAAAATTACCAAATGCATAAATTGAATTAATTAGGTGTAACTAGCTAAAATTGCACTTTCTCCCTAGTGTTAGCTGCAATGGAGCCGTTTGGCAACCAGGAGGTCTTAGGATCCATGAAGGATTTTTGCTTCTAGGGACTTCCATGTTTTCAATTTGAAAACCAGAAGCAGTGAGCGATATTTCTCAGTTATTTTGCTGTTTGAAATCTGGCTGTGAAACTCTGTTTACTTTGTGCTGGACTCCTGCCAGAGGAGGCCTGGTTTCAGCAGATGGTCGCGGAGCGGAGGCCAGACGTTTCCTGCTGCGTCCTGACGAGGCACTGATAGCAGCGCTCCCAGGCACGGCACTGATGCCTTCAGCAGCCACCGAGGCTGCAGTGCAGGCACTGCTGGCAGGAAGGTTGTGAAGAGTCCGTGAAGCAGCCCTTGAGGCAAAAGCCTGTGTGGAAAAGAGGGTCCTGAAGTGGTGCTCAGAGGTGGTGGAGCTGCTGGCCAGAAGATGAGCAGGGGGAGGACTGGAGTTTTGACCAAGAGGAACTGAAGTGTTAAAACCAGATGGGCATCAACCAGTAGTGAGGAGATGTGATTGCTTTGATCTTTGACAGGACACCCCACTGTCTTGTCAGGGACAGAGCATTGGTGTGGGTTTACTTGTCTGCTCTACCGTTTCAATGTGCAGGTAGCATTTTCCTTTTTCCCCATTTCTGGGGGTCAACTTCTCTGAGAACCAATATCCTTAATGTGTCCTCAGGCTGGTGTTTGATCTTTCAAGATGCTGCCTGCTCACAAGATGGGGAATCAAAGGCCAATGCCACAATTGCAAGCACTTGAGTATCACTGGATTGCTGCCTTGCCAATTTGCATGCAGGAGAAAATGCAAACAAATTTCTCAGGAGGCTGTGTGACTTGGAAATCTTCCAGAAGTCCTTCAGGCATCAGTAAGATTAAGGACATCCATAGTTTATCTGGGGATTCAGACCAAAATTCATGGTTCCCATGCCATGTGGCTCTGTGTTTGGGGATATGGTGCTCACCCATCCCCTGCTATCGGATGCCTGGAGCCACTGCAATAATATGTCAGGCTTATTTGGGTCATGATTTTGTGCAGGTGGCAAGACCCCTGAGAACTGCAGCTGGCCCCTTTCCTTGCACTCAAGCCATTCTGCAGGTAGACAATATTTTATTTTGAATGCTTGTGCCTTTCCAGTTTACATCTGGATCTCAAAAGGAAAGAAATCACAGAAGGAGTGAAGTGTTGATTGCTTTGTTATATGTCATTTGCATATATTTCTCTCTTGGCCTTTATTCTGTCAGAATCTCCTCAAGACTGAGTCTCTGGGTTAGCACAAGAGACAACTGATAAGATCAGGCAGCTGCGTAGGGCTCTGACTGAAAATGTTTTCCCCCTAGCTTCTACCTGCAGAAGCATCAACATTCAACAACCCTGAAAATGGAAAAAAGTGGTTTAAAACCTCATTGAGTCAAGTACCAAACTTTGGTACTTCTTTCAGTGAGAACCCTTCCTTCCTACTCTTCAGTCTTGTACGTGACAGTCTGAATAACCACTTTCATGACCCACTGTCCTCTTCTATGTAGTTTTCTTGGGCTGTACTAGTTTTCTACATTACTGATGTCTTCCAGCTTGAAGGCAAGAATGCAATATCTATGAACACCATACTCCATTTTTTCAGGCTCAGCAGCTGAGCCCATTTGACATTACATTGAGGCAGATTTATTGTATTGTACAGAGAAAATAATCTACAGAACTGAAGTTTCACACCATCTATATCATGAACCTTGGGAATTTAATCTGGTCATCATGACTTATGGAATGCAAGTGATCTGTGTTTTAGCCCAGCAAAACCACACTCCTCATCTGACCAGACATGGGGCATAAAAGCCAGGCTGGGAGCCTGGGCCTTGCTGTCTTGCATCTGATGATCACCCGCATCTGCACAGAGGAAGGGCTTATACCCCTTCCATTAGCGCCCTAAAACTGCCATGCAGAGGTGTAATGCCTGTTTCCATTACTAGTCAGAGTGGTGGTGAATGCTCTTTTTTTGCTGCAGAAGGACTCATGACCATGGAGCCTACCTCAGACTTGCACGGCACTTTTTTAGCATTTCCTGTTGTTTGCCCAGTGGCCATCCTGCCCGCCATACAACACTTGTACCCACTCCAAACAGATGCTGCAAGACCCAGCAAAGCTTGGAAAATTTCTGGTCAAGAAGGCTTTCATTATAATTAAAGTAGCTCCCTTTTCACTGCCTGATTTGAACACAGCCCAGTTTCTCCTATCAGTTGGGATGATGTGAGTTTGAAGCCAGGTAAACTGCCTTTTTTTTTTTTTTAATAATTGAAATTCTAAAAGCTGAAGTTTTCATTAAAGTTTGTTAGGTGAATTACTACTTATTGCACTTTGATTTTACAGGTGCTAGACCTGAGTGAAGATAACAAAACAAAGAGAACCAGAGTGAAATGTCTTGGGCACAGCGCAGGATAAACAGAGACAGACATCCCTAGGGAAAGAGAGTTGCAAAAAGGCATCAAAATGGAGTTCACTGAACTAGCGTTTAAAGCTTTTGGGAAGTGTCTTTTTTTAGCAAGCCTTTAAAGTCAGTTATCCTCACAGAAAGTGTTTCATGTTTGTCTTGAGGATAAAGATAGTGAGATTTCATTATTTATCTGCTTCATACCTCAGGTTAGCCTCTGAGCATTCAGTTCCCTGGCCCTGTGCTACACAAGAGGTGGCAGATTCCTCTTTATTGACAGGAGAGTAGAAAAAGTGCCTTCTCCTCGGTTCTGGCTGTGAGCTGGGGAAAGGGCAGCAAGGCATGCCTCCTTGAAAGTGAGAGACACTCTATTCCCCGACTGTCAGACACAATTCATAATGGAAAAAAACAAAAACAAAGCCACGCTAAAGTACAATAGAGAAAATCCTGGAAAATAGGTTAGACAGTACTTAAGCACAACTTTTCCCAGCAGACAGGGCTTGTGTTAGATCCCAGGCTCCAGAAATGGAGGAAAAATAAACACAGCTTTTGGAATTAACATGGCAAATGGAGTTGGCTCCTGCCTGTCACAGGACTGCATGGTGGAAATTGTCCTCATGTAGACAGCCAACTCTTTCTTTCTCCAAAATGCCTCTTTCATTCTCATATGAAGACCATCCTCAAATGAACATGGCTGTCCAGAACAGGAGACTTCCAATGCTTTTGAGTTAGAAAAGACAGGAATTTTACCACTGATACAGCAACATCAGTTTCTAGACTAGTAAAATCTGTCTGCAGAAGGGGAAGGGGAAGCCCCTGGACTACTCACAGCTCAGCTGCTATGCTCTTCAATAAGGGCAGACATTTGGAAAATGAGAAAGAACAGGAAAGATCCTGGTCCTGCCAACACTGGTCTGGTTTCTGACATGCTTAAACTTTCACACATGTCTTTGTTTACAGTAATGGGACTTAAGATTAACTCCTTTGTATTACTTTTGGTGTGTTTCTTATACAGTGCTGACCAGGAGCTAAATCTCTGAATCAAATAAAGGTTTTCAGAACTTTCAAGAACCTACAAGAACATTCAGAACCTACGAGAACTTCAGCAGATGTCTGTACTGGTTCTTGGTGGATAATCCCTGGAGATGTCCAGTCAGTCCATCTCATAGATGCTCATCTCATAGTTATATGTTATAGTTAAATAATTCCCTTCACTATCTTCAAGTCAATTCTGTCAGCACAAGCTCTTTGTTGACACAATAATTCTGGATCTATTGTTGTTTGCTATAGTTACATTTGACCATGTAAACTGTGTATAAGTTGCCACCATTTTTGCCCATTTTGCACAGGTGCAGAGGCTGTACAAAACATGAGGCAAGTTCATCTGGTTGTGTAGGAGGCAGCCAAAAAGGCCCCCATTTATGGGCCTACTACTGTGTAAAGGGAAATACCCCTCGCTCAGTGTGGAAACAGACACGTAACAAACCTGCGCCAACACGAGGAAAACACCAAGGGAGAATTACTCGTGATACGAAGAAGGCTCTTGGAGAGCAGTGTGGGCTTCTCTACTGTAGTTATACTCAACACGGCCCCATTTCTTCCAAGTATCCTGCTGTGAAAAAATGTTAAATTGTTCTTTACTGGTAGGTCTGAGAAGGAAATGTCTTCTTCACACAAAATGGGACCTCAATCTCATTTTGGGCCTTTGTGGAATCTTATTTTGGGCCTGATGCTCAAATCCAGCAATAAAAGGCTTACAGTTGAAAGGCTTCACACCTAAGGGGCACAGAAAAAAAAAAAGAGTTTTTTTTTAAAAAGGTATGGATTGATGGTGAGATATGGGAGAATAAGCATAACTTTTGAGGCCCATGGACCATTTTCACCACAGAAATGTAACTTGAGAGTCTGGCCCACTTGTTTAATCTAGCCAATTTAATCCCATTCTGCACTAAAACACTTGGTGTGATTTCAGGGTGGCAGTGGTGGCTCTCGGGTGCCAGCCCAGCATGGCATCGCAGATTTTGCAGAAGAGAAGTGATTCATTAATTTTTTGTTGTCATATGATGCCCATACAGCTGTAAATAAATGTGATTACAAGCTGACATGTCTGGGAACTAAATTAATGAGGAACTAAATAATAAACTTGTCTTCCAGCTGCTGGTTTAGACTGAAAACAACACTGAAATGCTGTGTATTTTTTGCAATTTATTATAATAGTCTATGGTCCTGCAAACAAGATGCACATTTGTTGAACTTTATTCTGAGGTGTAGGGCCATCAATTTCAATCATTGATGAATGATTGATGAATGACATGCATTGGCCAGAATGGCTTCATGGCTTGGATCCCTGTGGGTTTTCTAGCCAGGCAGATGTGACAGATTCCAACAAAAGATCTCAACAGAGGCGACTCTGGCTGTATTCATACAGTTGCTATTAAGTGGAAATTGCCACAAAACTAGAAAATTTCACCCAGGATATTCACCCTTGTTTTCCTGTGCCAGTTTACCTGCATACTGATGTAGTTTTCTTGCAAAAAGCATAGCAGTTAAGGATTTAAAATTGATTACTTTTCTTTTTACTAATTACTTCTGACTACAATTTTTACTTGGGTTTTTTCTTCTTTATTTTTTGGATGACCTTCAGAAATTTCCAATTAACATTAAAAAATGTTTTTAATAAGAGGCAGGAATAAGAGAGCATAGTTTTTGTGGTTCTGATGAGAGGTTTTGTAAGGGGAAGATCACTGTCATAGCCATTAATGTTCTGATTTTGGAGCAGTGGAGATGTAAGCAAATATTTATTTTTGAAAGGCCTTTGCTTTGGTTGATGACAAAATACTCATCTCCTAAATTTAGCAATGCTGTGTCTCCAAATATATATTTACATTATTAGTCACCTTTAAGCCCACGTTTTCTGTGATCAGCACAGTCTAGGAAGTCACTCCATCCTTGTGTACCACTGTCAGAGAGGGTACCTGCATGTCCATGCCCCTGCCAAGGGGGCCGAGTGCCCAAATCGTGAATTCCAGTGGGAACACTGCCAGAATTGGAGTGACTAGGAAAAGAGGGGCAACACAGGGACAGCTTGAGCTGTCTGTGTTACAATAACCATAGTGGCAAAAGAAACCACAACCATAGAACATCCAGAGTTGGAAGGGGCCCACATGGATCTTGGAGTCCAGCTCCTAATAATGATTATAATAATGGTCACCTTGTGTCATAGCCCCTGAATTTAGGTATTTAGCTGGTCACTAGCCCAGGTTTTGCACTTCATCTGGCTTTTTCATGAAAAGCCACGATTCCAAGAAGGAATAAGCCTTGTGCCTATAGTTCAGAGAAAGCAGTTGTGGCAGCTGCACAATTTAAATTTTTGGGAAAACGCTGTTCACAGAAAGGTTGGGGATAAAGGCCGGTGGGGCTAATGGTAGCCTAGCCCCACTTATGTCCAGGGGACACACGGGAAGCCTGGGGGCAAGCGGTGGCCGGGCCTACCGCCGCCCCGTGCCAGTGTGTGCCTTCCTCAGGGCCATGCGAGCACGGAGGCACTTGTTATTTTGTTTCCAGCCGCGGATGGGGCGGGCTGGGCGCGGGGGCTGCGGGGCGCACCCGGCCGCGGTGCCGCAGCTGATGTAATGCTGCTGCCGCCGCAGCGCCTTCACGTGTCTGCGGCGCGGCCCCGCGCCCGGCGCGCCCGGACACCGGGGCATCTGCGTGTGCTGCACGGATGTCTGCGCTGTGACACACGGACACGCACACACACACACACACACGTGTTATTTTCGCCGCCGGGCCGCTCCGGGCGCTGCCCACACTCCCCCTCCGCGGCGGAGGTCCCGGGGCTGACAGAGGGGCCGCCCCCCCGCTCCAGCTGCGCTCGCCGCCCCCGGCCCCAGTCGCGGCCCC
>WBMZ01014508.1:0-44877 GCA_013400975.1 Atrichornis clamosus
CACAACCCAGGACAATGGGTTTCTGTAAGACATTCTCTTTCTTAGACTTTCACTCCCAGCATTTGAGAGGTAAGGTAACTGGTTGTAGTCTCATGTGTCTGACATTCTCCATGGATGATTCTTGAGTTGTCAAGACCTTTTCTCCTGGTCTGTGACAGACTCTGAGCAAGACAGAGCCTATGTTTGGTAACCTTATGATTAGTGAGGCAGACACAAGGATGAAACTCTGGATTTCTCTGTGATACAGTAGATGAGTTTGATTAAATGTCCAATAGTATAACAGATTTGTTCTAGGAAGTTTTCTGTAAGCAAAGAAAACTCCTTATATTAGTGGTAGCAGAAAGCAATGCATTTAATCACTCATTAGAGCAGACATGTTCCTCCTGTTGTAGTTCCATTTCAGGACAATGTCTGTATTAGGTAGAGGTAAAAGGAGGACAGCTAAGGAAAGCAGCATTTTAAACTGCCCTGCCAAGATTCATACAAACGTATCTATCACTGCACATGGCATTTGCAGCAGTTCACATTGATTATTTGGAGCTGTACGTTGGATTTTATTGTTTTGAATGTCTAGGTTCCTAGAGGCCAAACAATGTGTATTATAAAAATGGCAATCTAAGGAGTTTAATTTAGAAACAAGGGGGGAAAATTATGCCAGATTATGAAAAATAAATCTAACCACCAATACTAATTGTTTAATTATTATTTTTTAAGTAAATCTGTGTCTGACAGAGTAGCATTCTTCAATTTCACCATTTCAAAGAAGGTGCTGCAGGGTTTTACTTAAAGGAAAGAAACTGAGCAATATAGGGAGTGAATAAAGCAAAGTGAAAAGAGGGTTCATTGTATTTTAGGCCATATAAACTGTGATTTTCATCACTGTTAGAAAAGGGTTAGTATGCCTGCATTTTTTCATCACAAATGCAGGCAGTTTACTCAAACTTTTTGTTCAGTTTCAACGTGATTGCATGAGTGTAAATGTTTTCTCCAATACTTTTTCTTCTCTTTCATTTTTTTTTTCTTTCCCCATGTAGATTTGAGGTGTATATTATCCATTTCTAGTCTGCCTTGGAACATTTTCTTCACAGAAGCTCATCATTCTTTGGTGCAGTTGTGGCTCTCCAAAGATTGGTTCTTCTCCACTTGTTGGAAGTATTACAACTTATAAATTTTTTTTTATGTAAGGGGTTTGCTCGCCTTTGCCCAAGGGGCAGGGAGCTGAAAGTTCTTTCTAAGACTCTGTTCACCAGGTGAGGCCTGATGAGCTTAACATCCACAGATTGGGAGTAGCCAGAAAGATACACAGGAGATAAGTGACCATTAATGAACAATTAAGGAACATCATCCCCGAACATCACCTCTGGAGGGGTGGGCGACACCTAATCTGGGAAAGGACTGATAAGAGAACCGAAGAATCAGGATCACATTAGCATCGTAGACGAAGGGATCAATAGCCAATAAGAGATCGAATACTAAGAATTGTGTAATTTAGGACCAATGAACATGTATTTCTTTGAGTTTTATCTGTATAAAGAAGGGAAACATCAGGTAAAAGGTCATATGTGATGGAATTATTTTCACTGCACAACCCGGACATGTGTGGATGAAATTATTTCTATGGCACATCCTGGCCAGAATGACAAATTAATGCCTTAATTCTCTAACACTGAAAAGATGTTGTTGGAGAATTTATGTTTTTCCTGCAGTTTCGGTGACACACTCACACTCCATTTGCTGTAGAGACTAAAGTGAGGAGAGTTGACAACATGGGGCTTGATATTATTTACTTCTGGAATTGTGTCTTCTTATTCAAATTACAAGTTTTATTATGTATTTCAATTATTTTTTTTTCTTATTTCCTTTAAAATATATGAATTTATGTGTGTCTTACCAGCCTCACTTTAAATCTTGAATAGAAAGAAATTCTTCTGGTTTAAAAAAAATTGATAAAATGAAAAAAATATTTAGAGGCATTTAATCTCATTTTACTGATATAATCTGGGAGGTAAAAAGGACACAGTGCTGTAAGCAGCAAAAAATGACCAAGTTTATATTTATCTCCCATGTTACTGTTATTTGCAATGTTGTTGGTGATAGTTGCTACTTTGGGGCATTTCAGATTTTAGGATTAGACGATCTAAAAATAAATTGTCTCAAGCCAAATCTAAATCTCCAAGAAGCTTCAGCTGGGCAACAGTCTTGCCCTTGGGCTCATTTACCCTTTTTGCCCTTCTCCACTGCTACTTTTTTTTTAATGTTTCTTTTGTTTCCTTCACCAGACTCCTTTCCCTTTATCAGACTTCTCTGAGAAGAATATGTTCATTCTTTTGAATCCTATTTCACAGAGTCACAGAATCATTATGTTATAAGGGTCACCCACAGCAAGTTAGCCAGGACAATTCAAGTTTTAGTTATTTAATTACTAAAGACTTCACAGTCCCCCTGGATAACTTGTGCCAGTGTTCATCCACTCTCATACAAAAAACCAATTGTTTTATTGTGTTCAGATGGGACTTCCTGTTTGTTAATGTGTGCCCACTGCCTGTTGTCCTGTGAGAGGGTGCTGCTGAGTGTCTTTTACACTGCCTCCATCAGATTCTTCAGCACATGGATGAGATCCCCAAGCCAGCTCTTCTCAACACTGAACATTCCCAACTCTCTTATGTCTCTTATCTGTCATCATATGAAGGTGTTCCAAGCCCTTAATAATCACATATTAGTCTTGCTCCAGTAGGTCCATGACTCCCTTACACTGGACAGTCTACCATCAGACACAGTTCTGCAGATGTATCTCACCAGGACTGAATGGAGAGGGAGAACCCCCTCACTTGAATGGGTGATAACTCTCTGCCCAAGCAATCCAGAAAGCTGTTGACATTCCTCACCACAAAAATACATTGCTGGTAGCTGGTCACCTTGTCGACCATCAGAACTTCCTCATCCCTCTCTGTCAGCAAATTTTCCAGCTGGTAAATCCCAACCTGTTCTGTTGCTTGTAGATTGCACTAAAAGACTTTTAAAGGTCCCTTCCAAACCAGTCTATGATTTATTCCTCCCCAGAGTCTGGAATTGGCATTTCCGCTAACTGAACTTCATGAGGTTACTGTCTGCTGACTCCTCCAGCCTGTCCACTCATCCGGTCAGTACATCAGGCCGCTTAGTTTTGTACCGTCCATGAACGTGCTGAGGGTGCACTCCATCTCACTGTACAGGACATTATGGAAAATGTCAAACAGTATTTGCCACAGGTTTTTTTATTAACCTCTGGGATACACCACTACTGACTGGTCTTCATCTGGACTTTGTGCCACTGATGCAGGGTTTTGTGTCCCAGATTTCAGTGGTCGGTGTCAATTGCTGGTGTGGCTTATAGCCTTCCAATAACTATTTCTCTTTCCATAGTACGTATTCTGGTCTGTAATTCTAGCATTTGGATGCATGGTAACTTCTACCACAATGGTTTCAATTAAAGAATAGCATGGTACTATTTTCCCAGATGTTTGCCAAATACGGTGTTTGTAAATCCCCCATAATATGAGTTGTTTCTTTAGGTTGCCAAGACAGATATGGACAAGTTAGAAAAAATCCAGAGCTTACCAAGAATATTAAGTGGTTTAGAAGATATAGTAAGGTTGAAAATTAAAGGGCATTTAATCTAGGCAGAAGACAGTGAAGAAAGATATACTTGCAGTCTTCAAATCCACAAAAATTATGAAAGGAGGGAGTTATTTTTAATTTCTATTCTTTTTGGTGTGAATACAATGTGAAATCATATATTAAAAGAAATTAATACTGGACTCCAGGGAAATACTTCTAAGCATTATAATAGCAGACAACCAGAGAAGAGATTTTAGCCTTTAGAATTTAAGGCTTCAGAACAGGTTAGAAAAGTATTTTAGGGGAATGGTCTAAATATCAGGGGCAGAGACACTCTACTGAAGACTAATTTGACTTTAATTCCTATGCTTATGACTGTTTCCATTCCATTTGTTGCTCACAGGTTAACACCTCTTTTAATTTTTGAAAATCAAAGTGTCAAGGGTAGTCTTATAAACTATAAAATGGCTGAAAAGTTAGAGCAAAACCCAGACAAGACACTTTTAAAATAAATTAGAAATTATGACAATCTTCTCTTAGTATCTCCAACTATCTCCAACACTTTTTAGCCTAGTAGCTGAACATTTGGTATAAGCAGATGGAAATTTATGTTCGTCTCCCAGTAAGAACAAGACAAAATGACTAAAAAGTACAGTTCACAAATTTACCTGAGTTTCTGCTTTTTTACTGCTAAGCATAATTCTGCCTGAGATAATCACCTCTTAACATTCTGAATGAAACAGGCTGTACAGAGAGCTCAGGTTTTAGTATGTAGTAAAAAAAGCAGAAATCAGATACATGTTGAAAGAGCATAATACTGACAGAATGTAGATAGTAGCAGTTAGGAACTTCAATTAAAGCTGGTAAGGTCAGAGGAAATGTTCTACTCATATTAAATAAGATTTGAAGAGTATTCAAATAATCTTAGATTTTAGAAAAATCAATGTAAAAGTTAATTTCCATGACAGATACAAAAGAAAAATAAGCATAATGAAAACACTGCTAGAATTGCAAGATATTTACTAATAGTGAACAAATCTGAAAATGAGATAAATAAGTTATTTGTCAGTTTTATTCCTGCAATATTTTCTCAGAGAAATCATACTATTTACATGACAGTTCAGGGAATATGTTTCTAGTGGTGACAAGTTTGTTTCAGATGCCTTCCTTTTCAGAAAAAAAAGAAGGAAAACAAAAAGGTTAAAAGTTGATTTCAAACAGAGATACAAAACCACTTATGTGATACAAAGTTAATAAAAGAGACAAACAAAACTTTTCTTTTTTAATATCAGTCCAGTTGTAACCATCTTTCCCTTTGTCGCTGAGTATATGTTTTTACCTGCTGCTCTTGTTCTGTCCCTGACACCAGTCTGTTTTTTACATTGTCTAAATTGCAGTATTTTTCTGTGCCTTCTTGAACCTACATACCTTTACTCTATGTATGATATTTCTTTGTGCCTCTAGATACTTGACATGTGCTTCTCTTACTCTAGTCTTCATACCTTCCCACCTCACAATTCAGTGTCTTAAACTATTTGTCTGTATTCAAAGGATACAATAATTTAAAGGTTCAAGCAGACAGGCAAGATACTGCTTGGCTGATGAGCTGCCATGATTCTCCTTTTGCAAGGTCCTTCCTGTCTTTTGCAAATACCAGGTAATTCACTCAGCTTTGCTCAGACTGAAAAACTTGATTTGTCGTGACTGACTTAACATCTCCTGTGGGCTAAAAATGGATGCAGTGAGTTACCATGCTTTCACTGATGTCTCTTAACTTTCTCTTAAAATTTAATGGGAAAGCATTCATTCCAAAGATTAGCAGTGGGACCAAAACAGATGAATATTTTCCCCCCATTTTTGTGGCATTAAAATTAAAAGAGTAAAATGAGCTCAGCAATTGTGACCAGATCTCTAATGCTGAGTTCAGACTTATATGGCAACCCAAAATGACATCTAAAATATTACTCATGTTTAGGATTCTGCCCTTGACCTTTCAAGCTAATCAAATAATCCTATAATCAGTTATAATCTAAGATGGTATGATAAATTCTAACATTTTTATTTCTGTTCTACATTAATTTACGTCTTCTAGTTTAATTTATTGTCGTGAAAGTTTGCCAGTTACCAAAACTGCAGAAAGACCTTGATTGAAAGCTTTGAATATTGCTTTTCAGCCATGAGTATCTGTAGGAACATATGCAGAAGAAATGTAGAGTAGGACAGAATTCAGAAGTAAGCTTTTTGTACATAGTTTGCAGCTGTATATGTATTAACTCAGAAATGCAAAAGTTTGCAAATAGGCCCACAGAATTTTTAACCTACTTTTAATGAGAAAAACTGTACTCTATTCCTAAGGAGGGCAAAGTGAAAATTAGGTCTCTACTTGATGTTGACCCCTTTGTAAGCTTGTTTATAATCTAAGTTGCTCCAAGGACACATGCACCCTGTAAGGTAGAAAACAAGATTTAAAAAAAAAATAATTTCAAGATTGTTAATATAGCTCAAGATGTTGCTTGAGTAATAAGGAGCTATCTGGAAGTGTGATGGTATATTCCCTTTGTACTTTAACTCTATGACTGCATGAAATGCAATTTACTAGCTTCTAATACTCCACATCTGTTATTCTTCCCCACAGCCTCATTATCTTTACTTTGAAATTTTACTCAAGGGATGACATGATAAATTTGGAAAGCTAATTCAATGAGTATTCTTAGGTTATTAACTCCATGACCTGCTCGGGATTAGTTAACCTTTTTGTTTAACACTTTTCATTAAATGATGCAGCACTGGCTTTAACATCTTTGATTTAAATAAGTGGCCTGTATGCACTGAATGCGATTTTGCACTTGACACAAAGCATAAAACATTATTTTCAAGCCGTAAAGGAGATAAAGGTTTCCCTCAAGCAGGCTTCCTTACAAATGTGGATTCTATTCATGTAAGGCCAAATTCTTCCAAGTAATATATGTAAAATTTCCAGTGAGCTGGTGACAGTTCTTCAGCTGAAAATTATGTTAGAATATTCAGAGTTCACAGATTGTATTTTATTGGACTCGTATGTATATCTCCTGGACATACATCTTGTATTTGACTTACATCGTATTGATCTGAGTCTACAGAAGACAACCTCCTCCTGCCATCAGTCTTTTCTGCTTATTACTGTACTGTTCATTAATACCATCAGCTGACAACATATGCAGCACTTCAGGAATTTCTTCTCTTTCACATAATGCTTTTGTGAAGATTTTTGCCTAGAGCAGTCTGCCTTCCTTTCATCCTATTTTTGTCCATAGCTTAAACTGTCTTTCCTGCCTCACTCCAAGTTCAGCATTGCTGTTTTCTTGCATTTTAGGTATCAGGCTGAGGATGTGCCAAAACCTCAGGAGAGAGAGGCCTCTTGCTCCTGTTGATGGTGATTTTGATGGTTGCAAAAGATCGTGGATCTTGAAAAAGGAAAGAGCAATCACAAGAGATGGCGTGTGCAGCCCTGGCATGGAATGAGAGCAGTCACTCTAGGAACGGATTATTGCTCAAATAGTTTTGTAACAGAAATGTGAGGATATAATCATCCAGAGTGAAAGCTTTCAAATATCTCACCTTCCACAAAACTTTGCAGGATATTAGTGAGTCATTCAAGAAGAGATACCCTCTCAAATACAGTTTCTTGAATTAGATGCAAAGAGATTTATTATTTTGAAAATGAGATAAAGTGTTTTGTAACATGAGGTTTTGTTTTGGGGTCTTTTGGGGTTTTTAAAATTTTTCTCTATATTTGATTTCAAGAGTGACTTATAATCTTTGCTAGTACTCATGAACATCATTTATGCTCCCTTAGATTTAAGCACAGGTAGAGCCACATGGTCCACTTACAATCCAGTAGGAATTGGTTAAATGTTTCTCTAGACATATTAGATGAAATAAGTAAACAATTTTGGAAGGAGATGTTGGTATCCAGTTTTGTATTTCTGCTGTTCTCTTGCCTTCCTCCTTCCTTCTGACAAGTGCTTATCAAGTCAGGCTTGCCCTTTTTTACTTTTTAGCCGGTGAATCTTTAACACTTCCTACAAAATATTACAGCAAGAGAAATGCGTTCTGTCCTTAATTCTAAAGCTGCTGTTACACATGCATACAGGTCTGAATTACCGTTGACTACTTGACAGATGGAAAGAAAGTTGAGTTAAAGCCCTCACAGAGAGGAGATGAACTGAGGTCTCTCACATTTGTAGTGAGGGTGATACTGTTAAATTAAAAACATAGGGCTGTTTTTCTTCCCTAGACATGCCCGTGTGTTAAAAGAGAAGCTTGTTTCCATTTCTGAAAGAAAGATTCAGGTATCTAATTACACAGCAATGCAAATTCCAAGCAGAAATATCAGGTGGCTTTCCACGGCCTGAGTTTGACTTTGAGACTCAGGGAAAGCTGGGATCTAATACATGTTTTTGACATCAGCATTCTTTGTTACTTTGATGATCTGTGCCTTCCACTCATTGCACTGGCTCTCATGAAATTTTATTTGTTCCCTTAACTGTCCCTGGGTCTCATATAAACCATAGGGAGTCTAATCACCTACTCAGAATTCTATCCCAGGAGTTCAGGATCCTTTGAGTAAGGCATTGCAATAGTCAAATCCTTCAATGGATTCCTTCTAGTAGCACAAAGTGTAACCCTTCTGGTAGCAAAAACCATTCAAGAGACATGGTCTAATGCAGACCAAGACTGGTGGTCAGAAATCACGGGAATAGTGAAGGCTACCGTGACTTTTACTGAAGGAACGTAATAAACAATTGCCAAATTACATATATACATATCTTAAATAGAACAAGAAGTTCTCTATAGCTTTCCTCCAACAATTCAAAGAACTTGACATAGTTCTGTTATCTAAAACCTTGATTACATTTTGGTTAGCAATTTAAGGGTATTTGGCTAACTCTGTGTATTCATCATGATCATGAAACATACATAAACACTTAGAGAGATCAGCACCACAATTTTTTTTCTTTCCAAATCTCAGTCTTGTGGAGTGAGAAGTAGGGCTTTTGGTACTGGTGATAATTAGATGATTATAAAATGTAAGTTGTTTGCATCCTGGATCTCTTGAGACACTTGCAAGCAGTAATTCATTCATTTAGAGGTAAACTTCTAAAATTAATCAGGGCACTCATAACCTGTTTACATTTTTTTCTGTTAGATGTGAAGGAAGTCCAGGGTGACCAAGTGCAGATTTCTTCATATCTTCATAAGAATCACATCCTCAGTGTTTAAGAGTCTCAGTTGTTACTATTTTAAGATTTTAAGACAAATGAGATATTTTTAATCAAATTACATTAACGATTTCTTCACAATCAGTAACAGCATTTAATGCCATTGCTGACCCAGCCTAGAGGTGGATGAACATTTGCATTATTTGCGCAATACAAGGAAGAATACCAAACAATAATTTTCACATGAAAGTTATGATTCATCTCTTTGCTCTGTTCAAGAAGTATAGCATTTTCTTTCATAGTCTATGGATGTCATCACGTAAATATGTCACAAAAACACATCATCAAAGAGCAGCTGCTGAGGGAAGGAACCTTGGGAGATCTTCTAGTTGTATTCTGCTGCTCAAGCAGCACCAGCTAGACCATGTCTAAATACAACCATTTCCTGTTGGGTTCTGTATCTCTCCAAAGACAAAGACTCCTCAACCTTTCTGGGTAACCTGTTTCAGTGTTTGGCCAACCTCACTGTAAAAGTATTTTTCTTGCCTCTAAGTGAAATTTCCTGCATTTTCCAGACATATATATTGTCTTTCTGTATAGAGTATGCTTTTTTTCTTTTCCTGTATTGAAATTACCTCAAATAATATAAATGTATTCTACATCAAAATATTTAATATCTATGTCTCTCCTGAACCCGGTTGCTCAGAACTGGACACAACACTCCAGGTGTGGCCTCACCAGGGCTGACAGGAAGGATCAGCCCTATCAAACCTCAGGTAATAGTTGGTAAATGCAGCCCATGACGGGGTTTTTCTGACAAAGACATGTTGTTGAGTCATGTTCAACTTCATGTTCACCCCAACCCCCAGGTCCTTTTCTGCCAAACTGCTTTCCAGTTGAGTGGTCCACAACCTAGATTAGTGCCTGGAGTGTTCCTCCCCAATTGCAGGACTTTGCATTTCCTGTTGTTGACTTCATGAGGTTCCTGTCAGCCCATTTCTCCAGCCTTTTGAGCTCTCTCTGAATGACATCATGACTATCTGCTGTATCATCCTCTCCTCCCAGTTTCGTGTCATGTGCAAGCATGCGTGTGCATAGATAAGTGCTGTAATTCTCAATCCTTTAATGATATGTTGGTATTCCTGGGAGCACAACTATTTAGGTCTTCTGAAAAAAAGATACTGATTTTCTTGCCTGCATGATGAATAAAAAGTTTATCATTTTATAGAATATGTGATTTTTTTAAAAATTGTTCTTCATATTGTCGTACAGCTGTGTTCCATTTTCCTGCATTCCCTGTTAATCAGAGATTTTTACATGGATACATTTTCCATACTTTTATATTTCCTGTGTTCTCTAATATTTAAAAAAAATTATTTAAATTAAGTAATTAATTTTCATTGCAAATGAGAGAGGGGAACTGCTACTTTCACTTCTGCTCTTGACACAGATTTTTTAAATAAAAGTGCTTTAGGTGATCGAAAAATTGATAATTGTAAAAAAGCCCTAATAAATCATGTTTAAATGTTTATCAATCATCGTTTTCATCAGCTTTGTTAGTTTTGGGTTTTTTTGTTCCTACTGAGTTTTGTTCATGACTGTGTTTGGCATAGGAGATAAATCTTTTTAATGTGTTATAGCACTGATCCTCAAAGGCTTTTGGATTCTTAGCTCTGTCTGAAATAATGGGAATTAGTTGCTTTGGAAGCACAGTTGAAAAAAAGCCTTGTGTCTATATCTTATTGATCAGAATATTCTGCTTGAGCACAGGAAACAAAAAATAATCCATGAGCACTTGAAATCACCTTGTCTTTAACTAAACCAATGAATTTTCTTGTAAAAATGTCCTATGTTGTTTGTAATGTTTTTTTCAAAGCACCTGTTAAAAATGTCTACTTCATGGTATTTAAAAAAAATCTGTATTACTCATTGGATTTTTTAACTGCGCTAGTAATTTTTGAATGATCTCTGAGATTTCCAATCTATCTTATGGCAGGGAGCTGTGATTCTGGGCAGAGATGTAGTGTGTGGTTTAGATTCAACATTCTTCACTTCCATCTCATTTACCCCTGTTCTGAGGGACAAAGAAAGGCCGTGCTATGCTGCTGAAAGCCCTTTGAAGACTTCTGTTCAACACTTCCCTCCTCCCTCCCTTCACACAGCACAGAAAGCCTTTTACTCCTTCAGAAAAGGCACATGACATACCTGGTGAACCAGTCTTGTTTTGTTGACCGTGAACAAGGGGAACGTGCCTGTCCCTGTCATCTGGAGGACTGAGGACATTCAAGGTCCTTCACCATAGGGTTTTAAGCACTAAATCTTGTCAGACAAGTCTGATTGCTATTTGATGTTATTATAAAGCTAGAAAATGATCTTACTCTCAACATTAATTAAAATCAAATAGGAAAATTACTCTTTCATATTGACAGGATCTAACTGCAGGGCTGTAGAACACAGTAATGATGAATAACAATGTTTCAAATTTTGATGAGGAGTGGCCCTTGTTTGATGAGGTTTATTTTAACATTTTCATTAATAAATATACATGGCGCTTTGGCCTCTCTGAAGTGAATGACAAAACTTACTCTCTTTGACGGTCTAGTATGCGTAATAAAATAGTACATTGATGAAAGTCCCACTTGATATGGCACTAAACTTCAAGTAATGCTGGGAATACAAAACACATAAAAATCCCTCTATTGCAAACATTAAAATAGACATCTGGAAACAAAAGTAGCTTTGGTTTGAAAATATATTTTCTTATTAGTGTGTGAATGGAAAAAAAAAATAAAATCCCCTATTTGAGGGAGGGTGGAAAGAAAAACAAAATTAAGAGAAAAAGATAAAACCCTGCAGAAAAGTCATAAACTTGACAGAAAGACCCTAGGGTAATATTTAAAAATATGTTTGGAATTTATATGGGTAACATCTGAAATCTTGCATAAAACAAAGCTGAGAAGAACATTATTTATTTAGTTTATTTAATAATTTCCACACACATACAGATTAACACCTGTCATTGTTTATGGGGTGAAAATGTTGTTTGTATTTGTGTTTTTAAACTCCAACAGAAGAGAAATAAAAGATATACTCTAGAAACCGGACAACCTTATTCAAGCATCTAATAAACATATTAATCTGTATAATTAAGGATATTATGCAAAGGGTAGTAAAGAGAGTGACTGAGACAAGCATCTTCCTATATCTGAATGAGTCAGAAACAAAAAATATTAATGTGTGTCACTGGAAATGTTAACACATAGTTTCTCTTCATTTAATTTAGGAAATGCAAATTCTATAAGAAAACTGAGCATCAGTAGCATGTTAATACTAGCAGCACCTGGGCATAACCAGAGAAGAAATCTGGATTGCTGAATAAGAATTTTATTGATTTGCCTAATCAGTGTTCTTCACTAATTGATAACATTGTCAAGCAGATTAAAGATTTGCTGAAAGATATTTGTCTGGTAAATATATTCACATTGGCTTGCCCTCATATTCCTCCACTACTCCTCCCTACATAATTTCATGTCTTAATTAAAGTAAAAAAATAACAAAAAACAAACAAAAAAAAAAAACCAAACAAAAATAAGAACAATAAGTAAACGAAAAAATCCACTAAAAGCATATTTTTCTGAAGAGATAAATTCTACAGACATCTTTCATGTGAAGAGTTATTATAATATCTTACATATAAACAACGTTTCTTATCTAGGGATATTAGATTCATTTATAAAGAAGAGTGGTAAAAGAAAAAAATCCTGGGAAATTTAAAAGCTCTCCTAGAGATGTTTTATGAACAAAGGCCAAAGTAGAATACTTTCAATATCCTTTTGTTTGAATTCAGTGCATTTGGAATGAATATCCAAAATCCAGGCAAGAGCATGTCTTGGTCTTACAAATAAATCTGGCTGAAAAACAGCGTTCTAGCTTGTGGGAAACTTGAGGTCTGTCAGTCTTGTCAAATAATCTGGCTTCTGAGTTAAAATCCAAGCCCTGATCCCTTGCTCTTCAACACTGCATAAATGTTAATTTGTTACTAAGCTTTCTTTTGGAGTACTATCAATCAGTTCCCCATGACGCAAAATCCATCTGTTCTTAAGGAGACAGTTTTGTATAGAATTTCTTTTTGATTAAAAGAGTGGAGGAAAGTTGCAGTCGATTAGTTCTTTTTTCTGCTTTGTAACATCCTCCAACATTACCTAGTGAGCACTGATTCTTAATTAGCACAACTTCCTGTGCCATGCTTTGAGGCAAGCAATAGACATCCTGATTTTCATGCTATAAAAGCCTCTTCCCCATGGGACTAAACATAGGTTTCTCATTAGATCAGAGACATACTCAGGCTAAAAAAAATTTGTGGAGACACTACACATGACACAGATCTAGGGTCAAGTGTTGTATGGCTGTGGCTCACCTGCCACAAAGGCATCTGGCCCTGTGGGGTGTTTGTGCATGTCACTGCTTGTGTTCACTGAGGACCAAAGACCACTGGGTGTCCTAGATGCATTTAGTAATGTAGGCATGTATTTTGTTCCTTGGAAAGTTTGATCTAAATCAGACCAAACCCTGAGATGCTGGAATTTCAAGCAAATCACAGGTAACAGTGGAAACTGTTCAGGTGTACAGTAGCAGTACACTCATAAAAACACCAAAGGAAGGTATGCTATGGTCTGTGGCACATTGCCAGACATGGCACGTCTTCTCACAGTGGATTCTTAGTAAGTTCTTTGAAGCCAAGGTTTTCGAATGCATGCATAGGACCCAGAGGACTGAAACCACTCATGCATGCTAGTTCACAAGGATCTAACAGCTGAGATGAAAGGCCTCTAAAGGTGTTAAGATATTAATAACATGGGACACTTACTAGTGTCTAAGCCCACACATTGATCCTGTAAATTTCTGATATGTGCCATACTCAGTATGTATCTTATTCTTCCTTCCACTTGGATTGCTATGATACCAGTGAATGAAGTGAGAGTGTTGCTGGAATAAGTTACAAGTACAGTCCAAAAGCAAGCATCTTTACAGTTCAGGGTAGTTTAATAATAGCAATAGAAATAACAAATAAATAAGGGCTAAAATTGTTGTTGTTATTATTATTTGCTATATGCCTAATCACTGGGTTGAACTCTGTTATCACAAGTTAAAAGAATCCAAAATGTTTGACAGAACACTACACTTGGGAGAGATGAAAGGGCACAACGTTCATTAAGTGTGTACAGATACATGTTTGAATTTATTTGGAAAAAAACTGATGGAACCACTAAATTATTTTTTCCCCCTCACTGGATTTACAGACAGGAAATTTGGTGAAAATATTGAAGAAACACAGCAGGTGATGGGCTGAAAGAGTCTTTGGTTACTATAACCTTCACATTTATCGGAAATACAACTAAAAGAGAATCTGAGCTGGGACCACATTACAATGTTGTGCTCCAAAATTTCGGATATTCTTTACATCACAAGGAAGAAAAACCTTGACATTTGATTCTTGTTAAATGCAATATGCAGTATGAAGTTTTGAGGTGGGACTTGCCTCATCTTTCTTCGTAAGAGAGGGTGGTATCTGACACACAAGTAGAGTTGGAAAAACGTGCTAGTGTTTCTTTCCTCCAGTAAAACCACTGAGAAAGGGACTGGCCTGGAGAAGAGCAGCAAAGTAACTCATTAAATCCTACATTTTGTTGCTGCTGGACAAACAGCATTTTAAAGTAAAATGAAGTTATGTATATTCACATCAAGATTTTTATGAAATGGAGGCAGATTACTTGCCCACTGGATAAATTTCTCTTTCATAGTTTCTCTTCTTGGTTCTCTAGCTCAAGAAAAGGAGCAGGAGAACACTTTTACATCTTTCAGCATTTTGTAGCTCAGAATGGCAAACAGATAAATTCCAACATATATTCTCCTACTATTTATTTTCCTCACTAATTGGAAATTATTATGTTGAAATACCAACCCACTCCTCTATTCAGATTCGACAGTAATCCTCTGTGTGGTGGATGGCACCGACCCATTTCACTTGATGTGCACAAACCACACAGATGCCCAGAATTGCTATAAAACAGTACTGGCCAATGCAATGTTTGATACACTTCCTTCTATGAGACCTTGTCACCTATTAAGGGCTTTGCTCTTGCTGCAGTACGGACCTCGTTTGGCACACTGATAAACAGCAGCACAAAGTCATAGGACAGACAGGACGAGCAGACACTGCACAGAGATTTTGTTCTGAGAATGTCAGCTGTAATACGAGATCTTAAACACCAAATGGAGAAATGTATAAAATTGGAGGACCTAGCATTGGTTTAACTCTCCTCTTGCTGAAGGAAATCATACAGTTTTTGTAGGCAATGTTAATCCCCTGTAGAGCAGAGAATTCCAGCCATGAATTTGGCTATGTAATAAATGTATTTTTTTCAAAGTGGATCCCTTGCATTTACACTAACTGAGATTCTCTCCCCACAAATGTTTTAAGATTAAATAAGAATGTCTTCTACTACACAGCTGAGGATTATTAGGTTTCTCTCAGAAGCCTTAGCTTATGTGTGTCATGCACAGTGTAAAGTCAGAGGTAACCAACAGTAAAAGGAAGATAAAATGAATATTATTCATCCCTTTTCCCTTTAGAAGGAAAGAAAACAGAACCCTGCTTTGTTCATAAAAGCCCAGCATTCACAGCTCAGCAGTCAATCTTTGATTTGGAGCTGGTCTGCACCAGGGGTGCCATGACACAAATTTTTATTTGGGGAAAAAATGAGGATAACAAGGCACTTAATAAGATTAAGTGATTTAGAGATACATCTGCTAAGCATAGTTTAAAAACATCAGGCATTTTCTTTTTTTTTTCCTTTCCCTCCTTTTCATCTCCTCCACAAGAGCAAAGAAACAGCTTTCTGAACTGCTGGTTTTACTCTGTCCAAATCTTATATATTTATATTTACATTTATTTAAATAATAACAAAAAATTCTTTGCAACTAGTTGACATATTTGTGACTACAATCATAAATATGTATTAAAATAAGTGTAGAGAAAAACAATGAAATGGTGAACAATTCTTTAATGGCTCTTATGAATTAAAAACACAGAAAAAAACCCCACAATCAAGTTGATCCTGAAATAATTAAAATTAATGGCACTTAGTTTTCTACAGTATTGTTTCTAGCAACCTGTGACTAGTCCTTTTCTCTTCTGTGTTCACCCTCATCCTCCCATTCTCAGCTCCCCTCTGTGTCTTCATACTGAAAGCACCTGTTGCTGTCTCAAATCCCCTGTTTATTTCCCTTGGTCAGAGAGAGCATATGCCCTGGCTGATTTAAAGGCTCACAATAAGTGCTCTCTTAGATTGGCCAGGTGGCTGCTAGCTCTTGGAGCAGGTGAGGGGATCAGTTATAAATGCTTTTCTCCTTTCATCGGATAGTGCTGATGGAAGATATGACAATGTATTATTAATGATATTCATGAAACCTGAAAAAATTTTGCCTCTTTAAGACCTCATCTGTTATTTTCAATGTACTTGAAAGGTGCTTGATGATTTCAGTTGCTAGTAGAGGAGGATTGAGAGATACAGGCAGTGTAATCATATAAACTTTTTGCTTTAGAAAAATGTGTTAAAGGATACAAAGATAGCTTATTTCTGGCTTGGTATGGCTTAATGTGACTTCCAGAAGGATTTAACCTTAAAAATAATTCAACTCCAAGCTTCCTACTGCAAGAACATGTTAAAGATTTTTGTAGAATCTGAATTTTAGTGATTTCTTCTCATAGAATGTTCTGAAAATAATTTATTTTCAGGGTTTTTTTTGTTTTTTTCAGTTGTATTCACAGATAAGCTCAAAAGATCAAAATAAGAATGTCCACTCCTGAAAAACATTGCTTACTCTTTTGAATTACCAATATGAATTAAAACGTAAAAAAATAAAAGCAGAAACATGGGGAGAAATGTCTGTGAAACATGATTCAGAGAAATGATATTGTTTCAAGGCAGAGCTTTAGTCCTGAAACAACAGGTTCTCCTTCTAACATCTGGAATCTGTACATTTCCTTTTGCCACATGACAACCTCATAGCTTGTTAACTATGATAAGGTCCAGAACGGGGAAGAAACTTTGCTAATCATTACAAAAGGTCTGAGATCTATTAGGTAAAAGAAGTCTGGTGAGTACAGATGTATTAAGCTGGGAGAGTTTCCATTCTGAGGATACTCAGCTAGTCTAACCTGGCTCAGAGTGAAAAAAACTTGGATTTTTAAGATAAGGCAATAAAAGGAAAGACTTTCCCATGACTGTGTATAAGGCACTCCTCCCAGTCTTCCTAATGAGTCTGTATCCCTGCATTACAAGACTCGAGCCATGGGAACTATCCCACCTCATCTCCATGACCCCAACCAAATTGTAGCACTGCAACTGCATACATATCTCTTAACTCATTGTGTTTATTCCTCTGTGCATTGATGTACAGCCCTTTTAGAGAAGCACTCCAGTATGATGAGTTGCTGGAGAGGGTTTGGCAAATTTTGGAGAGAGTTTGACAAATTTCTTTCTAGTGGTTCCTTGTAGACATTTCCTTGCTGGCATGTGTACTGGCGTGTACTGGACTTTAACCCCATTTTCTTGATTTTGTCATCCCTTCCTGACATACTCCCCCATACCACTTGCGCATCTAAGAAAGAATATTTTTTACAGTGAGAACAATCATTCACTGGAACAATGAGGTAGAGTCCCCATCACTTGGGATTTTCAAGATCCAGCTGGACGGGGTGCTAGACAATCTCCTCTAAACTTCCTTTTCCATGAAAGGTTGGAATAGAAGATATTTCAAGGCCTCTTGCAACCTGGACTGCTCTGTGATTCTACGATCCTGTTTGTCACTCTCACAGAAGTGCTGGTTACTGTCTCCCCACACCCATTATTTTTACAAAGTCCTCCTAATGAGATCGGACATGCCTTTGGCAAAAACAGAGAGGTGGATCCTGCCTCACAAGAAGAAGCTGACCTGCAACATCCCTGGTGTCAGCATAGGTTCTGCAGCCATATGAGTGCAGTCTGGACTCAGTGTTACACTTTCAACAAGGGCAACCTGACTCCAGGGATGATCTGGGAATGTCTCATAAACCAAGCTAAGTCTTTCTCATTGGTGTTTGTCAGGTTTCTAAGGATTTGGTTCATTTGTCTGATTAGAAGATTTAGATTGGTTTGTGCTATAATAAGGAGGGAAGAATCAAAATCACAAAGGAAGAATTTCAATTGCTGTGTATTTTGCACTCTGAAAGGGTTAATAAGATTAGGACTGGCAGTGGATATTTCAAAAGTTGGAGTAAATACACAAAATATGCAGATCCAAATCTTAATTCCTTTGCTTATCTGCCATATTTGGAACTATCACTGAGTTATAAAACATTTCTTAAAATTAAAACATTTCTGAACACATAGAGCAGCTTGCACTGGCCGGGTGTTTTTTATAAACTGTCTTCAAAAAAACCCAACCATATGGATCTGGCTTTTTTACAATATCTTTTACTGAGCCAGTTCTCTTTAAAAAAGAATTAGAACAATAATAACAACAAGGAATGCTGTCAGTTTTTTAAATGTTTTGACCCAGAAGCATTTAACTGGGCTTTATCTGGTGTATTATAAGTCAGAAAAGCATTGAATGATGATCCCCTTACCTTAGAGTTCTGGTTACATTTTGCAAGTACATTTTTGACGTTTCTGTGATAAGTGCACATCTTCTAGGAGATTAAGAGAAAGAAAAATTGTTGATTACCTCTATGTTACTGTCATTTTTTAGTTACTGTCAATAAAATGAAGTATCTGTGTCTGTTACTGACAGAAAAATATAACACTTGCTTTGGAAGGTCTGCTTTCATTGCAAAAATAGAGAACAAAACTGCTGATTATTCAACTGACAGTGTTTTTACGTAACTGAAAAGGTGCTAATTGAAAACATGTTAGATTGATTTAGAAACATGGGGCTCAATTACCAAGTAAAATTATGGATAATTAAGGGAGTATTTTACATCCAAGATGAAACGTAGTTTCTTTGTGATGAAATAGGGGCCTTGCTAGTGGTAAGAGTGAGGCAAAATTTTATCCTTATGTGTTCAACTACTATCAACATGTTTTAGACAAGAACCCTGAGTACTTCTGTGGTGTCTTCATAGAAATCCTCCACCTGAATAACTTTTCACAACAAAGAGCCTAAAATGTAAACAGCAAAATTGCTTTATCACCTAATAATAACTATCTAATAAATAGGTACAAGCTTAAGGATTTTTGCCCTCTGCTTTTTTTTTCTTTCAACTTTTTTTATGTCTGTATTTAGTGCTTGTGTATCCAGATTTATAAAGATTTTTTTGCTGAACTTGAAATACAAATCTGCTTCCTTCCTCATGTGTCTTTTTCATTAGAGGTGTGTCTTGCAGAGGATTGCAGCCTGCTTTGTGACCCAACACAAAATTGAAACTTAAGGAAGACTAAGTTCAGATCCTTGATACTGTTTTGGAGAGCTGTCACCAAGATAAAGAAGACACAGATGTACCTGCATGTTCCTTTTAGAGTCATAGGTCTTACCCTGCAGAGTCTGGTACCTAATATGTATCAGCTGCAGTGGAAATAAATATGGGTCTGCAGTAACTAATGTTTCCTATAAAGAGTTATGGACTGCATAGAAGCTGAGTTATGAATCTGGAATTTGTCTGAAAACAAACATTGTTTCTATATCAGTCACAGAGAGAACTGAGTAATGATAAGTCCTAGTCTCATCAAAATTCATTTTCTGTCTCTCTTGCTGTGGAGCCTCCACTGCCATCTGGTATATTTTATTTTCTTCCTCTTCAGACGCGTATCCTTAAGAGCCAGCTGCTACACAGCCCTCATTCTCTCGGTGCCTTTCTCCTAAACTTCCAGGCTTCAGTTACACCAGCTAGTCTGTTCACTGCTGGGGAGCCTTTAACTTATATGGGCTCACAGAACCCAATATCAGAGGTTGTCATCTTGGATTAAATGATAGGTTATTAAGTCTAGTATTAGTGCAGCTAAACATGAACCAGGTGAGTGAGCAAAAAACTCAAAACTCAGGTATTTGTGCAAGAATTAATTGAACTTAAGTATCTCAAAATCCATCTCTGATTAGTTCTGCATGAATACAGGAATGATTTTTGCAGCTTTTCCAAAAAGTCGTTTTAGGCCCTAAGTGTTCTACACCAACTATTAGTGGATGTTCAGTGACAATTCAGTAGAATTGTTAAGAAGTAGATTGTAATTTACAATATCAAATTAACTTCAACTGATTTACCATGCAAAATTAAATCACAAATCATTTGGCCTGTTGTCTTGCTCCCTTCTCCTCTACACACAAACATTTTACAGCAGTGGTAGTTGCAGAGGCAGTTCCAGTCTAGATACCAGATGTCATCTATATGCTGATGACACTACATAATGCACTTGGCCCAGCACCTCAGGAAATTGGATCACCATTGCAAGATGACTTTGGGGTATTTCACAAGTGCTTGATGAGTAATAAATTGGTGTTAAACTTTGAGGAAAAGTTATAAAGTCCTCCTTTAATTCCAAATTAAGATCATTAGTTCTAACTCTGCTGTTAGGTAATGCATATATTGATGATTTCTTTTTTTTCCATTTCTATTCTACTTCTTTAAATAGCCTGTTATTTGCCCATCTAAATTACTTTTTGTCTGGCTTGGAGAAAGGATTTTCCACATGGTCCTGTGAAATTATATCTGAATGCATTATCTCTCAAGAACAACTGTCCTTCATGTAATCACTACAAACTGATTTCCTGAGCAAATTCAAATAAAAACCTTCAGATCTAGAAATCATATATCTATTCATAGAGAGAGTATTCTCACTGTGTGAAACCTATTGCAATCGTTAAAAGACTTTTTAAGGTAATGCCCACTGCACACCAAGAATAATTTTGCTGTCTTAAGGATCTGTGACATGTCTGGACCATTTGTATTCTCCTTCAGGTGTGGGGTGTGATACATTTCAAAGGTTCCTCATTGTGTACAGGTCTGCAGGATTTCTGTTTTGTCTTGCTTCATTTTCAGTGCAGTACATTCAGACCTTCCTGGTCCCTGCTTTAGAACTTCATATGCCAGGTTGGATGAGGGCAAGCTTCTAATGACTGTTCCTTCTGAGCTACAGAAGTTTTTAATTATTTTGCTAGCCCTGTTGATTAAAACTGGTTTTCTTGACACTGATATATCTCTACATCTTATACTATATTTTAATGACTTGTGCATCTGTAAGTCAAAAGTACTCTCAGTCCATGGGATATTTCAATGAAGTACTGGTAAAATTTCAGAAAGTTTATTAATACTTATAAATTTTCTCTTCTCTTATAAATCTTAGAGGATTCTAACATAGAGAATTTTACAAAATAAAATTATTAATGCAAATAAATCACTCTTTTTTCTTATTTTCTTTGTTTGCTGGTAGGCATTTTCTCTAAGTGCCTGCTGATGTCAATCACTGCATTCACTAATATATTTTAATGAAATCTGTGACATTTAATTTTTTCTGTTGAATACTGAATTTGATGGTTACAATTACACCAGCTAGGCAGGGAATATTTCCATATTTAATACAAAATTCCTTGTATTGTTTTCATTATTTCTATTTTTATTTTAAAGAAATCATACTTTTCTTACAATGGTATAAAGAGTAATAGCCTNAATACAAAATTCCTTGTGAGTATTGTTTTCATTATTTCTATTTTTATTTTAAAGAAATCATACTTTTCTTACAATGGTATAAAGAGTAATAGCCTTAATAATGATGAAGGTATCAGAAAAAGCATGGAAAAGAAAGAAAGGAGTTAAAAATATAAAAAAGGAGAAGGCCAAAATATCTACTGTGAAGATAATGGGATTTGGCAAAACAAAAATCTATGTAGTGGTATGAATAATCCTTGTTCAGATGGATTTACTACCACATTGACAATCCGAATTTTGTCTATTCTCATAAAAGCTACAACAAAAGAATGAAAACTAAGAGTCACAATGATCATAAGTAAAACTGATCATTCACCGTATGTCTTTACAGGAAATAGATAATAATAATTAAATTGTAATACAGGTAATATAATTAAATGGAATACAGGTAATAATAATTAAATTGAAATAATAATAATAAACCACACATTTCTTAGTGGAATTACACCTTAGACATACAATACAGAATATATCTGCATTAGCAAGCAATGGTAGTAAGAACAAGAATCCTTTTTAGGCACAGTGATAGTGAGTATGTACAGGAGGAGATGGAGAATTGCATTGAGAATTAGACCAGTATGTGGTGAGTGGAGAAAGAAGCTACTGCACTGAAACAATCTGATAACATGGGAAAGGCTTTTTATAAGCTGAGGTAGCAGGATATTGATATATGAAATAATGAAATATCAGTAGGTACCATTGGTGCATATTCAAGAAAAAGTTAAACTTTTCTTAAGAAGCCTTGAATGTAAATCTGACATTAAAAAAGCAATTAAGGCCTGGTTTTTCTTAGTTGAAAGCAGGGCTGAGACTCTTTCATGTCAGCCTGTGTCTTTTGTTGATCAATATTACAGAAACAACCACTATGATGTCAATAAAATTAACTTTTTTCCCCATTTTTTCTCTTTTCTTTGCTAAAATCATTCTGAAATTACCCTGTAGAAAATTATTGAAGGGTCCTGAACTCTAAACCCTTGAGAGTCTTCTTTAGGCAATCCATGAGCTCAGGACAATTCCACAGTGGATCAAGCATTTTATGGGCTTGCCCAATCTTCAGTTTCATAAGACAGAGGTAGCCTTAGTTCCAAGCTCATCCTTCTGTGAATATTTAGAAGCTGTATACTACAGTATCAAATACTACTAATCAGGGAGGTGTCCACTGCAGGTTTGCTGTTATGGCAAGTACATTAAATGCCTCATCTAACTGAACTAGCTTCTATATTTAGTTCACAGTTTTATTATGGAGGAGGAAGATTTTTTCTTTATTATTTCTTAATATCTTTCTTAAGAAAAGATATTAAAAAGATTCAGCACTAATTATGAAATGTATTCCAGCTATCCTTCTGGTTAGCTGTCTGGAGAGTGCTGAGGAATAGCAGGAGAGAATTTGAGGCAATCCTCTAATAGCTGTGACAGGAGACTTTTTGGATGCAAGTTCCTAGTCAGAATAGATTTTCTGTCTATCAAATGAGATTCAAACCGGTTCTTTCAAGAGTCATTAATTCTCATAGCATTCAGGCTTTTAGAAGTAGTTCACCAAGCACCAAATAAAAAGCTTTTTATAGGGCTGATCAGGATTGTACCAGCTCTAAAACTTTTATCAGCAATTAAACAGATGTGTACAGGTTGAAGGTTACCATGAGTGATTGGTTTATGATTTTCTTCCCCATCATACATTTTTTCTTTTCTATTCTTTTTTTTTTCTCTTCTGTGGGTAAATACAATGCTCCAGTATGATAGGTAAATTGCTGGGCATGTCAAATTTTGTTACCTTGACTACTGCAGCAACTTTCTTTATAACCTTTTGTTTCTGTTATTGCAGCCCTCACCTTCATCTGGCAACTGTCACTAAAATAATTTTCCTTTGTCAGTGCTCAGATCATATCATTCCATGGCCCTGTAGCTCCCTGCATTGCTGTCTTATCTTCTGAATCAGAGCTATACGTTTTATCTCAACTGACAAGGCCTTTTAGAAACAGCTTACATTTCCATTTTGGATAATAATTAGGTGTCTGATTCAAGTTTATTTTTCCTTGGGTCACCTTTCCCAGACATAGTTATTGTGAAGTTTTCATCTCATGATGAACTCAGTCCCAAATTACTGGGAGATAGAAACACACAGCGCATCTTTACTGTGTGCTCTACCCTGTGCTTTACAATATGAAGCAGAAAAAATTCCTGGAGTTGAGGTAAACCAGGATACAGAGAATCTACATTACAACTGTGCAGTTGCTGATTTTACCAATTCTTGGTCAACAAAAATGATGAAAAGGAAATACCTGTGCCAAGCAAAACTTAATGTTTTTCTTATTGTGATGACAACAAGAAAAAGAGAAATTTCTTTCTAGTGCAAACAAATTTTTTTCAATTGAACAGTTGCAGCACAGTTATAACTTTCTTTTTTTTAATTGGAGGAAAAAATAGGCACTATGTTGAAAAGAAATATTTTGCTTTTTCAGCTTCTCATCCATTTTGTTTTTTGGGTTTTTTTATTCTGGCTAATCCATTGCAACACAAAATAGAAATTTGCAAGTAGTCACATTTTTCATTGAAATAGCTAAAAATTGATCCATTGGGTCCATTTGGTAGTCTTGATCTGTATAACAGTTTTGCCTGAAGATCTGACTGTGCATGTAAATCTTCCCCCTAGTAATGATACTTAACACTGCTGTGCAGCAAGGAGTAGTGTTCCAGCATCTAAAACCAGTGTGATTTAACCTGCACTTAAAATAGAGTTGTGTTTTACAGGTCTAAGCAAGCTCAGCAGTCACAGGAAGACATAAGCACTGTGCTTCGATGTTCATTTACGCCCCCTCGTTCAGCTTGGATTTGTCTCTTTATGAACCAATCTTTTGGGCGTCTTATACCACCCCCCCAGGATCTCATATCCTTTCATGATACTTTGTCTTGAAGAATGACTGGAGTTCCTTTGGCTATAAACCTGTATTGAGTATTTCACAAGACAACAGCCTAACCTACAGGCTTCTGAATTCCTTCTCTGAGGCTTTTTTAGTACATCTCTCAGGAACTTTTGCTATTTGCCTTCACATACTTTTCTAAAAGCAAAAAAAAAAAAAAAAGACCTTCTTTTTTTTACATCTAAGAGATAACAAAACATTTGACAAAGTGTGCCAATGTTACATATAGATAAGCAAAGAATCATTAAAACAATCTTGGGATTAGATATTTTGGAAGCAATATCTAATCTTAGAAAGTAAATTACAATGGAATCCAAGATGACACAGATGAATTGATTTTCATACAGTTATATCAGCATGGGAATTTAGACAAATGATAACATCAGAAGACAATTTACAAGTTTAAAAAATACTTTTCTTGATAGTAATACACTTGAGGTTTAGGAGTTAAGTGAGGTGAACCAGACAGATGCAAGAGGGTTTTCTGTTGCTTTTTGGAGATTGGAGTTCTTTCACTTTTTGCAATGTGGAACAATTCCAGAAGAAGATTTAAAATAAAAATGAATCTGATACTCATTTCCTACAGCATTTGAAATAATAGAGCAAACTGTGGAAGCAAATCCTACCACATAACTTGAAGAGTATGGAGAAGAAAAAACCCCACAAAACAAAATTTTGTATTTCCAGAAAAGGAAATTGTTATCTCATTAACTTGGAATTTAACCTACCCAAGGATGGTTTCTTCTAGACAACCAAGTCATGATAATGAATCACTATTCTAGCTGCTCTCCCCCAGTGCTCTGTTATTGCCACCGCTGATCTGTCAGGAACTCAGTTCATAAGTATACCTTGTAATATGCTTCAGGCAAGAACACTCAGACAAGCTGGAACCACCATTACACGCTGTTTAGGGAAGCCTGTCTGATTTTTGCCTGAAGCAAAGACACTTGCTGTTCTCCTGGAAATCATGAAGAACTGGAAGTAATCACTTCCACTGGCACGTCTGTGTCAACTGGGAACGAATTTGTCCAGTGTTGGAAGGGAGCTTGATTCTGCTTCTCTTGCTCTGAAAAAGTAATACCATATTATGCAAATATTTTCATGAATTGAGATAGCACTGTGTCTTTAGAAATTTTGCTTGATAGCACAGTCACCTTTACATAACTGCTATCCTGTGAACAATTCTGAGCATGTCAGTTATCAGAAACCCTTTTAGTACTAGGGCCAAAATTATTACTCAGAGGCATAAACAAAAAACGAAATCTGGGGAACTTTCAGATATTAGGGTGGTAGTATGCTTCAGAAAGTGCATACAATTCCTTATATTACTACATTTCCACTTTTGCTGACTGTGTATGTGTTAGAGTTTAAATAGATTAGTCCGACTCTTCACAGATAAATGCAGAAAGCCCTGTGTTCTTTAGTTTACGGCAGGGCAAGGAACATTGTATATTATGGGCCTCTTCAGTGGAGTCAACCAAGATTTCTGGAACTTTAAATAGATTCCTGGTCTTTTTAAGTAGGAAGACATAGTCTGTCTTTTATTTAGTATTATAATTAAACCAGATGCACTTCAGGGGGCAAGGACATGAGAGAGACAAAGAAACAGCAGGATCACACAGGTTAGCATGGCAGATTGCTTAGGGTTTCATTTGATCAGTCCTTGAAAACCTCCAAAGATGGAGACTGCACAACCTGTCTGGGCCACCTCCACCACCGCCCTGCTGTCCTTATGAGGGAAAAAACCATGACCTTATATCGTGTCCGAACCTCTCTTGTTTCAACTTGTGCCTGTTGTCTCTCTGGTGCCCTGCACAGCTGTGTAGAGTCCAACTCTGCCTCCTCAATGACATCCCCATCGGCACTGGGGATGCAGTTAGGTCCCCCTAAAGCCAGCTCTGCTCCAGGCTGGCGGAACCCAGCAACTCCAGTTGGGAATACGCGCTCAGCTTCACTACTGGTTGGACCTGAGGGCATGGAGCTGGGACACTCCACCTCCCTCAATCTGTTGAATCCAGCCTGATTTCCCCTAACATTAAACTTTGGAAAAACTTGTTAGGAGAAGTGGTGAACACCGTGTTATTTAAAATGTATTACAGGGATCCATCTTGCTGTATCAGGCAGGTGATTTCATAACATAATCAGCCATTAGATAAAGCCATAATAACTATGTTTTGGGCAGTAATATGCTTTTGTATTTGTAATTTTAATTTACAAATTTTTGTTTTTAAAAAGGAAAAAGATTGACCTGATCATAGCAAATTTATGGATCATAAGTTGATATAAGTTAACAAAGCTCTCTTAAACCCCATGTATATATTAGATAACATTTCTATGGTGTTTATAATAATGTGATCTTTGATCAGACATAAGAGGGTGGAGCAATCAAGGCAAGAAAATGTGGTAGGCAGACAAGTGGATTGCACTTCTCTCCTGGTTTCTAATTTTAAAGAGTGGAAAGGGAACTGAGAGCATTGCAATTGCTGATTTTTAGTTATTCTGTCTCTCAACAAATAGGTTTAAAAATATATACACTAAGAAAAAGCTACAAGTTTACCAATGCCCTCTAATTTCTTCATGATCATTCTACCATGAAGATGCTGAAAGGGATTCTTTCAGTGCATGCTTTTAATAGCAGGATGTGTTCTGCCATGTGAAGTGCATTTCAGAAACACAGGAACATAAAACTGCAATAGATTAAATTGTACCCCCAGATCAAATACTACTGACCTAATTAACAAGTTGAATTAAGAATTATCAAGTATTCATCAAGAAGATTTTCCTTTTCATTAATCTGTCTAATCACGTAATCTTCAGCATGCCAGCCAAGTTCCATAGTCATATCAAATATTATGAGGATAATTAAACTAAGGCAAGAACTGAAATTCTTTTTAGTATTCTCTCATTCAAAAGTGATAAAACCTAGTAGTACCAGTGTTTCACAGTAAAAGGATTTCTAAATTTCCTAGTAAATCTTATGGGCCACAAACTGGATATGTCCAAAATTCAATTTCCTCCACTATTTGGCAGAGGCATTAGGACCTCCCAGCTCATAGATACGGGTTTTGCCTGGGCAATAAGGCTATCCGTGTTCTCTAAAAGCTAAAGAATGTCTTACCGCCAGATCAAGATGCAATCTCTTTGCTATAATCTTGTTATGAGTTACAATTTTTTTGGATATCTGTATTCAGACTTATATGTGTTCACTCTGTGTTTCATTCCCAGTTCCAACCTTTCCACAGGTTACATGGAAAAGCTTTCTTTAGTCTCCTTCCAGAAACCAGAAATTATTTTTTCAAAAGTATTCATCTGTGCACTCAAGAAACCCAATATGCCTATAAAATTTATGAAACAAATCAGGAGCTAATGTGAGAAAAACAAGCCTTATAATGAGCCATTTTATTCCTACTATCTCAAAGGACCTCAGCATCAGTAAAAAGCCTTCAAGGTCTCTTGCTTTATTGTTTTTTCTAATATAAGTCTTACTGGCTCATCCATGTTCAGTGAAAGATAGTCAGGTCTTCAAGTGTGTCTTTCCCCTCATACACACCCTCTCTCCCTTTCTATTCTGTCTGTTGGACAATGTGATTTGTCTTAATATAAGAATATCAGGTCGGAATTATCCTAAGATAAAAACAGTAAGTATGAAGAAAATGCATAATTAATACGTTCCAGAGATGGGGGGAGTTGTGATGATTGAGATTGACTTTAGTACACACTGATCTGAAAAAAAGGGCATAGAATGCTGCTAGAGACTGAGACAATGGGGCAAACTGTCTCCTGAGGTTGTAGGAAGCTCCTAGCTGGATCCACCAGCTGGTGGATATGTCCAGCCTGAAAACAGTGTACATTCACTTTTGGACCAGTGAATAAAAGCTCTAAGGTCTGGTCACACACAGAGATAAAAACCTAAAGTGGCTTCATCATAGAATCATTAAGGTTGGAAAAGACCTTCAAGATTAAGTCCAACCTTTGGCTGAACACCACCATGTCAACTAAACCATAGCCCTAAGTGCCACGTCCAGTCATTTCTTGAACACCTCCAGGGACAGTGACTCCTCCACCTCCCTGTGCAGCCTGTTTCAGTGCTTGACAACCCTTTCGATGAAGAAATTCTTTGTGATATCCAACATAAGCCTCCCTTGACACAACTTGAGGCCATTTCCTCCTGACACTTGTTACCTTGGAGAAGTGACCGAACCCCACTTCACTACACCCCCCTTTCAGGTAGTTGTAGAGAGCCATGAGGTGTACCCTGAGCCTTCTCTTCTTCAGGCTAAACAACCTTAGTTGTCTCAGCTGCTCCTCCTAAGACCCTTCCTCAGCTCCAGACTCTTCCCCAGCTCTGTTGGCCTTCTCTGGACACACTCCAGCACCTCAACATCTTTCTTGAAGTGAGATGCACAAAACTGAACACACGTTTTGAGGTGCAGCCTCACCAGGGTTGCATACAGGGGAATGGCCATTTCCCTAGTGCTGACTGGATCTTAGTGCTTTTAAAAGTGAATTTAGGGGAGATCAACCTCAGTGGACCATGAAAATAAATGAAATGCCTTACTAAATATGTAAGTGAAAATAAAATCAAACCAGATTTATGTTTAAGGGAAAAAATGAGGATTGTTTATTTCTTTTTTTCTAAAAGAATTGACATAAAAGCAGTTTGTCAGTGATGTCATGCTCAAATAAACCATGTGTAAGTAATAGGCCTGCATATCTTTTTCTAATATCACTTCCACTTCATAGCAACCACACAGTACTCCATACACAATATTCCTACAGCATTAAGAAATCTTACTCTTAGGTCTTGCTTTTAGCAAAGTCCAACATCTTTGTTAATAGCTATCAGTATTATCAGCTATACTCTTAAAATAGCTCTCAGTACAGTAATATATTAATTTAAATTAGATAATTTTATTATCTAAATATTAAATGAAAGGCACATTTTTACTTTTCACAGCAGGGGCTACATTTTCCATTCTGTATGTCAAGGAATTTCATCTAGTTGCCTTATACGTAAAATATAAAAAAAATGTTGTAGTCATAAGTTAAAAATGTCTCCAGGTAGGACATGTGAATAAGTATTATTAGGAATGCTTAAATTTATAACACAATTGTAAAAGTCATTAAAAGTCTAATAAAAGCTTTGGATCAGAAACATTCATGCATGTCTTGTTACTTTTACAAGTAACAAGGTGAATGGGAACTAACTAGGATATTGTGCTTAATATTGTACCTTTCATGCCTACACTAAGCCTGGACCATCTATCTTGGTTCATCTAGTAATTTCTATGTGATATTTTCCTCTGAGCCAGTGCAGAGCATAAAAATGTTTATCAATTTCTCAGACATCACTGAGAACTTTTAATTACTTTTTAGTTGTTTTATAATCTCTCTATATGTACTGACTTTTTTTTGGCTACAATACAGGCTCCTGTTTATGAATGCTTTGAAGATATACTTAATGTTTCAGGAAAAATAAATAAATCAATTGTATGTGGGAGTGTGTATGTATTTAATGAAAAATGAATATGTATATGTGTACATGTGTATGTATAGAAAAGCATTTTGTAACTAGAATTTTATTTTGCACTCAAATCAGAAATATCAGTCTCTTGGGTTTCACTCACCTTTTATTTCTCCCCTGACCATAGATCAAAGGAATTTGAAATGGAGAAGATCTATCAGTTCAAGTACTTCAGACCCTGGGGACAGACACAGGATTGTTGGCTGCACTATATCTTGTGCTACCTCTTCTCATTATAAATGTCTCAAGTGACAGAGTTTGAATATTTCCCTTGCAAATTTGTTAAATAATTTTAAATCTATCACTGGCAAGTAGTTTTCCTCAAATATCATATTTTTTCTGTCTTTAATATCAGTTTTATTCCTGGTAATGACACATAGTACTCTCCAGATTACTCTTACTACCTCTAACTAGTCATATCAGTCAGAAAGAAAGGTATAAAGCAGGCTATGCTAGTTCACTTTTTAAATTCCCTATTTCTGCAAATCTTTTCTGTTTATTGTCTTTTCATACAGACTTGTATACCAATGGAAGACAATGGAGAAACTACACAATTTAGTGCAACTCTAGGTTTGAATATATTTTTTCTTCCAATTCTTGTCTCCAGTTTAAGACAAATCCTGATGTAGTCCAGTGAATAAATGAATTAGGTACTGTAGATACATAAAACCCTACCAAAAAATATCTTCTGTAACTTACATTAGTGAAGAACCAGAGGTTTTGCATTAATTTAACAGTATATGTCTCAGAAATTGCTGATTTCTGTCTGTACTTGTATGGTCTTGAGTTTATTCTAGACCATCGTCTTTGAAATAGCAAACTTTTTACCTGTGACATGATCAATGTGTGACTTTTTTCGTATTATTTTAGCTTTTTTTTTGCAATTGCAAAATTTTACCCTAAAGTTTATAAAAGCTATTGTAGTATTTAACAAACAAAATGTTTACTGGTAACTGACCATCTGGAACAATATGAAAAGAAGCATTAGCAATAGAACATTTGAAAACTTCAAAAAGCACCAACACTACCCAAACAGAAAGAACCCCTCACTTCCAACATCATATTACTCCCAGTGAAGGACTTTAGATTTTGACAAGCTTTGAGAAAAACAGAAAAGAAGGATGAGCACAAAAGAAAAGGGTTGATATTAAAAAATTTATGCAAATTCTTTTTAACTGCATTTTGATAGAAATTAGAATTAATTGTTGGGTTTTTTTAGGGTTTTTTTCCCCTTGAAATGTTATTTTCATAAATGTTCAAACATAGGGCAATTATCAGTTTTTCACCATGTTTTGAGGATGACACAATTATAGGTGGCTCCAAATGTCCTAAGAAACGTAAGAGGAAAGAATATTTTTATCCTAGCCATGAGAGAGAGGTTAACTAGGATAGTAAGCTAAAATAACAGTACTGGAACATCATTGTGCCTCTCTCCCTTGCCTGCAATAGTGACAGCTGCAGAGACCCAGCTCTTGCCTCATTAGCAGCAGTCTCTGAAACCCTGGGTTTTCAGGACTCTGGCATAAATAAACTAGGCAGCAGGCTTGTGGCTGTTTTCCTGCCCTTGACTGTATGCTGCTCTCCACATCTGCTTACTCTTTTTGTGCCAACAGAGAGCTCTAGATATTTCTCATCCACTTCCCTACTCCCACCCCTCTCCCTGCATCTTTGGTACTTCCTGAATTCTTTCTGCATTTTCTGTAATTGTTGTCACTTAAAGCGCCATACGGCACCTGAATTCATCTATATTCATCAAGTCTCCAGGTGACCACAGCTCTTTCCTAGACTTACCTTCCACTTTATCTGTGCACTTCTTTTATTTGCATTTCTATCTTTGTGAAATATTCTCCTCCTGTCCCTTCTTTAGTGATTCTATATATTAATAAATAAATAACTTTATTAATGCTTTCTTGATGAAACCATACAAGCCTATGAAATCAATACAGGCTTCCAAACAAATAAGCATATCTTGTTATGATATTAGTATGACTGAGTCGTCCCCTTGTAGGAGATGAGAAGATAGGTCTTTCCTCCTTTGTAAGCATCTCTTTATAACCTGGTCTTCTGAACAAACTAGTAACAATTCAGAGAGAAAAATTAGAGAAGTGGCTGTGGAATGCGGATAAAAAGAATTTATAATTTAATATAAAGGAAATTTGACTTTCCTGTCTCTTGAATGCTGCCTTCTTTTAGGATGTCTCTGGCTACATGAAAAACATGTGGCCCTGGAATAGTACTTAACTCCAAAATGTGGTTTTCCATCTTGGCCACATGTTAGGGTGAGACTCACATGTAGATAATCTTGCTTTTAGTTCCTCCCTTCTCTCATTTGTGTTTTCTAAAAGAAAAAAACATGGGAATGAGGATGGGGAAGTGGAGAGCTACAGCAGGTTTCAGGAAAAATCCATTGAAGAAACTAGAAGAATGTAATGTAAGCAAATCTTAGAGCATGGCCTTTCTCAAGTTCTTGGACTGCAACCTGAGGCACATGGTGCTGCTTATGAATGTGCTCCTTGATCTATTTGTTACCATTATACTGAAAGTAAATGTTAGGGTAGATTTTTGTGTCAACATTATTATTTATCCTTGCTTTTATCTAGATGAACCAATCTAAAAATAAACACTAGTTGAGAATTAGAGATTTTGGGCCATGAGCCTCTATGAATGTACAACCTTTTTTCACTTAGTTCAGCACTTTGAACCAAGCAGTGTGGGTGTTGGGTTGTTGTTTTTTGGGGGTTCTTTTGTGGGTGATAGAAAATGGCTAATTAATAGGGAGGCTGTGATTAGTAACTGCAGAAATGTCTTGTGCAACTTTTGCTCCAGAAGTCTTATGAAAGGAGGCAAAGCCAGGCTAATATACCTTTCTCTGCACATAGAACCAGAAAATCATTTTGGTTTTAAAATACTCTTAGGAGCAGTGAATCCAACAGTTAACCCTACACCTCCAGGGATGGTGGCAGGACAACAGGAAAAGGCCTCAGGTTGCATAGGGGAGGTTTAGATTGGATGTTACATTAGATATTAGGAAAAATTTCTTCACAGAAAATGTTCTCAAGCACTGGAACAGGCTCCCCAAGGAAGTGGTGGAGTCATGATCCCTGGAAGTGTTCAAAAATGTGTGGATATAGCACTTGAGGACATAGTTTAATGGTGAACATGGTGGTGGTGCAGGTTTGATGGTTGGACTTGATGTCTGAAAGGTCTTCTTCAAACTTGACAATTCTTTTCAATACAAATTGATGCTAGGTTTACTGCTTAAACAGCTAGAGTTACATTTGAACAAGTGTTATAATTGTGTTGTCAAGTTCTTCTTCCTTCCTTAATTTGAAAATCTGAAAAGATCAGGAGAACTTTTGTAGACCTGNTGTCTGAAAGGTCTTCTTCAAACTTGACAATTCTTTTCAATACAAATTGATGCTAGGTTTACTGCTTAAACAGCTAGAGTTACATTTGAACAAGTGTTATAATTGTGTTGTCAAGTTCTTCTTCCTTCCTTAATTTGAAAATCTGAAAAGATCAGGAGAACTTTTGTAGACCTGGTCATTGGTTTATTTATTTATTTATTTATTTATTTATTTTAAATCCAGTTTTAATTCTCAGAAAGCTATTTCCTAAATGCAGCAACAAAATATAATTAAATATTTACATTATTTTTTTCAGGCAGTTGAAGAGAAGACAAAAAATAAAAATAAAAAAAGTTTAATTTTTTTAATAAAGAAAAGTAAGTTAGCTGAAAAACACTTTCTAGTGGTTCTGCCTTGAGGATTTCTAAAATTTAAGTAAAACATTTTTATTAAGCAATTATTTCCAAGACAAAATGTTCACAATTAGGATTAAAACTTGGCATTTTCAAATTCTTTTACCTCTTTAGTTTTTTTATTGTATTCCACTGCTATTGGAATCACATGCACTATTCATTCAAAAATGAAAAGACAAAAATGTGCACTTCTAAACTGAGTCCTTAAAAATTTACAGAGCTTTTTAGTGACCAACAAAGCAGAAAATATCTACTTTAATAATAACAATATAAATCAACTGTTGCAATCAGAATATTTAGAAAGAGCTGCAAAAATAAAGAACCATCAAAATTGTTCAGATTGCTTTAGTGTATTTCAATTTCCATAATCTTTTAGCATGCTGTTGTTTTTGTTTTTATTAGCTTGAATACATTCATTTTCAGCTGGTTTAAATTGGATACTTAAATTAATGCATTGTCAATTTGCTCTTATGGGAGAATAAAACTAAATTAGGAAACGTAGATGCGCTGTAATGTTGATATAGATTTAAAGATGCTCCTGAATGCCAAAAATACACATTATCACTAGCCAAATAAACTTAATGACACTCACAAAATAGTATTGGCGAAGGCTATTAACAAGATGTTCTCTTTAAAAGTCAAATTGTTGTTCAAAAAGAAATTATATTATTGAATTTAGCTGGCTGAATACACACCTATTACTTTTGCAAGTACTTTAGATAAAGCAAACACAAGAACAAGATATAATAGTACTAATCAGTATGACCACATGCTCAAGCACCACTTTGATATTTAAGTTTAAAGTTCTTGGGATAAAACCTGAAAAATTCTAGGACACTTATGTAGTGTTTAAACATTAATTTCATTTAACAGGAAGGAAATGAGTAGGCAAGAAGCAAGAAGCCCAAAATTTAAAATGTCACAATTTTTACCTCCAAAAAGCACTGCAGGGTTTGGTAATAGCCTGTCTGATGGCCTCTTGTTCATGCCAAATAGCTATATGCACAGCTACTTGTAGCCATGCTTAGGTCTCAGCATATCAGATATCACTGCTTGTTGGGTCTGAACTCGTACTCTTCATTACTTAATTGTTACCTCACAATGGACCAGTGAACCTACACAGTGAGGGGAGGGCTTTTTATTCTAGAAGACCCTTTCTTCTTTTTAAATCTCAGTGGAGTATCACCAGTATCGAGTTAAAACTATTTGGATTATATACTTTCTATTAAATTTTGCCTTTCAACATTTTCTCTTTAGCAGCATTTTAAAGCTACTCACGCATCTGCTAACTACAAGATTTTTAGCCTGCCATTCAACTTCTCAAATCTAGGGTTACTATTCAACTTTTTTTGAGATAGAGATCATTTGTAGCAGAAAATTTTACATGCCTATTCCTTTCCGAGAGCATAAACACCTGCCAATGTCTATTGTACGTGCAGGTCACAATGTGCCCATTTGTATCAACAAAATAAACAGATAAATCTGCAATCCTAGCTGAATTCAGTGACAACAAGGCTGTAAGGGAGTGGTGTAAAAGTCCTGGAGTGGGAGGGACAAAACCAGCAGAGGTCTTGGCACTTCCTCTCCTTTGGTTGTGCCTTTACGCACATACCTGACAAATGCTGAAGGTGTCCCTCTGCATACATCTTAGGAGTGGGTCGCCTGGCATCACCTTTGCAAACCCTTTCTCAGTTTGCTGCAAAAGTTTTAAAAAGCATAACCCAAAGTCTTTGAACTTATATTTTCAAATTCAGCCTGGAGTGTCCCACTTGAGAACTGTTAAAAGGCTGGGGATAGGTTGGGTGACTGTTTTGAAATTCTGGACATAACATGCTTTGGGGCTGCAGTTCAGGCACCAACACTGTAATAAGAGCTTGTGTTGCTTAGATCAATAAGTATGTGGACAAAACAAAACCCTGGAACCATGTTTACATATAGCAGCCCAATAGCCTCCTATCTTTCCTAACAGACAGTGGAACGTACTGTAGGACTGGTGTGTCTCATTTTTGCTTTGTAACTCAGCTATGGATCTTATTATTTTGCTTCTCCTGTTTAGGGGGTAGAACTGCTAATATACTGTCTCTGTAGTTTGAAAATAATTTATGTTTGAATGTCACAATGCAGTGTGCACTCTTTTTCAAATTCAAATTTGCTTAATTCATTTACCTGCAGAGAATCATCTTCCTCTAGATATTAGTGGAAGAGGTCACTTCTTTCACATCTGCAATCATTGTGATTGAGATTGTGTCATTTTCCTGTCTTTAAGTCTTTAAATCTTTTTTACTTGAAGATGGTTATATTCCCATGGTCTTTTTATTGCTATGTTTTGGGGTGCTTTTTATATATTGGAGAAAATCACTAGTTTGGGTGGGAGGAGTGTGTGTTGTTTCTTCATACAGTATTACACACAAGCGGTTGCTTCCACATGTTGAAGTAGAGAAGGCATGCTGCAACAACCAGCAGGAATATATATATGTATATGTTTCTAAATGTAATAAAGTTGGAGCAATTGTCTTGATATTTTGAAATTCTAGACAAATTAGTTTATACATTTTTGACAAACTGAGGGAGAAAAAAATGAATAAATTTGTAATGAACTTTTGATATGATATGAATAAAAAGAATGAGAGATGTTGGAAGACATTTCTTACAACAAATATTAAAATTCTTAATAAAAAGTGAGAAAATGATATTGCCCTTCAAGTTTATTTTTAATTTCTTATTTTTCCTATAATAAAAATATTTTTAATGTTAGGTTATCTTATAATTATAGATCAATTGTAAAAATGAACATGACAACAAATATTTAATCATGCCCAAACCACATATAAAAGTTCTAATTGTATTTGTTCAACTCAGATCCATTCACAGCAGAAGAAGCATGAGATGGTCTACAAAGATGAGTAAGACAAGTGGGACCCTATTTTATGGCAATTTAAAATTAATCTATTTGAAGCACTGTGCTTGAGTGCTATAATAGCATGGACTGACGTTTCTAAATGACACAATCTATGTGGTTTCCAGTAGCATTGTATTCACTTGAGTCAGATCTGGAAGAAGCAGAATAATTGCCTCAGGTATTGTTCTATATTCTGTGTCTTTTGGCCCAGAGGTATTTGGTTTTATGGAAGTGTAGGGATCTGCACTGCACTGCAATTTGTGTTGTGTGTAGGTCTCAAAAGAACCTGGTTTATTTGTTCTAGCAAAACAGAGGTCAAGAGAGATCAAGATTGCTTGCCATAAATATATGGGAGAGATAAATGCCAAAAAAGGATAAAAAAATCAAAACTGTTTAAGCTAAAGGACAGTGTTGGCACAAAAACAAGCTTGTTTAAATATCCTTGAATGAATTGAGGCTCCAAATCAGGACAGATTTTCTAGCCAGAAGTAAGGTCCAGAACAGCTTTCTGGCAGCTAAGATAAGTAGGCATAGAGAATATTAACTAGTGTTAGGATGAAGTGCAAACCATTTATGAAAGACACTGTTTTGTGCATTCAAGTGGAACAAAAGAAAGAACATAAGCTCTGGAGGACTTCTCCAGTCATATCACCTTCTCATATCACCTTCGCCCCCTCCCCTCCCAAATGACTGGCTGGGACATCAAACCACATTCACCTATGACGTTTAGCATACAGCAGAATCTGGTTCTTGCAGTTTATTGCACTGACAGTGGAGAGAAGAAATAACGTGCAGAAATCTGCCCCATTCACTAAAGGTTTGAACTGCCCTGAGCAATTACTCTCTGTCATTGTTTTTCATCTGTAAGGCATAGCAAGAATGCATGCTTAAAATAAGTACCTACCTTCAGTGGTATCAGACTGACCATTATCACATTTCTGCTTTTTTCTTCAGCTCCCAGTTATTTTTGTTATAGGTTTAGACTACACAGTCTCGTTAAGAATTGGTCATGGCTTCATGCTTACTGCAATAAAGACCCCTTAGTAACTAAATAATGGCAATGCACCTGAGAATTTTAATTACAGGCAAGTGCTATTTAACATGTTAGTAATGGTTTCATGGTTTTTAGGTCAATATCTTTTTACTCATGTGGTGCCATGTGGAATAAGTTAAAACCAATATTTAATATGTTGTCAATAAAATCGTATTTCAGTAACAAACACAAAAGACAATTTTCATGATGTTAGGTAGTCCTAAGTCTACAGCACACACTACTGGAAGCATGACAAATATTTCAACATAGCTATGTTAAAAGAGTTGAAAAGAAAATCTTTAGGACCAGAGACTCTGACGAAGCAGCAATTCCCTTTGCAAGACTGTAGCAGATTCTCCCCAAACTCAAAGCAAGGCTTTGCAGCCTGAGTCAGATATATAGTAAATAAATAATGATTGAGGTTTTGTTGGATAAGGAAACATTTCCAACTGTGAGCATTTAATCTCCAATTAAATTTTTAAGAGGAAAAATTTTAAGCCAGCATAGCATTAAATTTAATAAAAGATAAAGGTCAGCAGTTACCAGGCTCGTGTGCTTAGTTTCTTCACCTGGTGTACCTCTGCAGTATGTGTTCCTGTCTACAAACACCACTTAAAAGGGTTCCAGCTTCTCTGGATGGTGGACCCTGAAGTGAAGAGACACAAAATCCTCCACACTAAAGCTCTGAGCATCAGTAAAGCCTCTTCTCAGTTTTGCTGCATTTCAGTTCTTTCTGTGAGGAACTTACCAGCACTGCAGCACTATTTGGCTGCAGTGTTTACCTTTGCTACTCAGTACTCCCACAGAAGCCACTTTGAGTTTGTCTTACTGAAAGTTGGTTTCCTAATCCAAAACATAGAGATATATTTGCTTTAGAGTTACCTTGCTGCTCACCCCAGCTACTCAAGGACACCGTGATACCAGCATGGAAAGACCATGCTGAGAGCACAGTGGCACTGCTGAAGTGTTTACAGCAGCTGGGGTGAATGCAGATCTGTATTTACATAAATACAGACTGGGATCAGATATGATCAGATATCTCAGAATTTTTAAAATGTTCTCAGAAGAATGTCAATTCTAATCCAACTCTGACCAGAATCGGGTCCATGTGATGATGCGTCTCAAGTAGAAAAATGTATTCAGACTTCAGATCACACACTCTGAATTTCTTACCAATCTCTTTAACCACAATAATACAGTATTATCTGGCCATGCTCCAGTAACATTGGTAATAGATACAGGTGAAGATTTCCCAAGCCTCCCTCTAGACAGAAACTCATTTCCTTATTGCTGAGAATTAGAAGTTTGTAAAACCTTTGGGAGAAAAAAAAAAAAGGTCTTGTTTAATCCAAATGGATCTTCCATTAGAATGAACACACAGCACACTTTTAAAACAATAATTAGCCAACCATCAAGAAGAAAAAAAAGAATAGGCTCAGATTATTGGTGCTTCAAGAAAGAGAAACAACAAATCATGGAACTTTCTTTACAGGTTTCCAAAATATGAACTACAATTATCCAATGATAATTTGACCTTAATATATTATTAAACCTTGAAGCTGAAAATTAATTATTGCTATCAAGATTAATTTGACTCTAGGGGAAAATGGTGAACTATAATCTAACAAATTCAAATAAATGTGCTCTTCTTGATATATTTTTGCAAATAGCTGTGAAATCTTCCTTGCCTTCATTACCTGTGCAGGCCAAATCTCTTGGTAACTAGCCAAATGTTTGAGGTTTTTTCAGAAAATTAACTGCGTTGGCATGTGTGATACAATCTCGATGCAAAGAGAAGATGCACAACCCCAGAATAGTAAACCAAGACACTAAAATATTAATTTAATTTCCTGCTCTTACAAATCAAATCCAAGGTGGCAGAAGAAATCTAGGTATCTTTCATAAATTTAAATGCTGTTTCCAAGACAGCTGAGCCTCGAGGCTGTACTTTGGCTTTAACTACTGAAAGGCAGAAGACCAAATTCTTTCAGGACTCATTTTTTACCATGGTTGCTACCTTTGGGATGCAATTTACAAGCTTTGTCCTACATTCCTGTTGTAATTGTCTCTCTGTCACTTATTAACATAGGTTACTATGTACTTTGTCATAGAAACATTCTCTGAAGATAGACAGCATATTTACATATGCATAAAGACTCACAGATATTCATACAAATTGCAGCAAAATTTAGCATTTTTCTTCTGTGTTTTAATTCGCAAGCATCAAGAAGGAAAATGTAGAGGAGTATTTTTATCTTCATTATATCAAAAATCATACTGAAGCATTATTATGACCAAAGTTATATATTCATAGGCATACAACCCATTTTTGTAGAGAATACAGGGTTACTCATTCCTCTTCAACTGTTCTACTCACCACTCTGCCTCAAAGGTTCATCAAGTCATAGCAGAGTTTGAAATGTCCACTCAATTTTTTTTTTTTAATGGCACTTAAGGTCTTTCTAACCTTTCCGTTCCTCCATGGGAAAGATATAAGATTTAAATAGTCATCCTGTTTCATTCTTCTTTCTTTCATCTTTCATATTACCTTTGGGGCAGCCAAGAAGTACAATCAGTTTCCATGAGTGATCCCTGTAGCTCCAAGAATATTTCAGAGGGTATGTAGGAAATAAAAAGCCAACCCCTGATGTTCAGGCATTGATTTGAGCTACATTCACACCCACATTTATAATTACACTCTATTTAAATATCTGAGTCTAGGATGGACATAATCTTTAGATATCTTAAAGTAAATGAGATAGAAAAAACTCTGCACATTTGAGCTTTTATAGTGGATAAGCCCTAAGTGATCTCTCTGAGAAGAAGGGGGGAAAGACCCCCTTAATTGAGCATGGAAAATGAAATGGTCCTAGGCACAGACTGTTTGATATTTATCAAATGTTCAAGATGTTATCTAGACTACACTTTTCATTACAGATTGGATCACTGAGCATAATGGCAAATATTCCTTTGACATATTCCATGAAAAAAATCTAAGTTTTTTCTAGGCTAGCATGTTTCATCATCTAATGGAAGGAACAGGGCACCAAATAAAATGACAATTAAACGTTCTGTTTAGAAAAATGAACAAATGATGGGTAGACCATGCCAGCAAAAAATTTTCATACATTACCAAACATGTATGCAGGATTAATAGAGACAAGCTCCAATTAGCATTCCAGTGAGTTGGTGTAGTCAAGCCAAGTGGACTGCCAGACTCCCTCCAGGCTTGAACTCCCTCCAACCAGCATTCGTCTCAGGCTCTTGGGCGACAAGAGCACAACATCTCCCCACAACATCTTCCTGTGGGCAAGAGCTACAAGGCATCCATGGAGAAAGGTTAAGGGAAGCAATCTCTGCATATTACACAGCTGACATTCTGTTACTCCTTTGCAGAGCACTGCTCCCACGCAGTCTGTTGACTTCAGTCTTCCAGCACGGCTGCCTTGCTTCTCCTACACCTGCAGATGGGCTCCCTTACAGGGGAACATTTACTGGTCACATCGTATATCCTTATCAGAAGACCACACCTGAATTTTTTGAGGACTTCAAGGAGCTTGGATTGGACATTCACTTTTCTTGCTTTTTGTTCCATTGTAGAAGGCAATAAAGAAAACCAAGTAACAGACAAACAAAATGACAGTAGATGCTAAGCATCTGGTCATCATAGGTCATCATCGTTCATTCAGTATTGCAATCCCAGGTCTTCATTCTACTATTCTTTTTCTGCCACTATTTTTGTTGGAATTTCTCATAGGGAAGTAAAGAGCATTGGAAAATGAGTCTCAAACAAATCCATTTTCTGTGGTTATTCAGAGAGGCTTTAATCTGATTTGTATCCAGTTCTGCTTTGGCATGGACACAGAAATTTAATGACTAATTAATTGCTTTTTCTGAGCATATATTTACTAACATTAATAGGCATGTACTGTGTGAACTACAGACTTTTATGGTGCAAGTGCTCTTCATACCTGTAGGGTGATGAAAAGGAGATCTCACATTGCTAGTGATACACAAAGAATTTTGGTTCCCTGATGCACTGCAATACAAGGTGAAAAATGAACAATTCTCTACAAGGGTGGTGTCCCCAGATAGGTAAATGGAAGCAAAAATCGAACTTACAGCTGCATAGCACAGACCAAAGTATCTGCTGCAGAATCAAGTGCTTGAGCATTGATTTAATCCCAACAAAATTTAGACACGTGATTTCTAATTAGAAATGCAGTCCTATGAGGTGACATTACAGTAAAAGAAAAATCTTGCTGGAGGGTGGTATATATATGAATAAGTTATAATTGCTTTGATTCAGCATTGGCAAAATTTTATAGACTACTGTAACATCTCAATTATATACCACTTTAAAATAGTTATTCTTTATCGGTACTGGTGTCCCTACTTTTTAACTTCAAGCCACAACTACCAAAGATGTATTGGCAAGATTATTACGAGAGATACAATGTTCTATGGACAAAGAGTAAATAAAAAGTGTGCTCATTTACTTGGCACAAGTCCATAACGTCATTGACAGTTTCGTTTGAACAGTTTGAGATTTCAGATCATGAAATGACTGACACTGAAAACACCTGTGAGAAATGTTCATTGACAGTACCTTTCCGAACTTTGAAACACATTCAAACATATATTTGTAAAAAATATTAAAAAGTGCACTTCAGAAAAAGTATCAGAAATTTCTTCAGTACATGTTTGGAAAGATCACCTTCGGCTTTTACCACAATTTCACAGTTGTTTTTGATGGGTTAGAGAGTTATTTTCTTCTGCCATTTATACACAGAAGTCTCATGGTGGAAATACGCCTGTGAAGTAGTTTCTGACCATAAAGGGTGTTCCTGGGAATACTGTGTCTCTGCTGTGGAACATTCCATTTAATGGTGAGAAAGAAGCTAGCAGTGATGCTATTTGTTTGGAAATGAGCTGTGCAGGTTCCTCCATATTTTGATTTCAAAACAGAAGTGTAAATGTTAGGCATATTTGCTTTATATGTTTGGCTCTCTTTTAGTCATTCCTATACACATATGTCACAACATCCCAAGAGACCATAGAGTGTATTTATCTTCAGAGACCTATACAGACTTCCTCTTTTGACTGCATGACAGTGACTGAAGAAAAAAGTAGTTTCTGACACTTCCATATAAGTTTCCATATATTTCTCTGAGAAAAAACCATTTCTGCTTCTAATAACTGAGGGAAAGTCTCTACCTTCAGCTCTTCTTTCAAGACCTCATTTTCCTTTGTGAAATTGTTCTATGTGTTCAAAAGCAACTCAACTGCAATATTAACATTTCCAAGAACTGGTGTTTCTATTAGGGATAACTCTGATTTTAGCAGTGCAAGGAAGGAAATTTGGGGTTGTTTTGTTGGGTTTTTTTCTGGTCCTCATACTGAGCAGTGGAATTATAAACCAATAAAAATCATGTTAAGAAAGTGGAAAGTGAGCTATTTTGAACAGAAATATGGTCAGCTAAACAGAGATAGAAAATATGTTCCTCCCAAGGGAAAAATGTAGAGTTATTGGAGAAAAAGTCTGGATTTTCAAATGCTATTGTAGGGTCCTGGAGTTGGGAAAAATAGATGCCTCTTTATCTTCTTCCCTTTTATAGACAAGGCTTGAAAGTTACTTTGTACTGTCAATTGTGAGTTCTGTCCTCCCTTTTGAAAAGGTGAAGCAGCGCATCTGGAGATTGCATAGACAAAGATGAGCAGGGAGTCTAATAAGGGAATGTCAGGCACAGAAGCATGTGAGAACACACACCTCAGTTATAAAATGTTTCAGGATTATAATTTTTTGTTGCTTTTAAGATGCTTTTAGAATCTTGGAATGGGATTAATTTTATCAGATGCGTATATAAGTAGTGTAATTCTACATCTGAGCCTACCATATGCTGCCTTTAATTGAATAATAGAGAAAAACAGGTTTTTCCCAGGTGCAGTTCATCTTCTTCTATGGTAGATGTCTAAAATTTGTTAAAAGGGAAGCCAAAGGTAATTAGCTTTTGTGAATACATTTATGCTGTAAAGTTCTAAAGCTAGGTGAGATAAGTCCCACCTTACATTCTTGGAAACTTCATTTTCCTAAGTTTTTTCAAGGAAAAAAGAGAGTTTTGAGAATGTATTTTGATTTAGTCAAAATTCTAATTTCAGTCAAAAAAAAAGTTTGATAGAGAGCTCTGGACCAGCTCTAAATGGCACATGACATCTATACTAAAAGACTGGTTTATATACATTTGTGAGTTTTGATTTGTTGATCTTGAATTTAACCTAATTCACTTCAAAACCATAGAATCATAGAATATTTTATATGAGATCATTTAGTTCCAACCTCTCCTTCATGAGCTGGTACACTTCCCACTAATTCAGATTGCTCAGAGTCCCATCCATCCTGGTCTTGAACATGTCCAGGAATGGGACTTCCACCACTTCTCTGGGAAACTTGTTCCAGTGTCTCTCCACCCTCATGGTAAAGGATTTCTTACAAATATCTAACTTAAGCCTGCCTTCTTTCGTTTTAAAGCTGTCACCCTCCTTGTCACTACATGACCTCATAAAAAGTCCCTTCCATCTTTCCTTTAGTCTCTTTAGGTACCGGAAAATGCTAGGACTCCTCAGAGCCTTCTCTTCTTCAGGCTGAACAACCCCAACTCTCTCAGCCTGTCCTTACAGGAGAGATGCTCCAGCCCTTGGATCATCTTCGTGGCCTCCTCTGGACCCACTCCAAGAGGTCCACATCCCTCTTATATTAGAGACCCCAGAGATTAACACAGTAGTCCAGGTGAAAAACACTGAAAAATATGATCTTGTCATTAAGACAATTACTCCAGTTTAGTGCACTTCATTGCTACAGCATTCATAATCAGTCCATATTTACTGTCAGAAGGTTAACCAATATCATCATCTTAGGTTTGGATTTGTTCTTCAATTCTAAACTGAAGGTAGAATTTTTATAGATCCTTCCAAGTTATCTGGAGGATTGCAAAGAAAAATAGGCAGCATTAATATAACATCATATGTAACATTATATTCAAGAGGAAAAATATTTTTATTCAGGTTTTTGACAACGATTCAAAGACCAAAAAGGAGTGCAATTAAACAAGGTTTTAAAATTAAAGTTGTACATTAGAGAAGTGAGGTCCAGCAGTTAAAAAGATTTCATACTATAATGCTGGAACCTCCATGTTAATTATTGTTGTG